>VDFB02018296.1:20712198-21312198 GCA_007258455.2 Sequoia sempervirens
TTGAATATCTGATATCATCAGAAAGAAAGAATTAAAGGCCTGAAAAGCTTAGGCGCCTTTCTCAAAATGTGCTCTTTTGCTTTTTCCTATGACGTTTTGACTAAGATTTGACCCCATATTCGACCTCAGGTTCAGGCACTTCAGCAACTTAGATTCACCCACTGACGGATGCGTCGCGAAGCTCGAACAAAAGCGAGATAAACATCCTGGGTGGCATTTAGCCAAAAACCTACATTTGGCACCTCAAAAAGATGGGCGCCTTTCTGAAAAGCTGCGCTTTTCACCAGTGTTAGCCAATTCTCGCTTTCGCCTCGTTTTGCGCTGTATCTTCCGTAACTCGAACAAAACAGGTCCGTTTGACAAGCTTGATAGCTCACTGTGAAGCTGACGTGATGCCGGACAAATGTCTGCTGGAGGCGACAAACCTTAAAAACAGGATCTGAGCCCCTAAAAGATAGGGCGCCTATTTGAAAATGTGCTCCCTTCTCCAGAGATTGAAAATTTTGATGTTTTTCGTTCAGCTTTTCACTTTTCTTAAATCTCTTCGGTAACAGACTGACATGACACTGACACTAACTCCATATTTAAAAACCCCAAAAACGACCTTTTGACATCACTTTAACAAGATTTAGACTCAATTACAAAATGCCTTAGTGAAGCAAAAATTTTGTTTTGGTACAACAGTTGAGCCTACAAAATTTGTAAGAAGATTTCATACAAGCAATATTTTCCCATGGTTTTCTCCTATAAGGGTTTCCACATAAAATCATGTGTTCTTTTTGTGTACTTAATTGCTAGATATTGCATGTATGCTATTGCTATGGATGATTAAGTTTTGAAGTAATAATGTTGTGATTGATTAAATTGTGAAAAAGAAAAGTTTGACCTATACTAATTCACCCCCCTCTCCCTCTTAGTATAAGTGTGTGTTTTATCAGAAAAACCTATCATTAAGAAACCTAATGGAGTCGCCATAGCTCGAACACATCCCCATTTGACAAATTGTTTGTTTGAACCACCAACCAAATGGATAAAACTATATTGGAAATGGAGATTACATGCACCATATTTAGGAGAATGGATACATTAGCTATGAATTGAACTCGGATACCAAGACAATGACATGATAAAGACGAAAGATAGTTACCAACTAGTGGAAGAAAATATGGATAGAGAAGATGACCAAGGCCTAGATCTACGACCAATAAAGATGGTTGAATACTAGATGGTAGCAGAGTGATCAAGATACAATGATTCCGTAAGAGTATATGCAGAGAAGTACAATTTAAAGCCACCACTAACAACAACGCCCATGCACAAATGGACTTTGGCGAATGATGCACAATCCTATAGCCAACCTATCTCTACAAGGAGATGAATCCAAATGGTGCCAACAATGAGGGAGAAGATTTATTGATGGCTGCCAAAAAATGAATGAAGGTATGATCGATCAAATTTTAAATTGGAATATATTGGGACATGTGGTAAATATGAATGGTATAAACAACCATAATATCTGAAAATCTCATTTGCAAGTCATGATTGTTCACAATTTATTATTTAGTGTAGGAATCTAAGGAAAAAACATAGGCAAGTAGTTGTTTCATATACAAACCCCCCATGAAGATTCAGTAATGCTGATATTTGTATATTTTATCTATATTTTGTGTCTAAGATCAATTTTATTTAGTGTTTACATTAGTTTAGGTCTCAAGTAGCTTCCCCTCCAAATTTGGACAGCATATTTGAAATAGAAACTATTCCATTTTGTAAAAGACAAATTAAAATGCTAACAAGGTCATGTGAGATATCCATACTTAGCTCTTTGTTCTCCAAAGGTGATTGCATCTCTAGACCCCATTAGATATTGACATTGTTGGTATTTTGAAACTAGCTTTCTCCTTCTATCTATCAACATCTTGGTGTATGTTAACCTCCAAGGGTTGCTTGTACTGCCTTCTAGGAGACTTTCCACTGTCTCCTGCCTGGAACCTGCTACCAAGGGTTCCTTTTTGAGCTTAAAAGACTGCTCTAGTCTTGCTCCAACTCTTCTCAGAGAGCTTTCAACCTTGTACCTTACCCTTGAAGATTCAACACCTTTTGTAAACAATGGCTCTTCCTTGGACTTAGAAGGATCTAAGTGCCAAATTCTTCATCTGATTTGAACTTCTTGCAGGGGAGCTGGAGATACTGGTTTCTTTCATTTCACCTCCAAATGGATGCATCTTGCTTGGTGTTTAAACCTCAAATCATCCGATTTCATGAAATTGCCTAGGTGAGGCCTAAATCCTACTAGCCCTTACCAGTCCGTTTTTGGCTTTTTCTCTAATCTTGTCACACAACCTATGAAACACAAGGCATTTTTTGGCACCCTTTTGGGACTTTAAATCTTCATTTGGTTTCAGATCTCTGCCTGTTCCGTACAGCTGGTTCCAATGTTCTTGGAGAAGAGGGCTAATTGTCCTATTAACTAGGGTTTCACTGGTTTTTTTTTCTTCCAATCTACCTCCAAATGATTATTGGATGCTTCAAACCTATTGGCATGTGAGTACCTTATCTGGCCCCACCTGGTATCGTAGGGATTCCGTACAGCTATCTATTCCCCTGCTTAAATTCTTCAATCTTTACTCCCAAATCCCTAACCGGGCAGTCCTAGCTCGCCTAGGGTTTGGGTTTACAATATTTTGCTTGGCCCTTTAACATTCCTAACCCTAAATATCTACAAACACGTGGCTCCCCTTCCATACCCTACAAATCTCAGGAAAAACCGATGACAGAGTTTATAGGGGAGCCATTTCTAAAAGTCACTGCTCAAACCTACAATGGAAACCCTCTAAATTCTAGTCTAAGAACACAAATCACTAACTCTACTCTATGGAACTTGAATGAACAATGAAAAGTGAAACAATTCTATTCTAATAACATAAATACAGCGCTAAAATCTGTGCTTTCAATGCCTATGGTAGTGCTGTTGCAAAACACAGTGGAATTTCAGAAAAGCACTCTACTACGCTAAACTATGAACACAAAACACAGAAATCTGCTCTTAACCTTTTATCTACAAGATTAAATGCACTCCAAACTATTCAAAGAACCTAAGAACAGTGAGAGAACGGTGTAAACAAGGCCATTTTAGTCACTGTTTCTCCAAGCACGCGGGTAACACACAGAAATTACTCAAAATCTGCACACTGTCTTCCATTCTTCACCACAAAAACTGATTACAAAATGACTAACTCCTACTTCTACGAGCCATTCCCTCTATTTTTGATGCCAACAACATCTTTCAAGGGCAGTTACTCGAGCATTCCCTGATTTCAAGGGATTCCCATTACTGATTTGCATGCAGTTTACATAAATCTTGCCATGCAACTTTACATCCGCATTTTGCAATTTCCATTATGCCATGATTGTGTCATGATCCTGAAACATAGGACCTCCACTCCTTGATCTCGAGCTACCAACATCTCCCTTAACCATTCCTTGGCATCTTCCAACAAATTAGATGTAGTTATGACCCACTTAATGCATGTGTTCCAACCTAGACTGTCCAAAACTAATTAAAGCCAAAAATTTAAAAACATGACTAAACTAGGATGACATTTACTCTAATGATTAATTCCACACACCTACTCCAGATCTTCTAAGGTCCAAATCACACATACTAATATCCTGATTTGGCCAAGATCAGGTACAAGCCAAAATTGTGAAAACTAAATTTGGGTTTGGCCTAGGTGCTCCTGCACCACATCTCTATTGATAGACTACCTCCTTTCGTGTAATCTAATGACACTCCTCATAAACTCCTTATCTTGAAGGAGGTCATCACTAAAGTTGCCAAAGAGAATATCTACTAACAATACATCTAGATCACCTAGATCTCTCCCCTTGAGCTGCTCACCCCAGGCTTGATTTTATGCAAAACATTTCCTACAAATGGTGGATGGTATCATTGGCCTCCTCACTATCTCCATTGTGATTGGTTCCACAAGTTGAGGTTTCTCCTTGGCCAACTAAGGGTGCACTTTCACTAGCTATAAGTTGAGACTAACCATCTCCATTAGGACCACAATTCTTGACTTTGCTCCCTCTAAGAGTTAGAGATTGGAGAACAATTCATTTTCAAAAGCCCCATTCGCTATGAGATATAGGCGAAATTCCAATGCCTCTACAAAGACTCAAGCAACACTATCTACTTTCTTCAAATATCCAAAACAACAACATCTAGCCCTTTATCTTTAGGAAGATGTCACCCTTCAATACAAATCCCTGTAGGGAGTCCCTACAAGCCCTAGAGCCCCCATTCTAATCACCTCTTTCTCCCAACTCATTCAAGAGACCAGCAACATTGAACTCTCTTTTGATACCACTACTTCACACATAAAGGTGAACTGGAGAGGGTCAAGAAAAACTTGAAGGAGGCAGTGCACCTGGTCAAAACCACTCGAGAGAAGGAGTTGAAGGCCTCTCGTCACCTTCAGCAACGTACAGAGGTGGTGTACCGACTACGACAACTGACCACTCCGGCTACCACTTCATCAATTCCCCAGCCACCAAGGACGTCCTCTCAACCCTCTTCCCACTGAAATTTTATGTATTGATCTCCCAGTATTGTATTTGTCGTCTGGGCAGACGACTTCTTCCGAGGGGGGGGATGATGTAAGCCGCTAAATAGTAATTAGCAAATAGAATAAATAAATAATGTTAGTCCTCGAGATTAGTTAGCACTCAGGACTAGTTTGCACTCGGGATTAGTTAGCACTCGGGAGTAGTTGGTACTTGTCAGTTGCTGACAGTTGGTTCCCTCAACCGACGCCGGTTAACTATTTATGTTGCTGTTTGGTTCGTAGTCAGGTGTGGTTGATATGATAATGTAATGCTGCAAGTACATGAATAAAGACTACAATGCTTCATATATATCTGTTCTGTTCTGTGAATGTTTTACATACTTAATGACATAGTGTTTCTAGTTTACTTCTATAGCATATTGAATTACCATTACTGGAGTAAACAAGACTAACATTTCTCCCAACATACCCCTTCTACTCAAATGCCCCTACACATTCTTCCTTGACAACATGGTTCTTCTCCTTGACATTGTGGCACTACTCTTTCTCAACAACATGGGATCTAATCTTCATTAATGCCCCCCAAGCCACAAGAACAAACACACATTATGAATCTCTTCACTACTACAGGAGTTGCACGAACCTTGGACGTTCCAAGAGATTCTAGAGCAAGTGAAATGATTCCTCCTCACACCACCATTCCTACATCCCGTCCCCCTCCACCTCCCCCTCGCCTCCCCAGCCTTCTCCAATCCCCAAAGTATGTTGCTCAACTGTGTGTCAGTCCTTTCACAATGGTCAATGATGGCACCTATGATTCCTCCTTTTTTAGCCCTAACAAATATATATTATGAAATTTCTATCCTATCTTTCCAATCTTCATCAGCCCTTTCTCTTTGCAGATTTTGTGCCCCCCATATGGCTAATTGTATTGGTTTCTTAACCACATGTTTGGTGTTGCACTACTTCATTTTGTTTTTGGTGCTTTGTTCCTTTGTTTTTCTTTCCTAGGATGCTCTCTTTATAGAATTTTCCACCATACCATAATGCATTCTCAAGTCCCATTGATCTAATTTTGGTCACTCATGTACATTAATATATTTATCTGATCATATCTCTGCAGTCAATGGAAAAATCATCACCTACACAAACTGTTGATTCATCATTGTTGATTTTCTCCTTCATTTGAAACCTGCACCCCTCTTTCAAACACTCTCCAAGATGCTCCAGATCACCTCAGACACTCCTCTACCAAGAATAGAGTCCCTCATGCTCTGCAACACAATATTTTAATGAATTCATGATTCCAAGGCAAATAGACCACTCTTGACTAAAGTGAAAACACATTGACCCCAATGGTCCAGTTTATTTGATCCGATTTTCAAACAGCAATGAAGAACCTTAGTTTCAACAACTTACAGGAAGCTTCTTTTACATCCATAGAGGGATTACTGAGTTATGAACTCAACCATTTCATAAGAAAATGCAAATCCAAATTTACCGAAAACAAATGATATTCTAACTTTAAACAGATCTTCAATGCATCAGATAATAGAAATGAATTTACAGTACCACAAATGCATAAAGAAGAAAATGTGGATTAAAAAAATCATGCTCGTGTATTGCTAATGTAACAAAGCTATTAAATCCAAAATTCCCATAGTCTGCTTCAAAAGGTAAAGTGGGACAGGAAAAAGGTTTCTGAATATGTCTACTTTTACGTTGACTACAAGCCATTTTCTTAAGCCTGACTCACTAACACAGACAACTTACAGTTCGTTTCCACCGATCATAGGGATTGACACATGCATTATGTTCGAGAAGCAGCTCCACAATAGAAGCATGCCCTTCACTGGCTGCAAGATGTAATGCTGTTCTATCATCATAGTCTTTAAGATCTGGTGGAACACCTTCCATTAGCATTTTGTTCAATCCAATTCTATCACCCTTGGATGCACAAGTTAGAAACTTTCCAATCAGCTCCCATGAGTTCTCTGAATCCATTATTATGCTCTGCAGACTTGCAAAGCTGAAGAGAGAGCAGATAATGAGAGATGTTTGCATGCTATATTGATGGTAAAATAATGTGTCTAGTATAAATATCATGAAAAGATAAACTAATGATCATACTAATCTCTTAGTTACGAGCAGTGATGCAGCAGGTACAGCATTATCATGAAAATAAAAACAAAAATTAAGCCTGCCTTTTAGTCTCCAGTTTTAATTATTTGAGTGGAAAAAGCTATTAGATACCTCTTAATATTGAAACATAAGTATTGCCACAAACCAAAAAAAATGAGCAAATTATTCTTTCTGAAGTATTGCCACTTTCACACTTCATCCCATTGAAACATAAGTCTATCTCTAAATGAGAATGGCACTGCTAAGAAATCCCCCTGATATGATTTCCCAAGTTGTTTTTGATGAGTTGTTACAATATTTGCATATGCTAAAAGACGGCATAGTCAATAATGAACTTGATACTTTCAAAGCTAAAAAAAATCATCTGTTCCAACTGTATCCTTTTAGCCAAATTGAAGGTTAATGTTATTTAACGAACAAAAAAATTATAATTTAACAAACATGTGCAGGTACATGCGCGTGTTTAAGTGCATGTGTATAGTGTGTTATTGCATAACATTTTTTAAAATCAGTTTTTAACTGAATTACCTTTAAATGCAAACTAAAATTATGCAATATAGCCTCTTCCATCCCCCCTAGCACAGAAAAGCGAAAGAAAGCTATTGGTAAAAATAGCAGTTTCTAGCATTTTCTTGATCGATGTTTATAGCCTAGCATAAGGATTGTTACAGCACAAGCTCTTGACCAAAACAAGGGAGTTACTTAAAATTTCAGAATTTCACACAATGACAGCACATAGTGTTGAATCAATAATCAGTTTTTGTCTTTCAACCCTTGGCTGGTCCACTTTGTCAAATTACTTTAACTTTGACTAATTATCAAATACAATTTGTAAATCAGTCATGGACAGCCGGTTTGTAAAGGGGTATTTGTCCTTGGCTGAGTGGCTGATTTTCTAGGGTTCGACACCATCATCTTCAAATATGCTATTGTTGATATTTTTCAGGACTGGTAGAATTTCAAAAATAATAGACCTATCATTATGGAGAATGCTTTCAAATTTGAGCTAGGGCTGAACACACTTCTGCATTGACCAAACCACAAGTCTTTTCCACCAAAATCAGAAAGTGGTAGAGTGTTAGTGTTTTCAAGTTGGACGCACCTTTCCCTTGGCTTTGCCAATGGTTTTCTCTATCAAGGTTGGAAATATGACCTAATGGAGAGTGGTGCACCCTTGGAGTGGCTCTGCCACAAGATTTTTGTGCCCCAGTTTCTAATAAAACAAGGAAAAACAATGAGAGTACTTTATTGATCAACAGCAGCAATATATACAAGAGATAGTCAGTTAAAAGAAAGAACCAACCAACTACCCTTAACAACAATAATTAGGTTAATCGTTATTGTTAATATTATTACAATGATGTAATATTAATATTTATTTATTATAATAATCCCCCCCTTATTACATCATTTTAATAATATTAAATATTACATCATTATTATAATATTAACAATGATGGTTAGTTGGTCAGTTATTTCTTTTAACTAACAATCTCTGACATATATTGCTGCAGCTGATCAATAAAGTACTACTCGTTGTTTTGCCCAATTTTACTATGGTATCAAAGTATCAACAATCTTTGTGCCTATGAAAAGCCTTGAATCTTTATCCATGTAATGTCCCCTTCTCACACGTAAGAGAATTTGTGGCCATTAGCTTATTTCCCATGTTTCCCGTAAGCTAATTGGTGTCAACAAAAGGAAAAAGTAAATTAAGCAATTAAGTTGTCAAAAGTAATATTTCTTATATTTTTAAATTGACAGCTTATTTAATTCTTTCAAAAGTTAAAAATGACTTTAACTTGTGCAAAAAGGTGGTGTTAAGCTCAAGGGAGAAAAAGCTGGTCATTCTATAATGTCCCCATTTTAGGGTTCTCTTGCTTTGCAGTTGGAGATGATTTTTTGGGTTTGTGTCGTCTTGATCAGAAGAGTAATTTGATGTTACCAATGAGCTCAGATGGTTTAGAGGAGTTATTTGATGCTTTCAAATGTTATTTCCGACCTCCGATTTGGCTTCCAAGATTCTTGGAGGGAGTTTCTATGTATAGAAAGTCACCCAGCCAGATCCGTTTATCATTATTCTTCATCAGGATCATTCCTATGCAGTCAGTTTTCGATTTTGATGCATTTCGGCAGTTTCCGCAAAATGAGTATATTAATGGCTATATTTTAATTAATTTACTAAGGTTGCTAAATATTATTTAAAATATTTAAAAGGCACCTTAGTGTTATAGCTTGTTGAAATCGGGGTGAAATGTGTTAAATCATGGATGCATAAAACAAGAGCCTTGCGTATCAAATTATGATTATTTTAATAAAAAGATTATTTTCGGAGTTAAAAGGGTGTTTAAATTAAAAAGTGAATTTCAAAATAGAAGCTTCTGGAGAGTTTGGGAAATAAAAGTATAAAAGGAGGTTTAATGAGCTCATTTTGACATGTTCATTTTATCCTTTTTCTCTTATTGAAACCCTTGTGGAGATTGAACCTGGTTCATCTCAGCCTCTGGAGGACTGAAACCCTCTAGGGAAGATCAGTTTTGGTGGTGAAACAATTCCACCCTTGCTAGTTCGTGGGGAAAATCACTCGGGTTTTCTAGTTGGGTGAGTAAAGCAATTTTGTGAGTCTTGTGCGGAGAAAAAATTGGAGTTGGGCGCATACATTTCTATCCTATTGGAGGTGAAGTTCAGCATTCAATTTTGAAGGGGTTTTGCTCAGATCCTAGCCACCATTTTCAGGTATTGCATTGTTGATTGTTACTATTCTCAGGTCATGGGTTTGTAAGGAAGCTATTGCTGTATATAACAAACTTAGCTGACTTCATTTGAGAGTCCTGTATCCATTCCTCTCCAGCATTGAACTCAAATCTATTTCTTGCAAGCTAATTTACGTAGGCATGGAAGTTATTAGTCTCAAACAGGAAGTGTGTGGGTCTGAAAATGATATATTTCTGAGATTATTACTTGTGATGATGTGAGGATCTGGTATGAGGGTGCTGTTATACCACCCTAGCATGGCATAGAAGGAGTTGGTGAGGCAAGAAGTGCAAATTCAGGGTCGTGGTATTATAATACACCTACTGTGTAAGATTGGGTTGCGTGGGAGTCATCTTCAGGAAGACATGGAGCTATTGCAGTCCTGTTATTCATCTCTGGTTATTGGTTACAAGCCTGACCCTCTATTGAATATTTTGCTGTTGATAGATTCTACACAAGGCATGATCACTGGCAATCAGAAAATCTGCAACTCAACAGTTACCCAGTTGTGGCTTCATTACTGAGCAAAATGGTATTTATATTGCTGTTTGTTATTATTTTCTGAGTATATCTTCTGCTGTCCACAAGAGTGTAAGGAAGTCTATATTGTTGTTACTGTATTTTCTAAATGAATACCAACAACCCTTCAATTACTGGAGTTGTTGCATTGTAATAAGTTCCTTCTATTGCTATCAAACCATGGTATGGGCAGTAATGGTTTCAGTTATTTGAAATTTTGAAGAGTCTATTCCTGGTCTTGTAATCTCTGTCATAGCGAGCAGCGATTGTTATAATCTCTGCAAATGATAACAAAACTCAGTTTCCTGCGTTGAAATCTCATTTCGGCAATTGTATGAATGCATTATATGGAATTGTATCTGTTGTATCTGCCACATTACCTTTATTTCATAACTTTGCAAATCAGATATCCATCCTAGAAATTCAGTACAGTCAAGGGTATTAGTTTGACAAATGCCAATATGTCAAACTGAGGAATCAGAAATCGGAAAAATTCTTAGCGGGTATTTTACACATTTTGCCTACTTAAAATTGATTTTAAAATATTAAAGTGAATATGGAGCCAAAAAGAGAAATTATTTATTTATTCACAAAGAAAATTTATAAAAGGAGAAGCTGTGAAGAGAAAAGGGCTAACGTTCATATCTTGTATTGCTCTGTGAAGATTTGAGAGTTCTTATTTCTTGAGGATGAAAACCCTCTAAGAAATACCAATTTCAAGCACAAAAACCCTCCTAGCTGGACTTGGTGATTTCATCCAAAAGTCACAGTGGTGCCTGCAAGTGAAGTTTTCTAGTTGTTTATTAATGAAGATGGACAATTTTGATGTGTTTTGACATGTTAAGAATTTGATGTTGCTATGTTGATTTTTCAGTAATATTTTGAAGTGTTTTTCATGAGTTTATGGAGGGTTGTACAGGTTGTACCAACTCCTTAATGCAGGTTGTACCCTTCACTCTCCTACCAAGGCATTGACTGTAGACTTTGGTGGCAATTTGCACCTGATTTGCAGCATTTCCAAAGGCCATATTGCTGTCCCATTCTGTCTGTACAGATAGAAGTGCAAAGTAAATACCTTTTTGAGGAGGCCGTACCATGCTTTGGTGAGGCATGTGAATGTGGGGAAGAAGTGCCTATTTTCTAGAGCTTAAGTATCTTTGTTTGGAGTCATCCTAGGGGTACGTGATGGTTCCAAGATATTGGAAGATGGACACACGAAGGTTTGGTGAGTTCTCTTGATTTTGATACTTGCTGATCTAGTTCTACAGCAGCAAATGACTGTGTTTTCAGAATGTTTATGGCTGATTATTGATGAAACACACACTTATACTAAGAGGGGGGCAGAGGGGGGGGAGTGAAGGGGGTGAATCAGTATAACAACAATCTTTTACTTTTCAATACTTCAACAACCACAACAGTAATACTTTAAGACTTAATCATCCATAGCAATAATACACATGCAAGATCTAGCAATTAAGAACACAGGAAGAACACGATTTACATGGAAACCCTTGTGGGAGAAAACCACGGCAAAATATTGCTTATATATATATATATATATATATATATATATATATCTTCTTCGTAGGCTCCAACCTACTTCTCTTACAAACTTCTTTTGTAGGCACCAACCCATTGGAGACACCAATCCCCACTTACAGAATTTGTAGGAACCAACCCACTGGAGACTCCTATCCCCACAACGAAGCACCAACTCAGCAAGAGACACCGATCACTTCTTTGATAGGCACCAAACTCCAAATTCTTCAATGGATGATATGTCTTCTTAGGATCTAAATGTAGATATGCTTTCCCTCAAAAATCTGATCAACAACTCTGACTTTGAATGATGTAAATCTTTCCTTCACAAATCAGATCCACACTCATACACTTTCCTTCACAAATTGATTCAAATGCTGCACACTCTTCTTTCACAAATCTGATCCAATCTATGGCAATGTCTTCCTTCAAATCTGATCATGCAGATACTTTCAAATCTGCACTTATCTTTTCTCAAATCTGCTCTTAACCTTCCTGAAAAATCTGCTCTCAAGTTATGCATCAAATAAAATTAGCATTCTCTTCATATATTCAGATATAAATCTGAATTACACTTCATATTCTCTGTTGTAGATCTGCTTAAATACTTCACTGATATTCTTATTTTTCTTGCGTAATGAAACGGACTAATTTTTTTTTGTTTTTTCAAATGCAATTACAATCAACACGCACCCGTTAAGGTTAGCTCTAAAACCAAAACGTTGTGTAAGCAACTCTAACCAAGAATGTACACCAGGATCCCGATGTGGGCAAGGTGTGAGCATGTGGTAAGAGGATCTAATGCAGATGCAAACTAAAAGGGAACTCTAACCAAGAATGTGTCTAGGACAGACGAGCATATGGTCAAAGGATCTAGATGCAAAATGAGTTGAAGTAACCCTAACCAAGGATGGCGCCAAGTGATGGCGAGCATATGGTCAGAGGGTCCCTACAACTACTAACTGAAAGTAAATAGGCGGCAAACCAGCCTCTTCTACTTATGCAACGGGAAGTACAATAAAGTAAATGAAAGATAGAGAGGAGAATTTCTAATAGTACTACTAATCAGCTTACAATATGTTAGAATGCTTGCCAAAGCCCAGTAATTCAAGTTCTTCAATGCTGCAATAACATATAAGACTTCCTCAATGCTTAACAAACCTCTCTAAACTCAAACTCCTCACAAATCTGCATTTATATATGACTGATATAACAGACCAGCAACTGAAATGAAGCAATCAGCAACTCTAGAATCCACCAAAATACTCACAACTCACTCAATACTTGTCGGAATGACATGAGACTTGATGCAAACGAATACTAGGATGATGACAATGAAACCTAGACTGAGAATCGACCAACAAAATGCAATATTATTTTTGTACACACTTTCCAAGACAGCCCAGAATGGTATGGCCAAGGAGAGGGGCGATTTTTTAATATAAAATTCTAGACACCTCTAAAAAATCTGGAAACTCCCAAGAAGGGTCGCCCCAAGCTGGAAAACACAAAGGAAAAACACCCAAAATGATAGCATTTTTATTTCAAGAGATATGAGCAATTCTTACAATCAACTGTGATATTCAGCAACTCCAAAAACATGACTAAATGCAAGGAAACTGAACTAATATGCTAGGAATTCAAATGCAATGCTGAAAACAAACTCAATACAATCTACCTCTCAACTAGTTGCTATCTTTCAAGCAAGAAGATGAGCCAAGCTAGGAGGTGTGCTTTCCTCGAAGCAATCTGTCACCATTTCGGCAGCATAACTTTACTGAAAATATGAGATGATCAACAGAAGAGAAGAGGTCTCCTTTTATAAGCTTGAAGAGAATCTCCAGAAGTCTCTAGAAGGTGCACCAAAAACAGAACTCAAGGCAATTCAAATTTAGGTTGACTCTTTTCCCTCCAAGGTGGCGTTCATTTTCAAAGAAGCAATAATATTCACTTTTTTCATTAAAATAGTCTTCCCTTCAAGTTGGCGTCCAACTCTCCTTAAGCATTTTTGAACCTTTGATTTATTTAATCTTTTCAGATGAGTCATTCACCCATAAAGTCCCCTTTTTTAAAACAACATAAAGTTATAATGCTAGGCCAAGGGGGTTATAATATTAAATATAACATTATAATATGAAAATAACTTATCTCTCCATAAAAATGCCCCAAAAATCCAAAAACATCAATACCAACCGAATCGCCTGAAGGAGAGGACCAACTGAACTGAAACCAACCCGTCCACTGCCAGAAATAGAATTTACTAAAAATAGTAAATTCATGAAGTTGCTTAGAACACCAAACGGCCTACACCACTGCGAAGCTCTCTGAAAACCCAAAAAGAATCCGCAATCCAAATTCCAAACTTCCAGCAACCACCTCCTCAAAAATAGGAAACCCTAATTTCACCCTCCGAGTAGCCTACGGGTCACCGGAATAGGCCAACGATCAACTGAAGCGATCACATTTGAGAAGGGGACATTACAGTCTGCCCTCTCCAAGATTGTTTGTCCTTAAGCAATCGCAAGTCTAGATGCTGCAGAATCTCCTCATTCTCCCAAGTAGCATCCTGCAAAGGTAAATTCTTCCACTTCACCAAGTATTCTTTGATTGTCCTTCTCCTCAAAGAACGCTCTCTGGAATTAATAATCTCTTCTGGAATCAAGGTCAGCTGTCCTTCTTCATCCAAGGGAGGTAACTGCGATGAAGCAACAACATTGTGTCCAAGTTCCTTCTTGAGGCGAGACACATGGAAGACATTGTGAACCTTACTACTTGATGGTAGTTCCAACTCATAAGCCACTGCTCCAACCTTTCTGATGACTTTCAATGGCCCATAGAAGCGAGGTTTGAGCTTCTCAGCTCCACTCTTCTTGAGTGTAGACTGTCTGTAAGGTTGAAGTCGAAGATAAACCATATCACCAACCTCAAATGAACGCTCAACATGCTGCTGATCAGCGTACATCTTCTGCTGATTTTGTGCTATTTGAAGGTTGTTCTTCAAGGACTTCAAAATATCTTGACTTTGCTGCAACCAATCCTTGGCTTGAGGGGCTTTGCTATCACCAAACACTAAATCAACAAAGCTAGGAGCCTCATAACCATAGAGAGCCATGAATGGAGACATCCTTATTGACATGTGGAAGGATGAATTGTAGCAATACTCTCCAATGTGAAGCCATTTCACCCAAGCCCTTTGCTGCTCCGAGACATAATTTCTAAGATAGCCCTCCAACCATTTGTTTACTATCTATGTTTGACCATCAGTTTGAGGGTGATAGCTAGTGCTTGGAGTAAGCACTATACCACTCATCCTGAAAACTTCTTGCCAAAAGGGTGCTTAGGAACTTGTTGTCCCTATCACTCACAACGTTTTTCAGCAACCCATGCAATCTAAACACTTCATGGAAAAACAAATCTGCAACTTGAGCTGCTGAAAATGTGCTAGTGATGGCAAAAAAGTGAGCAAACTTTGTTAATCTGTCCATTACAACATAGATACAGTCTTTGCCTTGAACCTTTGGCAACCCAGTGATGAAGTCCATTGATATGCTTTCCCGTTTTTGGTTGGGAATGGGGAGAGGTTGCAGCAGACCAGCTGGAAGAGAATGCTCATTTTTGTTCATCTGACAAGTGGAACACTCCTTGATGCAGCGTTGGACTTCCTCTTTCAACCCCTTCGAAGAAAACCTCTCCTGAATTTGCCTATACGTCTTGAAGTAACCTTGATGACCAGCAAGTGGGATGTTATGGAAAGTCATCAAAATTTTCTTTTTGAGCTTAGAATCGGTCACCAAAAAGATCCTTCCCTTGTAGTGTATCAAACCATCAACCACTTTGTACCTTTCGTCATGGAAAGTACCTTCAATGATGCTGGTTGCAAACTGATTTTTGGCATAATCAGCAAGCAACATCTCCTTCCAATCAGCACTAAGCTCACATAATGAGCTCAAATGAGGCCTCCTAGATAGAGCATCCGCCACAATGTTGTTTTTCCCTTTGACATACTCAATGTCAAAATCGTAAGCTTGAAGCTTACTCACCCACTTTTGTTGTCTTTCATTCAAATCCTTCTGATGCATGAAGTGCTTGAGACTATTGTGATCAGTCTTGACCACGAATTTTCTCCCCACCAGATATTGTCTGAACTTAGCTAATGCATGCATGATTGCAAGCATTTCCTTGTCATAGATAGAGTAGGTCCTTTCAACACCCCTTACTTTCCTACTTTCAAACACAATGGGATGCTTATCTTGCATCAAAACAGCCCCAACACCTTCTCCTGATGCATCACACTGTAACTCGAAAGGCTTGGAGAAATCTGGTATTGCCAACACTGGACAAGAACTCATGATTTTCTTGAACTTATCAAAAACACTTTGAGCCTTTTCTGACCAAAAGAAGGCCCCCTTTTTAGTGAGGTCAGTAAGAGGAGCAGCACTTTGGGAGTAGCCCTTCACAAATCTTCTGTAAAAGCCACAAAGACCCAAGAACCCTTTCAAATGAGTCAAGTTCTCTGGAGGTGGCCAATCAACTATTGCCTTGATCTTTTCAGGATCAACCTTCACCCCATCACCACTGATTATGTGACCAAGGTAGAGCAGCTCCTTCATTCCAAATTCACATTTGGACTCTTTGGCAAACAAACTTTCTGATTCTAGGATGCTAAGCACTTCCTCCAAGTGCTTGAGATGCTCTTCCCACATCTTGCTGAAGATGAGGATATCATCAAAAAATATCAACACAAACTTCCTCAACTGTTTCTGAAAAACTCTGTTCATACAAGACTGGAAGGTGGCTGGAGCATTAGTCAACCCAAATGGCATGACTAAAAACTCGAAATGACCATAGTGGCATCTGAATGTCGTCTTCTCAACATCTAAACCTCTCATCCGAATTTGATAGTAGCCCGACCTCAAATCAATTTTTGAAAAGAACTTGGCACCATGTAGCTCGTCAATGAGCTCATCTATCCGAGGAATGAGGTACCGATTTTTTATTGTGCTTTGATTCAAGGCACGATAATCCACACACATGCAGATGGTGCCATCCTTCTTCTTCACAAGAACTACTGCTGAAGCGAAGGGACTCTTGCTTGGACGAATGAAGCCCATCTCCAAGAGTTCTTTTATGTTTTTCTCGATCTCGTCCTTCTGCTTCTTAGGATACCGATATGGTGTTGTGATAACTGGCTTGGCCCCTTCTTTGAGTTCAATGACATGCTCAGCTCCCCTTTCAAGAGGCGGCCCCGGAGGTAGATCAGCAAACACCTTACTCTTCTTGGTGAGTATAGACTGAATATCTGGAGGATAGTCCCTCTTTGTTTCAACTAGACTAGCTGGAAGAACCATACATTCTGCAGCCCACTCAACTTGATCATGCCGAATCAGCCTCTCCATTCTTTTGAAAGACACAATCCGAGGACCACCATTGGACATTCCTCTAAGCACCACCTTCTTTCCATCAGATTGGAACTTGAGCTCCATTGTTTGTAGATTGAGAGAGATTTCACCAAGTGAGCATAACCATTGAATACCAAGTACGGCATCCGTGTCACCAATAGTAACTACATAGAAGTCATCTTTGACTTCATAGTTGCCTAACTGCATGGACATGTTAGGAACTCTTTGGTTGCAAGAAATATGAAACCCATCAGCCACCATGACTTTGAAGCCTTCAAATTCTTCATTTTTGAGACCTCTCTTTGCAACCACTCCTTCGTCAATGAAATTATGTGTTGCCCCAATGTCAATCAAGGCAACAATTCGGTGACCTCCAACCCCGCCACGAACCTTGAAAGATTCGTTCTTTTGAAAACTAGAGAGTTGGGCAATAGGGGCCCCAACTCCTTGCTCATGATCAGACTCTTCTGGAGCTCTCTCTTCCTCGCTGTCCCCAAAATAAGACTGTTGATCAGACATATCAGATTCTGATCCATAATCTGAATAGGCCCCCATTTGATTGGAACGCCCTCTTCCAGGACATCTATGACCCTTGATCCAAGGCTCCAAACATGTATAACACTTGCCCTCCTTTCTAAGCTGTTCACGTTGCTCATCAGTCAACTTGGGTGGAAACCTCTTGTGCTGATTTGAAAAATGCTTCTTATCCTTCTTGTGGCCAAAGGGCTTTGGTGGAAATTTAGGCCTAGGGGCTGATAACTCCATACTTCGAGACTTTTTGATTGCTTCTTCGAGACTTGGTGGATCGAAAGCTTTAACCCACCCTTTCAAGGGTTCAACCAATCTTTCAGAAAACAAAACAACCAACCTTCTTTCAGTGATGTTGGGCACCATCACGGAAAGCCTTTGGAAATCAGCTATGTAAGAATCCAAGGAGCCATGCTGCTTCAATTGTGCAAGCTCGTGAAATCTCACTTCAGGATCCTTAGTGTCAAACCTATCAATCAGCTTATTGGTGAATTCATCGTAGGTTCGAATGAGGTTGTGGCCAAGCGTGACCAAACCATGGTACCACCACTCATGGGCAGCTCCCTCCAAATGTAGTGTTGCAAACTTGATGGCATCTTCTTCTGGCATGGGACATAGTGAAAGGTAGTGTTGTGACCTTTTTCACACATCGCCCCATTGCAAATGGGGACCCCCTAATTTTTGCTTCGTTTCCGTCTTTTGGCTTGATTTTTGTTTGTTTTCCCGTTGTCTCTCTTTTCTGCTGTCTGTCTTTCTGGGGATGTGCCCGTCAGATGTTAGATTTCAGCTAAGTCTGAGAATTAGGGTTTTGAGTCTTCTAGTCAATCTGAGGTCAAATAAAGTGAATAAATTGAAAACAGAGATTAACGTTGTTGTCAATATGCTTCCAGCAAGTTTTCCACCGAAGTTTTATCAGATCCTGGCAACTTACTATTTTTAGTAAGTGTTCCATTCCGAGCGTTCTCTCAGCATTTTTGAAGTTTCAACAGTCACACTGCATTCAGAACATGTCAAGCTACTCATCTACCAAATTTGGGCTGAAACAGACAACTTACTATTTTTAGCAGTTCAGCTTCCAGAGCAGATTTCGGGGTTTATATGCAGAGTTTTTCAAATGCATGTCTGAGGATTCCTTCTGGGTTTTCTAAGACCTTCGCGATGATGTAACATGCAAAGTGAGATAACGACTTTCAGAGTTCAGCCTTCGGAGGCTATTTTTAGGGTTTGCATGTCAGGGTTTTCTTCGCATGTTTGCATATTCCTTATGGGTTTTTCGAGAGCTACGCAGTGATGTGACATGCAAACGGAGATAATCACTTATTCAAGAACTTACTATTTTTAGCAAGTACACTCCGGCGGCTTTCTCCCAACACATCAGAATCACAAACTGATCACAATGCAACAAAAACGAGGACAAACGGAGGTCATATGATATGCATGCAAGTTAAATTAGGGTTTCCAGCTTCGGGACCCAAAAAGAGGGGTAAAAAGTCAGAATTTTCGAAAACCAGTGTATCCCACTGCGTTCGGCATCTTCCAAGCTATCCACCGGTAAAATTTGAAGGCAATCGGAGCACTTACTATTTATAGGAAGGCATTCCAGAAACTGGCTAAAAATAGTAAACCAATAGCAGGCGCCTATGCTAACAGGCAGGTCACCCGATGAGGAGCACGTCATTCGAATTTCAAGTCAAACGGAGTTGTGGAGGTCTTCGAAACGTGCAGGTACTATAAATAGTAAACCACCTTCAGAAATGTGCTATTTTTAGCAGGCCAGCTCAGGGTGGCAGTGTGAACAGGCTGACAAGGTCATGAGGGTCCTGTGCTTAAAATTTCAAATCGATCCGAGATTCAAAAATGTGAAAATTGAGAGACTTACTATAAATAGTAGGACATGGAGAAGTTGGCAGAAGATAAGAAAAACACCTAAGTATTGGAATATCCTGCTCACCCTCTCAAATGCACCAAAGGAAGAATTAGCTGGAAAGATAAAAAATTGTCTAAGTCAAAAGTTTCATCCTCCAGCACATATGAAATGCGCCCTCCTCACAAGCAAGGTGATTGAGAAATTTTCTAAGTCTGGACTTATATCCTCCACCCCCTCCATATGCGCCCTCAAGGATGAAGAAGCATAAAAAAATTTCTAAGTTAAAGTTTCATCCACCTCCATAGGTGAAATGCGCCCACTTCAAGTCAAGCACACAAAAATATTCTAAGTGTTGATGTCTCATCCTCCTCATATGCTAAAATACGCCCATACTAAGAAGCTTGGAAGAGAAAGTCAAAAAGTCAACAAGTTCATCCTCCACCCCCTTTGAAATGCACCCAAGTTTAAAGAGAATCCAAGGTGGTCAAAGGCGTTGAAGACTTTTAATCCTCTTGCAAGTGCTATATGAGCCCAAATGAAGGCATGTGAGGACAAAACCAAAGGCATGCAAAGTTGGAAAAGGACAAAACGTCTCCATGCAGAAGTATACATGCAAAGGCATATAAGGACAAAAGTATCCATGCAGAGAGGAGGAAGAAGACAAGGCGTTGAAAGCACATAAAGACACAAGCCAAGGGTTAAGTTGAAAATGTTCCTCTTCAAGTGTGATATGCGCCCAAGTTAGGGAGGAATTGCTAAAAATATTCTAAGAGTTTCATCCTCTAGCAAGTGTAAAATGCGCCCTCACTTCAGCAAGAAAAAGACAAGTTTTTTTTATCCTTCATAACATCAAAAATGCGCCCATCTTGAAGTTGGTAGAGGAAAGTTGCTAAGACATGGAAATAAGATATCCTCCTCAAGGTGTTAAATGCGCCCTAGGTGCATAAGGAGGAGATAAATGTGACAAAAGGCATTGGAATTTAAAAAAAGGAATATATCCCTCATGAAGTGTAAAATGTGCCCAAGGCAATGGAGAAAATTATCCAAGTGATTTGATATAAAAAAAAAATTCTTCACCACTGGCAGAGTGATTAAAGTTGAATGACATTTTCTAAGGCAAAAGTGAAAAATGTGCAAAGTGATTTTAAATTTTTCTAAGGCACAAAAAATTTTCTTCCTTAGGAAAATCACACCTGGACTTGAAGATGATAAAATTTCCTAAGGCGTAAGCAAAATTGCCTGAGATGAAGTCATACGTACTGGCATCACAGGATTGATAAAAGTTTTCAAGTCAAAGCAACAAAATATGCTCAAGGGTGAAGAACAAGAATAAATTTGTCGAAAATTATTTTCTAAGGTTCAAAATTCAAAAAAATTAAATGAACCCGTTCGTTGCATACCCATGAATTCAACAAGTTCTAAAAGAAATTTTCTTCTGGGTATTGAGGATTATCGATGAGGAATGGATTTTAAGGTCTTCCACAGCTTGCCAAGGATTCTGAGGTAAAGATTTTAAATGGGCACCAGGTTGGTGAATTTCCCAAGGGAAATTTGAAAAATTTCCTAAGGCAAGGAACAAGTATGTTGTTGAAATAAAGCGCTTTGGCTGATGAATTTGATCGCCTAGATAAATTTTTGATCAAATTCCTGATGAAAACATTTTGCTCGAGCCAGAGTTGGATGGGATGTCAGAGTGAACGCCTCAGCCGGAAAAGTGAAGAAAATGCAGTTGAGGCTGACACTTTCAAAAGATGATGCGCCCTTGAGGAAGATGAAATTTGTCCAAGGCATTGAAGTATGATGTATAGGTGTTGAAGAGAGGAAAGTTGGCTAGAGAAGAACGATGAACCCTTGGAAGTTAAAACATGAAAATCAGGTAAGTAAGGTAAGTTTATATGATGAAGTGTTCTAATGCTCTCTTCTTGGCTTGTTTTGCAGGAAGAACTTCGAGGCCCAGAGCACGATGACTTGAAGTAATGAAGCAAATGGTCCAAGATGATAAGATCATGAAGGAAGAAAAAGTTGCAGGAAATGGCTAAGTGTTGAGACTTAGTATGTGCCCAGCTCAAGTGACAAAGAAGAAATGTTTTCAAAGCTCAAGATGGAGAGAAGGTCGCCATCAAGTACTTCTAAGTTGAAGAACAACATCAAGAAGTAAATCATCATCAAGCAGAATAGTGAGGTTGCAGCCTTAGAATTTCAAAATGAGAACGTGCATGCCATGCCAGAAGTTGAAGCTGTTTGATCAAGTCTGCAGTCAAGAACAGAAATAGTGTGAACACGTTTCAAAACAAGAATCTTCTAGAAGATGGTGGCCATTAATTGCTCATTTATTGCCCCACTCTTCTTTGTGGCGGTTTTTAGGGTGAATCTTGTTTAGGGCTGAGGTGGCACAATCTAGGCCATCCAGCCAATTGTAATCTGAGCCGTCCGTTGGACTTGGCCAGCTATATAAAGGGGGAGTCCCCCTCATTTGTGATTCATTAGAAGTAGAGTTAGAAAAAAAAAACATAGAGTAGAGGGATAACTTAGAAGTAGCTTAGTATAGATTGATAGTGTAGTTGAAGAAGAAGGAAAGTTTTCCTTTGAAAACTTTTGCAAGAGATTGTTGTGTAAAACTTTCATAATAAAAGATCTTTTCATTGATGGTGAAATTCGTCTTTGTTATGGATAGCTGTGAGGTTTCTTCATCCCTTCTACTTCAAGTAGCGTAGAGTAGCGTAATTTCATTTTTATGCAAGTAGATGTTAGCTGTGGAATGTGGTGTTTGATCTAAGCAAGCTTCGCTTATCCATACCACTAACGGGCTCACTGAGGGTGTGTTCGCCTTGTGTGGTCAACTGGAAATATTGTGGGCCTAACTTCAATCATAGTTTGAATGATGGTATGCGTCGTTGTGATGGTATCTTCATATCAAGTGGTGGTTTGAACACCTTTAGTCATCTCCCCTGAAGATTGCACCAACTCCGTGGAAGCTGTCCGAGGCAAGGCAAAGCGAAGTCTGGTTGAAGTTTGCTGAAGTTGAGCTCTATATCCCGCACTTAGAATAGATTTAGACTCTCTAAACCCTGCAACCACTTTAAATTCAGTACTTTCTGGTTAGAATAGGAAACCCGTGCTTCATTGATAAATCTGTCGAATTGTGGAAACCCCTTCCTCTGCTGTTGGATAATTCTGTAAGTCCCCTTGAAATACCAGCAAATCACATCGAGCCAACTGAGCCTATTCGCACTGAAAGAACCTTGGAGTTGAACGTACGAACTCTCTCGCAATCTTAGCATGCTGGATACTTTGATCAAGAGAGAATAGGGTAGCCATTGGCGACTTTATTCTGCGTTGGTGCGGTCACGAAAAACACATCAACAGGTAGTTGTCAAGCTTTTGAACCCATGACCTTGCTGAACACTTATCACTTCCATCGAAGTGAGCCAATGACACCTTCCCAATGGCTTGCTGATAATCGGTTCTAGGAGCCATATGAGCACAATTATCAACTCTTCCACCATTTCTTCTGCTCCTGTGGTTCATGAATTGATCAAAGGACCAATGGTCTCTAAGATCAGGGGGTAAGGTGACATACTCCAGGTAGGCCTGTCTTGCATCATCCACAAGATTAGTAACACCTTCTGATGACGACCTTTTTCACACATATCCCCATTGGATAGGACTAATTACACTATTCCGGTCTTTTGGATTGGGTTTTTTCTCTCTCTCTCCCGCTCTGTCTCTTTTCTGATGTCCGCCTTTCGAGGGGTTGCGCCCATCAGTGAATTTAAGTGTGGAGCTGACCAAGTCTAAAATTAGGGTTTCATCGGCTTGGGTTTTCTCTCTCTCTCCCGCTCTGTCTCTTTTCTGATGTCCGCCTTTCGAGGGGTTGCGCCCGTCAGTGAATTTAAGTGTGGAACTGACCAAGTCTAAAATTAGGGATTCATCGTTTCTGGTCAGTCCAAGGTCAGGTAAAGTGAGTAAATTGAAAATTGAACTTAACATTGTTGCGGTGTGCTTCAGCGGAGCTCGGCAGGATTTTCATCCAATTCGAGGTACTTACTGTACGGTAAAGTGCGATTCTGAGCTATCGTAGGCTATTTTGAGATTCCGGCAGTCACAATACATTGAGCATATCCCGGACTATTACATTTATGAAAATTTGAGAAGCTTAGGACAACTTACTATTTTATGATCTAGCTTTGGAATAATTCCGAGGAATTACCCGAATCGCGAGATTTTCTTTGCATGTCTAGATATTCCTTCTGGGTTTTTCGAGACCTTCGCGATGATGTAACATGCAAGACAAGACGATTACTTTCAGGATTCGGCCTTCCGAGGCTATTTTTAGGGTTTGCATGTCGGGGTTTCTTTTGCATGTCGGTGATTCGATGGGTTTTCGAAACTTAGCGATGGTGTAACTTATGCAAAAGCGGAGATACCCTTTCGATAAAGGAACTTGCTATTTTTAGCGGTATGTCAGTACTTCCAGTTGAGAATCGCGAGCTGATCACAATGCCCACTTGAAACAAAGAGAGCGAGTTCATTTGTCACATATGCAAAGCGAATTAGGGTTTCAACCCGAGACCTAAAATAGAGAGTAAAAAGTCAAAATTTTTCAAAACGGTGTAAACCACCCACGATCCCGGCGTCCTTTAGGCCATCTGGCGGTGAAATTTCAAATTCGTCGAGCACTTACTATTTATAGTAAGTCCAAATTGAAACATGCTAAAAATAGTAAATTGAGTGCATCGTCAAGGTCGATAGCGGGTCAGCGTGGTGAAGGCCTCATTAAAATTTCCTTTCGGTCGAGCAATGGAGCTATCGAGAAACATGAGGTTACTATTTATAGTAAACCGCCTTCAGAAACAGGCTAAAAATAGCGGGGTGACTAAAAGTAGCAGTATCGACAGGACAACAAGGTTATGAGGATGCAATGTGCAAAGTTTCAAATCGTTCCGAGCTTCGGAGGTGCAAAATTGAGAGGACTTACTATAAATAGCGAGGGAGCCGCGTAAGGCTGGCGAAGATGAGTGAAAATTTGTCTAAGTGAGTTTCATCCGGTTGCTGTAGCAAAATGCACCAATAGTAAAAAGGGCGCCAAAAATTTCCCTGAAGTGTGAGTTCATCCTTCACACAGGGCAAAATGCGCCCAAGGCACCAGAAGTCAAAGGAAGTCAACATTGTTCATCCTGCAGGCATGAGGAAATGCGCCCAAAATGAAAGTTCAGAAGGTTGAAAAATTTTCTAAGTATGAGAAATCCGCCTTCACCCTCAAAATGCGCCCAACTTGAAGTTTATCCTTCTCAGGCATTAAAATGCGCCCAAGGCAAGAAAAGTCAACAAGGTCAATGCTTTTCATCCTTCTCCAAGGCCAAAATGCGCCCAAACTGGGCCATGTCAAGACAAAAAATGGGAGGTGAAGAGTCACCCAAGGACGTTGGAGAGAGTTCATCCACCAGCAAGGGTAAAATGCGCCCAAGGTTGCAAGGAGTCAACAAAGTCAAAGTTTTTCATCCGCCTTCACCCTCAAAATGCGCCCAGCTTGCAAACTCGTCCTCCTCGCCCTCCTAAATGCGCCCAAGTGAGCTCATATGAAGACAAAAACGGGAAGTTGAAAGGTCATCCTTCACACACATAGAAACGCGCCCATGTTTGGATGTGAAAAGTGATTAAAGGTGGTAATTGAAGGTGAAAATTTTTCTAAGGCGTGGTAAACTCAGGATAAAAGCTAGGCGTTATCCTCCATCATGTGTAAAATGCGCCCAAGGTGAGTTAGGCGTGATTTTTTTTAATTTCCTCTCAAGTGTGTTATCTGCGCCTAGGGAGATGGGAGTCATAAGGTGTTAAAATATTTTCTAAGGCATGTTGAGGGCGTGATTTTCTTCAAGTATGATATACGCCTAAGGTGGTAAGTTTTGCTAAGGCGTGGTGTGTTGGAAAACATTTGAAGGTGGTGAAATAAAATGTCAAGTGTATGCGCCTAGGGGTGAAGTGTGAAGTGTGAAAACAAAATTGCTAAGGCGTGATTTTTCCTTAAGTGTGCTAGGCGCCTCAAGGAGAAATAAAATATTTTCTAAGTGTTGGAGAACTCCTCTAAGGCGTTGGAATTTTTTTAAGGTGTGAAGTGTTTGCAAATGAAGTGAGAAATAAGGTGTGCTAGGCGAATAAATTTTTCTCTAAGTGAAGATGATACTTCTCTCGCTGACAGATGATCAAATTATTTTCTAAGGGAAATTTTTCAAAATGCAAGATGATTGAAATATTTTCTAAGGCAAATTATTTTCCCTTGGAAAATACGCCTAGAGCTCAAAGTAATGAAGTTTTCCGAAGCACGAGCCAATTTTCTCAGCAGTAGAGTCAAAGGTGAATGATATTGCACAGATGAATTCAAGTTCTTCAGTTTGGAGCAACACAGGATGATCGCAGGCGAAGAATCAATTTAAAATGGTGAAAATAATATTTTTTCTAAGGTTCAAAATTCGAAAAATTAAATGAACCCATTCGTTGGGTACCCATGGATTCGAGGCGTTCTGAAGAAAATTTTCTTCTGGGTACTGAACATTTGCAATGGTGGATGGATTTCCAAGTCTTTCAAACTTCGCCGACACTTTTTCAGTGAAGAATTTAATCAGTGCTCAAATTGTGAATTTTCCTAAGGGAAAATTTAAAATTTTCTAAGGCAAATTTGAATAAAATATGTTTTCAAGATGAATTTTCTCCGAATGATGAATTTGAGGTCAGTTGCTTAGATAATTTTGATCAAATTCTTCAAGGATGGATTTTTCAGAGCAGAAGAGAGTTAAAATTCAAATTCCAGTAACAGAGCTCCGGCTGGTGAGTAAAAATGATGAATTTAAATTAAATTTTTCGAAAAGAAATTCAAAGGCGCCAGTCAAAGTCAAGTTTCTAGAAGAATAAGATTCCCGACGACTGGAGACAAGTGTCAGAGATACCAGAGAGGGAAAATTCAAATTCTTGAAGTGGAGTAGTGGAAGTTTAATACACTGGCTAAAATTAACTTCTTCTAGAATTCGAATTTTAGCTATAAAATGGAGAAGTTTTTCACTTGTTTTCACAGCTGAGGAAGGCGAATTTGCTCTAAGTAAGGCATTGCAGTGAAGAGTTCAAAGTTTTTGCTGAGATTGCTGAGACTAGTTGAGGGAGACGCCTTGAGAAAGTGTCATTGCTGAAGTGAAGAAAGGACGCACTTGCAAGTTGCTTAGTATCCAAATCTGCATTTGAAGAGGTACGCCTTAAGTTGCTTGTGCTGAGAATTGAAGGAAGGACGTCAAGTAAGTTGCTGAGAAGTATGCCCTTGCTGGTCAAAAGAAGTTTTTGCTGAAGTCCAGAGTTGCTTGTGCTAGAGGTACGACTTTGTTGAGGCTGAGGCTTAACTCATTGCTAAGTAGAAGTTGCCAGTAGAAAGAGAGGCGCCTAGAAGTAAATTGCTGAGAACTCAAAAGTACGAGTTTGCTGATTGCTGATTGCTGATACGAAGTCACGAAGTTCAAATTGCTGATTGAGGATAGTGAAGTAAAGTCATCAAAGTCCACTTAGAAATCTGTTCTAAGTGTTGGAATTCAAGAGAAGAAGCTGAGGTTTGCAAACAAGAAAGTTATTGCAGCTTCTTGAAGACAACTGCAGCCCCTATGTAATGTCATGTATCATTTTTATAAATTAAATCGCTGATGAGTGTTGTTGTTTGCAGATGGTTGAAGCGAGGACAACTGGAAAGGACAATGGTGCCTCAAGACAAGCTATGATCAAGAAGCTGAGCAAGACATTCATGCCAGAGTCGAAGTTTATTTTAAAGCCGGGTAAGTTGGATCGACACTAACCGCCAACCTCGAGACCTTTCAAGAACAGCCGCTTAAATCGGAAGTCATCGCCGGCCACTTCGCATAACATCGTCTCAAGTGGACTATTATGCAGTCACGTTTTCCACCAGCCATTCGCTCGAGTTTATACTGAGTTTTAACCGCCACGTAGAAGGAACACCGGTCGATCATGTCACCTGATGGCCAAGTACTCGCCAATCTTACTCCGGCGGCCATTGGTGAAGTTTTTGGGATCCCGGTGCACAGGAACATGATTTACAAATCCAGGGAGCAAGCGGAGCGGATGTATGCTTCAGCTTTCGAGAGATGCATGGATACAATTAACACCCACTGGATGAGCACTCCTAAGCCATCTCGTGCGAAGTTGCCAAAACAGATCATAGCGGACGACTTGAAACAAGAATACTGTGATCTCATCATGATGCTGAGCAGGGTTGGTGGTTGCCCACAGTCCTACATTTTTGAGCCTTGGATGTTTTATTACATCAACCTGGTGCTAGAAGGCAAGGATTATGTCAATTGGGCTGAGATGATAAGCGACAATATACATGAGCAGCTCCTGAGCTTGAGGAGGACTAAAACGTTTTACATGAGCTCCTATCTCATTTATATGTTGGCACGGATGACGAGGTACAGGGGGATTTCATATAAAGAACCTGTGGGATGCGGCTCTCATCAGTTCAAAATCCATGAGGCGTGTACACAGTTGCACCTGTCAAGCACAACCTACTACAAACGTGTCAACGATTCATTCACTATGTACATCACGAGGCTGCTTCAGGAGAGGTTACATCACAGAATCTCTAGAGATGCCCAGGAGCTAATTGAAAGGTATGGGTGCTGGTTTATACAGTTTCCGAGATTTTCATATATTAGGCTGCAAGGTTTTTCCTCATACCCATATAGGCTGCCTAAGTACCCGACAGATAGAATAATGATGCTAGAGATATCCAGACAGTTGCTAGCCTTTGACAAAATTCAAAAGAAGAAAAAGAAAGGAGGGATAGAGTTTCCAATTGTGATGGGCAACTCGGATGAGGTGTGTCCTTCGATACAGGCAGCTAGAGAAGCTGAAAGTGAGCTTCAATTTTATCATTTCTCATATCACACAAGTCGACAACACTATGACCCGCATCATAACATCAAGTGGGTGTTGTCAGAAGAATTCAAGCATAAGGCCACCATAGAAGATTACTGGGCTGATGCAGTTGATGAAATTGAAGTAAGGAAAAGAATGTTCTCTCGGTTGCCGATTACTCTGATCAGGGAGTGTGAGGTTGTGCCAGTTCCGGACCAGGTGAACGAGGATATGGATGTTGTACATCCCGATTATGTAGCAGTTCGAGATACTCCACTTCCACCTATAGATTGGTCAGAGCCCGAGGTTGCAGATTTGGATACTCTCTCTATCCCAGTTATGACATTCACCAGAGCCTGGGTTGATAGGCGAGTAAACAGATTGGAGAGTAGGTCAATTGCCTTGACTTACAATATGATGGGAGATCACAGGACGCCCACCACTGGCAGGAAGAAACAGATCACACGAGGCCCAGAGACCAGGAAGAAGGAAATAGTTCGGCCAGAGCCTCCGCGAGTCACAGTGGCAACACCCTTGGAGACACGCTCTCCAAGTATACAGGAGGTGTCTTTTTTTGCTGATCAGAGAATTGCAGTGAATCAGGTACCGGTAGTACAGGATGATATTCAGCCTCCACGGAGGGAGTCGATTGGCCAGAGTGCCAATGTACCTGTTAGGATCGATCAGCAGGATGATGAGGGGACTATTACTGACCCTCAGTTTCAGCAGGAATTAGAGGCGGCCATGAACGATGGTGATGATGATGATATAGTGTTAGGCGATACTCAGCCACTTGAGGACGATGAGCCTCGCCAGAATGATGAAGAAGTTGAGCAGGTTAGAGAAGTAGAGGCACAGGAGCAGCAGCCCTTTGACATACAGTATGATGTGCCCGATTGGCTTAAGGACAGAATGAGAAGAAGCCCTAGTGAGGAGATTGATCCAGCGGTTGAGATGGAGGAGTTTTTAAACCGGATCAGTGCACCTCCACCGAAGAAGGCAAGGAAGTTTTCGAAGATTTCCACTGAGGAGGATGGCTCTCGTACCCTTCACGTTGCTGTTCCACGAGTTGAGTGTGACCGGAATGAAGCAGTTCCTGAAAATTATGTGGTCACCACTCTGGATTTGGGATGCCCTACTGGTGCTCAGATTGTTGAGGAGTGTGATAACTCCTTCCTTGCCCTCAAGGATAGGTTATTCAAGAAGGAAGGAAAATATATGAAGTTGAAACGAGAACACAAGGCGTTAATTGGATATGTTCAGCAGTTGTCTCATTCTCGAGGGCAGGATGTACTAGTGATAGAGCCTTCGACAAATATTCCTAGAGAGTCGATCAATGGCTTGGTAGAGTTGGGAAGGATGGCATAGGAGGCAGATAAATGGGTCACAGGAGTTCGTGCTGAGACAGAGAAATTTATGGAGGACCTTGCTTCTGCCTTTCAGCAGGCCTCTACTATTTTGACACGGATGGATGCGGTGGATCATGCTTGGGGCGATGCCTCTATCTATCAGAGTAAGGTGATCCAACGCCTTGAGGTATTGAGGCATGTGCCATTGCAGTTGCTGATTGATGGGGGTGTCATTCAGGCGAATGACCGATATGACTTCTCTAGATGGTATTCTTCGCTACGCCAGTATGCGGTTTCTTCGATGTAATAAAAGTGATTCAGCCAGAGCAGGCGCTGCGGCCAAGCATTAGTAGATGGAGTTCGTAATACCTTGAGGCTATATTTGCTAGGGTCAATCCGCATGAAGTTAATTTTGGATAATTTGAGGGGTTTGCTGGTGCCTTTCTTTCACAGATGTTAAGACCTTTGTACGTGATGATTTCGAGAATACCGGTATTTTCTCCACTTTGATCCAAAACACGCAGACTCCTCTTAGCCGCTTGGAGGAAATCTGTACAAGGCACGAGCATTCACCACGTGTTAGAGTTTCGCCTAGATTGTGTTCCACCTATTTCAGTTCATGAGGTTGAGGCCGCATTTCTGGCAGATTTGTGGAGTTGGCAGTCAGAGAGAAGGCAAGTGGGAACGCACTACTGGACGAGGATCTTCTAGAAGACTGAATGGGGACATTTATTACCTTTACTATTTTGGGAGTGAGTGGGAATCTTTGATTCATTTAATGTACCACTCCCTATTCTGGTAGTTTTTAGGGTTAGGGCTGAGGTGGCACAATTCTGGCCACTCTATTGATTGTAACCCTAGCCGTCTTTTGGGACTTGGCTAGCTATAAAAGGGGGAGTCCCCCTCATTTGTAAGACATTAGATTAGACATTGGAATAGTAGACAGTAGACGTTGAGAGAGCATTAGCATTAGAGCTAGATAGTGTAGCATTGTAGAGCATTTTTGCATAATTTGGAGAAGAAAGAAAGTTTTCCCTTTGAAAACTTTTGGGGAGATTGTTGTGTAACACTTTTCTTGATAATAGATCTTTTCATTGATGATGGAATTCGTCTTGTCATGAATTGCTAGCAAGGTCTCTTCTTCCTTTCGTATCCAAGTAGCTTAATTTCATGCAAGTAGCTTACTTTGGTGTGTGGTGTTTTATTGAGATAGCTTCGCTTAATTCCATACCACTAGCGGTTTGTTGATGACAAGTTCGCCTTGTGTGGTCGACTGGAGATTATTTTGTGTTTAACTTCAATTGTGATTTATATGCTTATATGCGTCGTTGTGATGGTGTATGCATGTTAAGTCATAATTTGAACATCTTTTGCTACTTCCCTTGAAGATTGCACCGATTTTACTGAGGGTGTTCGACGTGAGGCTAGGTGAAATCTGGTTGAAGTCTATTGAAACGAAGCCCCACATATCCTGCATTTAGAATAGAATATAAGTTTCTTAGGCCTTATACCCTTTTACTTTCCGCACATTTCTGATTAGTTTTAGGAGAATAAGTTAAATTGCCAAATCCTACGCACAAAATCCCCTTCAAAATCATACCAACTGCTAACTGCAAGAAGTCTGAACAATTGTGTAAGTCCCCTCGTAAGAACACAGCAAATACACATCAACCGAACTGGGTCTATTCGCATTAAAGGAACCTTGGAGTTGAACGTGCGAACTTTCTCGCAATCTTAGCGCACGGAATACTTTGATCAAGAGAGAATGGAGTAGCCTTCGGACTATTTTGTTCTGCGGTTTGGTGCGGTTACAAAAACCACGTCAACAAATATGTTTTGACATATTTCAAGCTGTTGTGGTTATCAATAGCTATATTTCCTAACTTTTGTACATTATGATGGATAATATTTACAAAATCTTTAATGGATATAACATTAAGACATAAATCATCAATATTTTGTTGTAGATGCTCACAAAACCTAGTAATATAATTCCTATGTTTGAACTCATTTGATGGTTCTGATTCTTCTGAGGATTGCGGCTGGAAAGCATATTGAAAAAGACATATTTTTCCATGTTCATTTTTGTAGTTGCTTCGAAGAGGAGGCCATCTGCCATTTTTGTAGAATGTCTTCCTGTTCTTTGTACCATTCTAAAGTTTCTTTCCTTGACAATGTATTCACCATATTGCAGAAAGGGTGATTTGATATAATTTTCTTTCCCTTTTCTTTTCTTCTTGGTCTTAAAAGATCAAGGAAGTGATCTTCTAGATCTCTTGCTACTGATTCTAATGGATCCGGTCTTGTATTTAAAGGGATGTCTTCCATTTCTACAAACAAGTGTGCTTTCTTTTTGCTAGATGAGGCACTGAAAGAGGATTGATCTAGCACCATGGAATTGTTCTTCAAAAGGATTTGATGAATAACTTTTGGTAGAAATAGATCTTGGTATAATACTTATATGGTTCTGACTAATATTATGGACCGGTTTGGTAGCTTCTAATAATCTTGGTGTGACATGCTGCATCCAATCAAGTCTCCATCTTGAAGGAATATCAATATTATTGATATGTCCCTTTTGTAGTTGCACTTCACCATGCATTGCTCTAGCATATGGTAAATTTTCAAGAATAGTAGGATTATTTGTATTCATCATAGAATACAAGGCTTGTATGTTTATAGAAGCATATTTGAATCTACCAAACATGTTCAAACCATATAATGAAGTAAATATATGTAATGAACCGAATCAATTTTTTTTGTTTTTTCAATAAACAATTCAGCTCAATCACAACAGTCACCCATTAAGGTTAGCCCAAAACCAAACTCTGCTGGAAAGTAACTCTACGCCAAGAATGCGCACACAACTTAGGATGAGATTGGTGTTGACATATGGTGTCGAGGGTCGTTAGAAGCAATTGAAGGAAATACAATGCTGAAGGAAAGCTCAACACCAAGTATGTGCTCTCCAAACCCAAGGTGGGTATGGCGCTACCATATGGCGGAGGAACAACTGAAAATGATGCAATGCTGAAAAGTAAACTCAACACCAAGCATGTGCACTCCAAACCCAAGACAGGAATGGCGCTATCATATGGTGGAGAATCTATTGATAACAATGCAGTGCTGAAAGTAACTCAATCATCAAGCATGTGCACTCCAAACCCAAGGTGAGCAAGGCGCTATCATATGATGATGAGGATCTATGCAATACAATGAAAGACTGAGCGGGACTAGTCTATTCCACAACCATGGGAATTACAATAGACTGAGCAAAGACTAGTCTCTTCCACTAACGTGGGAAAATATGAAATTGCAAGAATTAAAATAGCTGAACAGTACTACTGTAGTAGCCTTACAATATGAGTTTCTCTTGCAAATATCATTGTATTTGAAATGTCTCAATGCTGCAATGAAGTATTATATCTCTCCTATCATCAAATGACCCAACCCACACAAAAACCAACCCAAATGATAAACTTCTACAATCTGATTTTGACAGACCAACAACTGAAAATGCACAAACCAACAACTACAAAACTCACTAAAATGCTCGTAACTTCCTCAAAACTATTCCAAATGACGTGAGACCAAGTGCAATGAACTCCTAGGAAGATGGTGATCAAGTTAGGACCAAGAAATGACTGCAACAACCACTCAATGAATTATCTAAACATTTGCCAGGCATGACGAAGTAGAGCAGTCTCAAGAAGAGGGACTTCTGCAAAATAAAATCCAAATCTTCATTTTAAAATCTTAAACTCTCCAAAAGGGGGCGCCCAGGGATGACAATGACATATGCAAACTACCCAGAACCTAAGTTGCCGAATCGGGTACGGGTACGGGTCGGGTACGCTGATATGGCAATTTTTTTTTTTTTGGTGTGGGTACGTTTGGGTACGTCCGTACATAAAACATATAAAAATCATAGATATAGACATATTTGCAGCCTAAAAAAGTAAAAACAAGAAGTAAATAAACGTTTAATAAATAATATGTAATTACTAATTAAGATAATTACAATTTATATTTATAATTTTAATTTTAAATTATTGATTATTATTTATTAAAATAAAAAATAGCAAAATAAATAAATTTTAACATTAAATTAACAAAATAATAATTAGATTTATATTTATTATTTTAAAATGTAAATTTTAAAGTTTAATTATATTAAAATACTAAAATAAATTTAATTTTTTTATATATAATAAAATTATAAAATTATAAATATAAAAACTAAAAACATTAAATTGTATAATATTAAATATTATTACAATAAAAATTTGTTAAAACTTAATACTAAATAAATAAACTAAAATTATTTATTAATAATTTAATATATTATAATATATATTATAAATTTATATTTTATAAATAATAAAAACAATATTATTAAAAATTTAAATATTATATTATTTAATAATTTATAAATATTATCATATAAAGTATAAAACAATATAAAAATTAAAAATAAAAACTAATAACTATTATAAAATATTAAAATATAAACTATACACGAAAATTAAATTGAAGTTTTAACTTTTATGAGCTGAGAAATACGTAATACCTGGAAATGGCGGTCTTGGAAATGGCGGACAAACGGCAGACGAAATTGGGAGAGGAAAACGTGAGGAAAGACAAAAAATGGCGGAAAATCTCCTTCGACGGTGGTTCCCTGTGTTTTTCCCTGAACGACGACACTGAGTTTCTCCTTGCAGCTTGCGTGTGTCTGAATGGCGGATGGAATAGAGTTTAAAACGACCAAGCAAATTACCGCGGCGAAAACACCAAGCAAAACGAGCAGCCAATTTGGTAACTACGCCGGAATAGGATTGAAAACACCACGTCAGGAAAAAAAACGGCGTGATTCGAGGAAAAATCGTGCAGATTCGTGGAAACGTTTTTTTATACAAAAATCCGAACCCTATTCGAATCCGCAGGGTTTCCAACATGAATTCGTTTGGAAACATATCCGTACCAAATCGGCAGGGTAAAGGGCAGATTCCGTAACATAGCCCAGAACAATATAAAATTTCTTCAATGACTTATGAATAAAAACTACTTTCAGCTATGAGTGGACCAGCAACTCAAAAACTATCAAAACTACAAGAAACTCAAATACAATGTGGCTCAATCTGCTCTCAAGAGTCAAGAACAGCCATCATCTTAGCTAGTTGCTATCTTTCAAGCAAGAAACTAAGCCAAAGCTAGGAGGTATGCATTCCTCGAAGCACTCACTCACCATTCCGGCAGCATAACAATGTAGTAGACAAAAATGCGGAAAATCTCCTTCGACGGTGGTTCCCTGTTTTCGAACGACCATTAATCGAAGTTCTCCCTTTGCGCCATGGTTCAATATGGATGGAATAGAGTTTAAAACGACCAAGCAAATTACCAGCGAAACACCAAGCAAAACGAGCAGCCAATTTGGTAACTACCGGAATCGGATTGAAAACACCACGTCAAAAAAAACGCGTGATTCGAGGAAAAATCGCAGATTCGTGGAAACGCGACAAAAATCCGAACCCTATTCTGATCCAGGTTTCAACACGATTCGCTGGAACGTGATCCGTGCGGATCCGGTGGTAAAGGGAGATTCCGTAACATAGAGAACAATATAAATTTTCTTCAATGACTTATGAATAAAAACTACTTTCAGCTATGAGTGGACCAGCAACTCAAAAACCATCAAAACTACAAGAAACTCAAATACAATGTGGCTCAATCTGCTCTCAAGAGTCAAGAACAGCCATCATCTTAGCTAGTTGCTATCTTTCAAGCAAGAAACTAAGCCAAAGCTAGGAGGTATGCATTCCTCGAAGCACTCACTCACCATTCTGGCAGCATAACAATGTAGTAGACAAGAGATGATCAAAATGAAGACCCAACCTCTCCTTATATAGCTTTTGATAAGAACTTCTAGAAGCCTCTAGAAAGTGTGCCCAAATTAATTGAATTTCAAATCCACATTTCCACTTGTATTTGTATTTTATTTAATCTTCAATTATCTCCTTCCTTGGGCGTCCAAACATGAGGAGATTAATTTATTTTAATAAAATAAACTCTTCCTCCAAAAAGGCGTCCACTTCCTCAAGCATTATTTTTGACCTTAGAAATATTTAAAATAGCCTCCTGATGAGACGTCCACCCCTCAAGACCCCCTTTTTAAAACAACTTAAAGTCATACTGCTAGGCCAAGGGGTTAATGTGAAAATATAACATTATTTTAATTAAAATAACTTATCTCACCAAAAATGTATCAAAGGCCAAGAATCAACAATACCAACTGAACGGCTTGAAGAGGAAAGCCTACTGAACTGATGCCAATTGAACTGCTGCCAAAAATAGAATTTACTAAAAATAGTAAATTTAGAAAGTTGCTCGGATCAAAGTGCATGTGATACCATTGCGAAGCTTTTTGAAAACCCAGAAAGAATCTGCAATCCGCAATCCCAAACTCCAAGATGCAAACCCCAAAATCTTTAGAAGAAACCATCAAGTAGCCGAAAACCCTAATTCTGCCACTGACTAGCCTACAGCACATCGGGGATAGGCTATCAATCACTTGAAAGTGTAGTGCTAAAAATGGGGACATTACAATATACCCCAACAATTTAAAGATCCATATTTTACTTTTGAACAACCTTTATCTCTAGCTGTTACTATAAGATTAGGAAAATAAGTAAAGCAGAATTTTTTTTTGGTCAATTTGGAGAGACTAGATATCTGATAGGCATGATTATAATTTGCTTGTCTTCTGTCGAAGAGAGCTAAATAACACATAGGTCAAATGTTTTCAAGGATACATGACCCTATAGTGACATGGATGGCTCCAAAATGCACAAAATTCACATCCTTGTATTTTTTGATATAATCTATTTCTTCAGGAGGGAAGAGAGATAACATTTCGGTTTGGAAAGTTTTCCTAGGATCATATTCTATGTTAATTCAATTATCTTCATTTGTCGAATGACAAAATGCATGAAAGTAGATTTTGAAATGAAATTCTTCAACAATCTTGGACCTAAAGCATTTTCTTATATATTGTGTCCGCTTTTAATTAAGGAGGCTCATAGTTACTTACTTGGCCTTCAATGACTTCTTCTGAAGCTAAATCACAAGGTTCGGTGAACTTTATGCATGGAGTTCGAATTTATTGAACATGAAATATTAATTTGAAATTTGTTGAAATTCGCCAAATTTCTTCGTACGAAAATGTGCTGTTTGTTTTCATGAAAACATATTGTTGAAAACTGCTTTTTAGGGATTTTAAAAGCGATTTCTAGGGTTTGCAATTTTTTTAAAAATAAAATAGTACTATATTAATCTATTTATCAATGTTAAACTATTTTGACAATTTTGTGAATATATTAGTTATATTTCTTTTTTAAAAAAAATTACGTAAGGCGAATTTAATGCTGAATTTGTTTTTTTCAAATTTTTTCCTTGCTGAAGTTCATTCGAATTTCAATGTTGCCGAACTTGAACTCGAATTTGAACCTTGTGACTTAGTTTTGAAGTATGAATATTAGATATTTCTTGCATATCTAAGTCTCCTTCAGACCTTCTATTGACTGCACAGGAGGTAGCTCAAATTGTCCCTCCATACTGGCTTCATTGATTCTTTCAACACCATATTGAATAGAAAAGCCGTGGAATTTTGGCATTTCTTTGAAGAGTGAGAAATTTGGACGATCTACAGTAAGCTTATAGGGGTTTTACAAGAGAGAAACACCTCAATCCTTTAAGGAGAGACGACAGACAATATGAAGACAACAATTGAAATATAGATGTAGAATAACCTCTCAATCCCAACACTGAATTGAAACCCTATAGAGATAACTCTTTGCGCTCTAGATAACTTCTCAATACACTTTACTCAAAATGGAGTCTTTGATACCATATCTATGACTGGATTCAAATGAATGCAGAAACTATTTCTTTGAAGAAACATTGCGGAGACTAGGCCGAATGGATTTAGCAAAATAAAATAGTATAACAGCAGCAAGGGGTTGCTTATAACCATCAACAATATCCAGCTACTGAAACAATAGATGACCAGCTAAAATACTAACACGAAATGATGTAATTGTACTGAAATAGTAGATGATCAACTCAAATACTAACACAAAATGATGTGGCTGTATGGTGGCCCTAACGATGGATTTCATCACAGGTTCTATGTATAGCTGCTTGAATAATGAGAAACCATACTGTAATGAATGCAGATTTAAGCAAATAAAAGTTGTACGGTTGGTGCTAGGTCTTTATGGTGACTCCCAAATTGTGTTGCAGCTGTTGGAACAATTATAGATGCTTGTGAACTCCTAGACCAACGTTGAAAACTTTGAAACTCTCCAAAATAAAACAAACTCTTTGATTGGTTTGATTTGCAACAGCAATCATCCACTCGAAATCATAGTTACAAAACTCAAACTCGCCTTAGACTTGGTAAGCTGATTTTGATCTAGACTTGGACTTGGACTTGGTGCCTAGATCTGGCAAATTGAAAAAATCATGAAATGTAGAGATTTTTAAAGATTTACAACTTGTTTCATGAATCCTTTAATAAATAGACTTTAAAGACACAATAAACTAATCAAATAGAATCTATTTCGATCACATACACAAGTATACATTGATCACATGAGTATAGAAGTGGATTTTAATTTTTAATTGAAGGAAACAACATTGTTAGATATATAAATTATAAATATTGTCAAATGTATACAAATCTCATGGATCATAAAATCCATGGCATCAAAACAAATATCAAAACTAAAAATATAAGTCTATTGCTTAGAGGATTTTGGACCACTTGTTCAAACATCATGACAAGTCCTACATTGGCATTTAAGATAGGTCTCGGATGATGATGCAACCATGGTATTTTCCTGTCTTAGTGACACCGCCATCCAAGTGCTCTCCTTGTGCTCTGCCAAGGCTACTACTTTTACCTCTCGATCCACTTGATTAACCCATGCAAGGTCGTCATTGCTGAAGATAGAATCCTCAACTTTGGTGATGTAATTTGATTATGGATCAACCTACTTTAGAATGATGGGAGATAAGACAATGCCCAAGATTCGTTTGTTTTGGAGGTGAATGTTGTAATGAACATACACAAGATCATTCAACTTTTAGACTAACAACCTATTTCTCTTCATGGAGTTTATATGCTCAAACACACTCCAATTGTGTTTGCATCTTGAAGCATTGCATGGCTGGCTCAAGACATGTATTGCAATCCTCTGAAGATTTGGCACCTTAGCACCAAACCTTTCTCACCATTCATTTGAAATGAGAAGAAAAATATTAATCTCATTGTCTAACTTTTGAGTTTAAATATTAACATAAAAGATGAAAAAGTTTTAATTTTTAAACTTAAATTATGCCTTTTATAGATTTTTAGTTGGTTGTAATGTCGTCCAAATTGTCTTGCATATCTCTCATGTAAAACGATCTCCTTGTGCAAGCTTAAAAATCTCTATCTCAATGATTATTTGCGGTCCAAGCAAATAATCAGGTGCCATCCACTCTACGATTGTGTAGCGCCCACTTAGGATCTCCTCATCAGCATTGAACTTTGGGTGGAATTGGAATGTTGGATTAAGGAAATGGGTACCATCATTGATCAATGATCTCCCGTATGGGACAAGACTTATCCTCAACATAGAATAAATCGATTTAATGGTCTCCTTTGCTCTATCCATGCCCTCATCTATGTAGCCCATTGTGGGCTTCTCTCCATCAACAACTCATAAGAGAATAACTAAAAGCTCTGTGAATTGCAATCATTGTGAAACATTAACATAAGTGTGAACAAAAATAAGAAAATGAAACAGAAATATGAACCAAAATATAATGAAAATTCACCTCTACAATCTCCTTGGCTAGTTGTCAAAAATTGTGCTCATCAAGGATCCTATCAACCACGTTAGCTCTTGCATTAGTCTTTGCATATGATGATGTAGACCACTTCTCACTAACAAACATTGTGCCTCTAAGTGGCCTTTGATTGAAGAAGGATTGCAACATGATAAAATTGGTTGCAAAGCAGGTTATTCTAGGACAAACCAACTCTTTCTTGTTTGTGAATTTCCTCATTAGGTTGAGGACCCAAGTATGATTATATATGTATTAATAAATATTCTAAGCATAGTCTACATATGTTTTGAAATTGGTTGCGAAGTGGGTTATTCTAGGATAAACCAACTCTTTCTTGTTTGTGAATTTCCTCATTAGGTTGAGGACCCAAGTATGATTATATATGTATTAATAAATATTCTAAGCATAGTCTATATATGTTTTGATCCATGGAATGTTTCCAAGATCTTGCAATATGAGGTCAAGGCAATGAGGAGCCCAAGCAATCCAAAACAAGGATGGGCAGTTATCTATGAGAAGCCTACTTGTAGGAACATAATTTGCTGCGTTATTTGTAACTATTTGCATTACATTCTCCTCATCCACCTTAGCCAAGAATCCCTCAAAAGCCTCACAAAGGAACTCGACATTTTTTGTGTTCCTTGAAGCATCAATTGACTTCAAGAACACTATGCCACTTGAAAAAAAATCAAAATCAGTGATCTAGTAAATTAGAAATTAGAAATTTTAATCACTAAATCAATGGATTTCACAATGTATAATTACTTGAGGAAGAGACAAGAGAATTCAACAATGTTCTATTTTTTTCTATTGGTCCAACCATTAGTCATGATGGTACAACCTTTCTTCTTCCATATGTCATGTTGCTTGTCAATTATGGCTTTCATATCAGCCACCTTTTGGCTCAAAATGGAGCCATTTATTTTCTCATCATTATAGGCTTTGAACCCTATCCCACAAATAGTATTGGCATCTATCATGTTTTTCCAATAAGAAGATTGAAAACAAATAAAGTATTCTAAATTGAGAGTTTAACTTTAAAATCTATATACTTCTATATGCAAAAATTCAAGAGACAAAGAAATCAAACTATATATTTTAAAACAAAAAATAACTACTTGGTTGCATGAAATGGAATGGTGCAATAAAACTTTGAAGTGTTTTAAAAATTTAAAATATCACTAGCAGCAAAACTGTAAAGTAATCAAATAGAAAAATATTTGAAGTGTAAGGAACACTTGAGAAAATGAATACTTGAATGTCGCAGAATAAATGCTTGGATAGCTTCACCGATTATGATTCTTCATAAAACAACATAGAACTTCATAAATTATCACATGAGAATTTTCCAAAATATGCCTAAAACATGTTTTAGGGATCAAAACCCCTCATTATTTAGATTGTAGGAAAATAGTGAAAAGAATTTAGAAGTGAGAAGCGAGTTTATGAAAAAAAATTGAAGTGGAGGAGGCATATATATAAACAAGGAAATTACTAGGGTTTTTAACCATGCAGTAAATAATTTCATTCCATGAAATTAGGATATAGTTTTTTTTCTCTTTCAACAATAGAAATTGCAATTGCATAACATACATAAGCATTTCATTAAATAAACATTTTACTTTTCTAACTGAAAAGAATGTACAACTTTTCCATTTTCAATTTCACATAAATGTTTGCAAGTAAAGATTTCACATTTAACTATAGAGTACAAGGTCAAGAATTCCATATCTAAATTACATTACTATCTCACAAGCCTCGGCATGCCATCTACAAGAAGGAGAGCATCACCTAGGTGCTTTACCTCCAACCTTAAACCGACGGTCTCCCGCACACCTTCCAACTGGAAGTGGCCCTACCCTTCAACGAAGAGTATAAACAAGGACCCCCTAGTATTGCCATTTGAGCTCTAGTTTTGTGTCCTACTTAACCAATACGGTTATACAACTATGCATGGCACTACTGATTGGATAAGCAACTTTGGAGCACAGTGAACTGACAATCACAAGCAGAGACTATTGCACTTACTTTGGCCAAAGCATTGAATTAAATTCAACCACTACTTTCAAGTGGAGTTGTATGTTTACCCACCTCTAACTTGATTTGGAAACCTTAACCGAACTAAGGTTGACCCAAACTTACTGCTCGACCAATGGTTAATCATATTTGAAAGTTCTTACTTAAAACATATTGACTCCCTAAGTCAAAAATCAACTGAGTTGATTAGTTATTACTAACTTCGAACACCTGAGAGACATTAGGTAACTACCTAGGTTTTGGCTACTGCCACATGTTTGAAGCTTACCATAACTCATGAGAGTATCTTCTCTCGTAAATAAACTTTTGGCAAATCTTGACAACAAAAGATGATAATTTGACCTTCTCGGTCATAATAGAGTAAAGAGATATCATATACAAAAACCTCATGGTGATAGATGTTTTTTCCCATTAAATAATATTACTCGTCTTTAGGGTGTAGTCTTTCTTGACAATTAGTGTGGTCTTGCTTTAAAAGATTCCATTTTAAATCACAAACTTTTTCGACAAAATGTTGTGGACAAGCATACAAAAGAATAGCTATCATAAAGTTTTGGTTAAGCATCATTGTCTAGGGTCTAGCACTTCCCGTGCTTTGGAATTTTCTACAAACTCTTTGGTTCTCATCCAACAAATCTTTGGTTCATAATATCAAACAAAGAATACATGGTTCAACTCTTGCCCACTATAGGTTTCTTTAATGAAACTGTGTTTACATTTTATTTGCATCCAACCATAAGCTTACCAATTGAAAAGAAGAGAAAACAATTTCTATCAAGACATGCCAGACAAAAAGTGCAAGAAGCAGGTTCATGTGTAAAGGAATGCTGACAAAGAGATTGTTATTGAGACCGCTGCACCACCAGAGGATAAAAACTTGAATGAGGTAGAAGTTCATGACTTCACCTTGATAAAGGTCAACCTTGGTGAAAGCACACACCAAGTAGAGGTGGATTTCCTTGAAGTTGCGACGGAAAGCAAAAAGCATAAAGGAGAGAGTAATAAAGGATGGTGAAGATAAAGCAGCCCTCAAGGCTGAAAACCAACAGCTTCACCAATATATTTCCAACCTTATGCACAACACTGAAAATGTCACCGCCTTGCTCTCGCAGATGTTAGAGTTACCAGTAGAACAAAATTAGCAAAGTTAGCCGGTTGTATATGGGAAGTTCCTAAAAGACTGGGAAGAAGAGTTCGTCAGAAGGGGTCACTTCGTGCTTTCATAATTGTACTAGTTAAGGTACAATGCCCATGAACTTTGCTTATAGATTTAGGATTCAGAGCAAGACTTAGTGGTAGACAAACCATAGAATGAGATGATGGTTTCTCACTTGAGGACGACATATGATTTGGTCATTACAGAAGGGGATAAGGAAGCAATTTTTACTTGGAGAGAACAATTAATCTTCAAGGTAAAAGTAGATGAAACAATTTCTACAGAATTGACTGAGCGTAGAGAAAAAGGTGGCAAGTGCTATCAAGTTCGTAAGAGCTTTTGTATCACAAGTCCCTTGCTACTATCAGTGCGAGGATGGTGAATACATCGAGCTCGCCAACGTACAGTCAAAATTATTGTAATGTCCCCAATTTAGCCCTACACTTTTCAATTGGATTTAGCCTATTCTCGGAAATCCGTAGGCTAAGCAAAAGAAAAAATAAGGGTTTCTGTTTTCAGATGCATTTTTGAAGGGTTGCATGTGTGAGTTTTTGACGCATGTCTGGTGTAGCTTTCTGGGTGTTTGAAGAGCTCCAGGATGAGGTAACATGCATGTTAAGATAATTACATGCAATTTTTGATTGATATCTTGAATGCAGGAAAGGTTTCTGGGTTTTTAGAGATCTCTGAGGCGGTGTGACATGCATATGAATCTGACAACCTTTCCGAGCACTTACTTTACTATTTATAGTAAGTCATGATGGTTGCTCGGTTTGTGCTCAAATGATATTTGGAAACACTTACTATTTATAGTATGTCATGATATTGCTCAGTTGGTGTTCAAAGGAAGTTGTGCAAACTTACTATTTATAGCAGTTTGCTATTTTTGGTAAGTCTATCTTTAGCAGTATCATTCTAGCAGCAACTCAATGTTTTGCAGTTCACATCTCTATTTTGGGCAGTGAGGCTGATCAGTTTGGCTTTTTGTTGAGTTTGAAGTAAACTCACTATTTTGAGCATTTGCTATTTTTAGCAAGTTCATCTATGGTAGTGGCATCATCATTAGTTTGGCTCAGCTAATGTCAGTTTGCTATTTTTAGCAGTTGATCCATTGCAGTTTGGGCATTGCTCATGGCTACCTCCTTGGACTGAGTTCCACACTTAGTCAATTTTTATGTTTGCAGTTGTACCCCATGCCTAGTCAATGAACTTTAAGTTGTTTTTAAAATGGGGTCATGAAGGGGGACACCTCATAAATGCACTTTAGTATTTTATTAAAGTTTTAGATTTCCTCTGGTTTGGATGACTTGGGAGAGATATGAAGAGTTTTAAATATTTCAAAATGCTTTTTGAAGTGGATGCCTCTTGGAGAAGTTGGAGAGTTTCTTGTTTGGAGGTTACAGTTGATTCATCTCCTCTATTGAAGCTTATTTATTGATGCATTGCTAATTCATTCATAGGTTGGATTTTGAAAGTAAAGTTATGCAGATGGATTGAATCCAGAACCTGGCTAAGGGGGAGCTTAGCAAATCAATCCGTCCTTCGGCCCTGAAACTATGGCTTCCTAGGTGGTCATTTGAGACTGTACTTCACACAAAGGTGTAGATAGAGCTTCAATTCTGATGTTTTTGGACAGGTTGTTGTATAGCCTGCTATCTAGCTGCTGGTTTATACATGGTTGAAGCGAAAATTCATTGATAGCTTCGTCATGGAATTTATTCTCGTTCTAGGTATTTGCTCATGCTGTATGACTGTGAAGGGCGACCAGTTGTGAGAAGTTTCAAATTTTTTCATTGAAGTTTGGAATTTTAAAGACAAGTCGACCTCCTAGACGAGCTATACTTCTTGCTTTCTGCCTTGGGAATCATGCCTTCTGTTGCTGCTGTTTTTGGCTCAATTTCTCCTTGGAGATTGGACGCCTAGCTCTTAGCTGTCATTTGGCTGTGGTTTGGGAGAATTCCGAGCTGTTTCGAAGAAACTACATCCATTTTAGTGAGTTTTGCTATTGCTGGTCTGGTTTCTGTACATGTTGTTTCTAATCAGACTTGTGAATTTATGTTAACTTGCTGATTGAGCTATATCATTTTTGTATTGTAAGAGTTAGAGGAATTATTACTCTAACCATTGAATGATTTTGGAAGCGTATCTTTGAGTATTGCAGCTGAATTCTTTATTGTAAAACTAGTTAGTAGTACTAATAGCTATCATTTTATTATTGCTGCAAGTTTATGTTTGTATACACTCCCACGAATAAGTGGTTGAGTTTAAATAATCATCTTTCATTAATTGTAGTTCCCCCCCACGAAATAAGTGGTAGTGTGGATTGTGTTTCCCCCCCACTCAATAAGTGGAAGAGAAGTTTTCATGGCTGGCTTGCCACCTTTAAATTTGTAGTAATCTCACCCACTGAATAAGTGGAGTATTCCCACTATTTGTGGATGCCTGTTGTTAACAGATGAATGCATTTTCAGTTCACTTTTTATTGCTAACGATCCCCAAACCATATGCTATCACCTCGCCCACTCCAGGATCTTGGTGAACATCCTTGGTGAGGGTTATTTGCAAGCTGATTTGGATTTTGGAGCTAACGCTAGTCAGTGTTTGATGCTGGTTTGTTGTGTCAAATTTGGGAAAAAAAAGGGGGGGAACACTATAATTACAAAGACTCATTCATGGTATTTTCAGTGGTGATTCAGTTGGCTATAAGTTGGATCAACTTGCAGTCATGTCAACATTATTTGATGAGGTGGCCAAGAGTAGAAGAGAATTGCAGAGTCAGATAAAAAATGGTGAAGAGATGCTATGAAGGCATCGAGTATTGTAGAGAAGTATTAGTGCTCCAGATGGTGATGCAATCAACAATCTCATGGAGGGGTTAATTGCTCGAGATCACAACCAGTGAACTACAGATCATGACGTCCCACCCTTTCAAGATAGACATTAGACACAACAGTTAACTTGATGCTTCTTTCCAAGTTAATTCGTTGTCCCACATATGATTGCATCTCTATTTTGGAATCACCTATGTACATATGGAGTTCTCACTTAGTTAGATTTCAGTTAACTGATGTTGGTTATTAGTTGACTGTCATATCAATAAGGACTTGCGTGTTGCACAGTCCAATTAGTTTAGTTTAGAATCAGTTAACTGTTAAGTTGCATACATTTAGACTTAAGAATAAATCTTGCATGCTTGCAAGACTGATGTTAACTCAAGGAGATTTTAGGGTTCCCTACTCTTTTGAGGTTCTATAAATAAGAGTACCCTTGCTCATTTGTATTTTAACTTTTGTTGTGATAACAAATTGCTGTGCCCATCTTGCTGTGCAATATTGCTATCTTGTATTGGTTCACTTTGTTTCATATAAAGCTGGTTTGATCGTTCATTGTGTGTGTGTCTCATTACGCAATTTGCTGTCCCAGATTTATTAGTGTTATAATAATCTTTCTTTCATATCTACACCTCAGATAGGTGATCCACCTCCTTGGGAATTTAGAAATAGAGATTATCGTTTGATGTTGTTTTGAATAGTCTTTCTTTCATATCTACACCACGGATAGGTGTTCCACCTCCTTGGGAAGTTAGAAATAAAGATTGTCGTTTAGTGTTTGTTTCTAGTAATCTACTTTTAGCCTACACTTTGGATAGGTGTTCCACCTCCTTGGGAATCCTGAGAACTAGCTGGCCGTTTGATGTTGTTTCCAATAACCTTCATTTCAGCCTACACCTCGAATAGGTGTTCCACCTCTTTGGGAATCCTGAGATAGAGTTCATCGTCAACCATTCCCACTTGCTCCTAATTCCTCTTGCTTTGTTTTTCTAGAGGAAATAGGATAGGTTTAGTGTTAGCCTAGTTGTAGTTAAGATCCGTGGAAACCAGAGAAAACCTTAGCTGCAATGTTCTTGGTTTTATAACCTTGTGCCTCTACCAGCCGATTCGAAAAGATAGGAATTTAGAATACTTTACTTTTTATGCATATTAGCAAAAGAGGGAGCTTCCCCTCCTAATTTGAAGAGCAGTTAATTCTGTGCATAATTGTCCATTGCCAATAGGCACTCTAGAGGTGTGAATTGTAACGCCAACACTTATCAACTGAAAAGAAGAGAAAACAATTTCTTTCAAGAATAAAGAAAGAGTCTCTTACTTTAGGTGGTAGATTTCAGGGTCCTTAGCTATTTCTTGCAAAAAAATGTTTAATAGCAAGATTAACCCATAACTAGTTTAAAGGAACTATCTTTATCCAATAAACCCTAGAGGATTCTATTTCAACAAATGATATTTTAAACAAGAAATAATTACTTGCTTGTTTTATGGTATTTGTACTCAAACACTTGGGATTTAGACTCTGAAAGTTTGATTTTCTACAATATATATACTGTCTTGCAACTCCCTTAAGCTATACACAACCACCACTAAGCTCCTCCTCTAGAATGTAATAGATTCCAGCTGCTTGAACCAATTTACGCAAGCTATGAAGGTGACAACTCTCATGTAGGTATCACAACCTATTGATTGTAAATCTTGCAGCTCAATACTCTTCTCCCATCCAAGCTAAGAATAATTGTCCTCCAAAAAAAAATGAATAGAGATAATGCCTCCCCCATGAACTCTCTACAAGTTTCTTTTTTACCATCATCGATAACTAACTCCTCCGCCGCCTCCCAATCCCTTTTTCTCTCTTGGATTAATTTGATATCTCAAATAACTGAATCTGTTCTTAGTTTTAGTGCCAAGATTAAAGGTGGTTTAAAAATGTTTTCCAAAATCACCTTATCTAGCCGCCCATGCCACCACCAAACTAAGCAAAGAATCAGTTTAAATATGATTTAAAGACAGTTATAGCACATGAATTGCATGGCTAATACCACAATGAAAAGGAAGATTTTAAGAGTTCAAACTACATTGCTACATTATCACGCCAACTCTGCCACCTTTGTGGCTATTCTCACGTAGCCAAACTGATTTAAAGTTGGCGCATTCATAACTACTATGCTTTCATAAGGTAATAAATATAATCTCCCCAATCTTTAGGTTGAGAATTTCACCTTTACCATGGCTTTAATAGCCGATCAAGTGACATTTTAAATGCATTTTAAATACACTCCAAAGTATTAGAAATATTCGTGCCACAAAGCGGTGTCAAAACAAAAGGTTGGTGGTTGTTAATTCTTGCCTATATATATTGGTGTTATTACCATATTGCAATGAGCATTAAAATAACCAATATCTATTATCACCCTACATGCTTTCCTTAGCATGTGTACATTTAAATATCAATGACATAAAATATTAGTGTATAATATATAACGCATACATATGTATATATAAATGTATTATTCTATTTCCATTGATATACGTATATATATATACACATGTGTACATATATGCAACATCAATGTATACTCATCGTATACATATGTAGATATATATCCATATGAGCATACATATATATGTTCTTTTTATAACACACACACACACACACACATATATATATATATTATACAAGAAAATGGTTACCGATTACCCCAATTTATTTGCAACCCAATTAAAATGAGGAGAACAAGACCAAGCTATGAGTGGTTTTTACTTACCTTCAAGACGCAATTGACAACCCTAGACACATTGATTAAACGGAGTCAAACACTTGACCTATGCGGTGCAAGGAAACTTAGATGGCATTGCTAGTAAGCCCTTAGGCTATACCCTTCTCTTGGGTGATACTCTTCCTCTTCCTTTGGAGGGCGTGAAATCCATCCTGCATTTCATTTAAGGAAACGACCAAGTAGTTAGTCGTTAACATATACATCATATTCATATCATTGCATATTTAACAATAATTCATTTAAATGCAAAAACCATCATATCGCATAAAATTTCATCATAGCATTTAAATTTCAAAGTTTCATGTGATGACCTATCCCTTGCGTAAATTATTTTTTTTCTAATTTTACTCCAAACATATAAAGGTAACAAGTAACAAAGACATTACAATAAAATTTCCTTTTTTTTCATTGATAAATGCATACAAGTTACAATATATTTCCGTATGAATTCCATTTTCATTGCAAATATAAATCAAAATACAAAAGTAATACAATTACATACATAGCTTGAGAGCTTTTGAACAAATAGAGGTAAGAAGGTCCAAGAGTCTGTCCTTTCAAATCTTGGTACATCGGCCGCTTGCTATGGAGGAGAAACATCACCAGGGCACTTTTCCACCAACCACAGACTTATAATGCGGTCCCCTGCACGTCTATCGTTAGATAGATGGCCCTCCCTTCGAAGAAAAGACTGGTAGGGTATCCTTTAATGATTACCAACTGAGCATAGTGCTATGTCCTACACAACTAGAACCTTGCTATTTCACAATCTCGAACTAGTACTTGGATCACAATGAACTGACAGTGTAGTCTCAACTAACTCACTACTTTGGTCAAAGTATTCTCATTTAGTACTTCGAATGAAGTTCATCTATCATAAACACTACTCAAGGCCGATTTGCCTTAAGGCTTCCTTACTCTACGCATAGGTTTGTCCTTCAGTGGAGATTACGTACCCCAGACATCCTACAATCATACTAACCTACTAGAAATGAAACAGCATAACAAGTAAACTCAAAGTCCTCTCCTATTTTGGAAATCAATATCCTAGGAGTTACGCAAGCTTCACTAAGTTAATATATTAACTTAAGTTGTGGATTGTACTTGACTTGATGCTATCATCCCCGTCCTAGTAGTTAGTATCTTCTTTCATATAGTCTCCTTATATGGAGATCATACAAGCAATGTAATGCACATAATAAGCAACTTTGAACAGTTTACTGCCTATTTACAACTAATATGTGAATTCATAGAAACTCATTTTCTCCTTTTCATGTGAATGCAGTTAAACTAGTAACTACTTGATAATGCACAAACAGATTATACAACATTCAAGTATTCAAAAATAGAATGAATAACTAAAGAATGACTCATGCCTGTTTCAGCGTCCTTTTAAAAATGATGTCAAGGCACTTCCAACACTTAAAGATATCTGGCAAAACCCCCTCAAGCTGCTGTCTTTTCTTCCAGATTTACTCTCCAATGCCTCTCTTCTCTCAGAATAGAAACACTCAGAAATTGACTTCTAGAACTAAAGATTATTCTCAGAAATATGATTGCACTCAGAAATGAAATTGTTTTTAATGAAATATGAAGGATAAAATTTCTCAGCAGAAGTAAGAACTTGGATTTTAGAAGATGATGAAGAAGAGTGAACAGGGCGGCTATATATAGAGCCCTCTGCTCAACCATTTTCCTCCTTTAATGGCATGTAAACCATAGAAGCATAAATCCCAAAAAATCGAAAAAATCGCGATTTTGAAAAAATGCAAGGTTGCCGATTTTTTGGGCGTCAAACTGTCAAAAAATCGTTGAAAATCGGCTAAAAATCGGGTTTTTTTCGACCAAAAATCGGCAAAAAAACGTGAAAAAATCGCGTTTGAAAAAAAACCCTAAAAAAGACGCGTTTTTGCTTTTATATATCGCGTTTTCGCCTTTTTAAAGTGTGAGTCGAGGGTTTCTGATGTGCGCGAAAACACCTGAAGGCGGCTGAAGGTTTTTCGAGTTTGAATCTACTCAAAAGAGGGCATTTTTTACTGACGCGAATTTCTGGAGCAGTCTTCTTCTATTCGCGTTTTTTGGGCGCGTTTTGGTTCTTTCTTAACATAAAGTCGTCTCAGACTCTCAGGTAGGTCGCCATTGCCACTATAATGCATTTTTTTCTTACTGCATTTTACTATAAAGTATAATCCCTGCCACAAAACATTTTAGGTCGGTAAAACTCTTTGGGCTTGCTTTGTAAATGTATTTACATTTGCACAAAGAGGAGTAGTAGCACAGTTATTTAGCTGTAATTAGTTTTTACAAGAGAAGTGTCATTTTTTGAGGGGTATTACACAACACTCTCTCTGGCTACTACAGAAATGCCAAGAGTTATGTTGTATTGCAAAGAGACAGTGAGCTTACAAAATGACTTATTCTTTCTCTTTTTTTGAAAACAAGATGGAGAGAAACTTGTAAGCATTTGATGTTTACCGATATTCGTTCTGTATGTATATTTATAATATCAAATAAAATCACATGGAATCAACTTATTTTCCTTGTTTATATTGTATCTATTGGCTTAATTGTCAATGACATCAAAATGTTCAGGCATGTATTTTACTATTATTTTGAGAATAAAACAAACTTAAAGAAATTGTAATATTTATCATATTGAATCAACCTGTGTATTGGTATGCTTTGTTTATAGATAATTTTAAGAATATTTTGACATGATTTTTTTGGCAGTCAATTGAGTCAACGCTGTCAAAAATTTAGTTATAGATAATTTTAAGAATATTTAGAAGGTGAGCTAGCATTACTCTAGTTATAGATGTTTTGGTATGATTTTTTTGGCAGTCAATTGAGTCAACGCAGTAGGAGCTTCATCATCAAGGCCTGCTACCCTCTAGCGTTGTTGTCATTGTATTTTACTATTATTTTGAGAATAAAACAAACTTAAAGAAATTGTAATATTTATCATATTGAATCAACCTGTGTATTGGTATGCTTTGTTTATAGATAATTTTAAGAATATTTTGACATGATTTTTTTGGCAGTCAATTGAGTCAACGCTGTCAAAAATTTAGTTATAGATAATTTTAAGAATATTTAGAAGGTGAGCTAGCATTACTCTAGTTATAGATGTTTTGGTATGATTTTTTTGGCAGTCAATTGAGTCAACGCAGTAGGAGCTTCATCATCAAGGCCTGCTACCCTCTAGCGTTGTTGTCATTGGCTACATTTTTTTTTTGTCACTTTGTACTTAGATTAGAGGTTGATTTTGTACAAAGTTACACACTATTGTAATTGACATTTTGTCATATGTCAACATCTACTTTTATTTATGAGAACTGAGGAGTATATTTTGTGCAATGCAATGTAATCAGCGATATGAATATATACAAAAAATATCTATTTTCTATTTAAAATCTCTGTTTTATTTGCTCTCTATATCTCTATGCTATGGAAATGACCTTGAGTTTTTAGAAAACATAGGTTTTGTCTATTTTTCTACATTCCTTTACATTTTTTTTCAAATCCGATTTTTTCCCGATTTTTTCACGATTTTTCAAAAAATCCTGATTTTTTGGTTTGCCGATTTTTTCCCCAAACGATTTATGCTGCTATGATGTAAAGGGCTGAACTTCAAATCAAATGAGATGCGAATTTCAGAGGTGAGTCGACCTCTTTCTATGACAGCAACTAGAGAATGGTTCAACATTGCACATGTAAAAATCTGTATCTTGACACCTACAGGCGTCCCTTATTTTCAGCGCAAATATTCAGAAAATTGGTTTGATGAATCAACATTGAAGAATCGGTCTAGGTTGCATGTAATCCATATTGCCAATTTATAGGGTTTGATTGCCAAATACTAAGCTGAGTAGAGTTCCAGCAACCTGGTCATGGCATGAGTTCTCCAGACGTGCGCGTTACTTCTCACGACACTTGTATTTTTCAGAGCTCCTCCCCGAGTGATATTTCTCCTCTACCTGGAGGAATGGTCCTCTTACTTGCACATCACGACACAACAACGGGAGTCATATGCTCACAACAAAGCAGTATACATAAAAAATCTCAAAAGTTAGAATAAACATTATTCCATAACTTACATGCAACATTAATCAAGAATTACATCAATAGAAGTATCAATCAAATGAGACAATCATTTAAATAGGACACAGTCATTTAATAACAAGAACAACATGTTTTATTCATCTAAATGATTCAATCATTACAATTTATTGCCCTATGCAATAGTAGCTATACAATTGGGGTGTAACATTTCATTATTAACATAGTTATCGTTGTATTTGATGTAAAGTGAAAAGTAATTTGTAAATCAAAGGTCGAGTGTAATAGTGAGACAATACAAAGGTATTGCGATAGGTAAGCAAGCTCCACATATTGTTATTGGAGTTGTGGCTTTTTGTGATGTCCCCTTTCAATTGACATCTCTCAGTTCTTGAGATTAGCCTATTATGTGACCCTCGTAGGCTGATAGGGTGGATAGAGGGTCTTGTTGAGGCATGGCTTGGCTTCAATTATCAGAGATATTCAGTTTGGCTTTCGTTCGGGGTCGTTTGGACATCGTTTGCTTGACTTACTATTTTTAGTAAGTGGAGACACTCAGCGGAGCACCCCTGCTATTTTTAGCTGTATGGTCTGGTCATATGCAGATTTAGTCACTGTTCATCCGGCTTTTGACGGTTCATCAATCGGACTCGTTTTGAGAGAGATATTAATATTTATTTGCCAAAATAAATATTAATTAATTTGAAGCTTATATTATAAAGTTATAATATAATTTAATATTATAACTTAAGTGACTTTTTAAAGGGGTTGACCATCATGAAGAAGGGGCCACTTTTTAATTAATTTTTATAATTAAAAGGGCGTCCAAAACTATGGAAAGATTAAAAGTGAAATTCAAGTTTATTTAAATGATGCTTTTTTGGAGGAAATCGACCCAACTGAGGAGATATAAGTTTCTTTGAGAGAAACTCATTTCATTATGTTATGAAAATCGATTTTAACCAATTCTTCCTTCAGAGAACAGAGCCAAGGGTTTCAGTTGTCTTTTGCATTGGAGAATGAGCCATCTTCAATGTCTGCAGTTTAGAGGCTGTGAAATATCAGCTGATTTATTGCCTGTCAGTGAAATAGCTTCATCCAGAAGTTATTACAGAGCATAGTGAGAAGTTGACACCAGGGGTTGATTATTAATTATCCAGAGGCAGTGTTTTTCCTTGAGCGGCTGGTTGATTTACATCTGGCATCAATTCCAAGGAGGTACGGATTTATTCTTGCTGGTTTTGGGCCATACTATTCAGCCTTGAGGCCGTACTTCTTCTGTAGGGTTGGACGCCTTGCTTTTTGGGTCTTTGCCTACACCAAATGGGACGCCTTGCATATTTAATCAGTTTGCACACATTTCAAGGCAAGAGAAATGTCATTTGAGGCTGGCCGTACTCAACCTTCATCCTTCTGGGGGCGGCTGCAAATAAAAAAATCAGGTTTTTAATTATTATAGCTGCTTTGCCTTTTTGTCTGCATGCTAGGGCTTCAGTATTGTAATCGCTGAAAAAGGATAATAAAACCATTTGCTATCGATTCAAGGATCTATATGTGTCAATTTTCACTTTATTGTATTTATCATAGATTTTATAAGCATTTCTTTCAAAATCGCATTATGTTCTTTTTATGCAAAAACCTCAAAAAAATCAAAAACCTTCAAAACACAAAAAAACGATCAGTTTGAGCATTAGAGTTGAAGTTGAGCCAGAAGGGGTCTTCTACACTTTTACCAATGCTGTGTGGGATTGTGTGTCTTTGAAATTTGATTTGGCAGTCAAACTAAGTCTCTAAAGTCAGCACCAACAGGGAATTTGAAAGACTTAAACAATTGCTGCTCTTCATATTTCACGCCTTGAGGCTGCTGTGGGAATTTAGTGAAGGGAGGTGTGGACTTTGACTGGTCAGCAAGGAGTGTCAAGGAGGTGGATGTGGCTTCCAAAGGTGCTGTTTTATGTACAGATCTCTTGCAAATTAAATATTATAAACTGTAATTTGAAAAACTATATGCTTGCAATTTATTATAGCAAACTGGAAAATGTATGTTGAGAAATGTTTTGGTTGATATGAAAATCCATGGTCTTCAATTATGCATTTTAAAAAAATGGTGAATGCTAAGCTAATGTTACTAGGAGGTTAGTGCTTATGAAGAATTCAATGCATGTAATCTCTACCTGAAAGCAAAATTGGAATCAGATCAGCAGGCAAGCAAATTGTTTGGCAAAATGCTTGTATTGTCAAACATGGCAAAATCGTAAAAAAAATGTTCTAGTTTGGGGTGGGACATTACATCTTCATTACCAATGGCAAGCTATTGGGCTTTTTGATTTCCTCTAGGCTCCAACCAATGCTTCCCTACTTGTTTTTGGCACTCAAGGAGTTTATTGTACTATGCATCTTTATGTTCATTAGGGTTTATTTCTTGTGTTTCTTCATACAAGAATAAACTAAAAATCCTCTCTATGAAATCCACATCAAATTTGCTAGTGATGGTGGTACTTCATAGGGTCATAATGTTTGGCATAAGAAATGATGAATTCTTGACTTTGTGCTAAAATAGGAAAGGATAGATCTGATGAGCCCATTATCTCTAAACCTCTTTTCAATTTTCTTTCCACTTTTGCTCCTTTACTCTAAATCCAACTCTTGTACATTCATGTACCCTAGTTTTATATCCTTGACTTTTTGTAATGAGCCTTGCTCAAATCTGACCTTAAACACTTCAGTTTCTTCTTTGCAATTTTGTCAAACACTTTGTATGCAACATATGAAGAGGCTGATATGTTGTTTTCAGTTTGTTGTTTGATGCAAGAATGAATTCCAAATGATTTTGAAAGCTCAAATAACTTTCTACAATTACTATGCAAGCTTCTAAATGAAATACTATGCTCTCTTTCAATTTTAAATGCATTTAAATGAAGTACTAAGAAAATAAAATGCATCTACAGCCAAAGACATTTTTACAAACACTTGGCTTGCAAACTTTAAATTTGATTACAAAGCTTTTTGATCACAACTATTATTTGAACAACTGCTTATTACTCCTCTTCTAATACAATGTTGATATCAAATAGCCAAGACTCTTGGCAAAGTACATATGATAAAATGCTTAAATCTGATATACACTTTCACCTACAGCCGTACCTCCTAATATGCAACTAAATGACATGTAATATGCATGAATTAAACAAAGGAACCTGGTTCTTGAAGTCGCCTTGTATCTCTAATGAAGAAGCAATCAATATTTTGGAAGATGGAGACTATATGCAGCCAATATAATTTTCTGAAGAAGTCGCCCCTGTTCTGATTGAGATGATGAAATAAAATAATCCACAAAGCTTCCAAGCCTCCAATAACTTCTAACACGATCAGCAATGCCCTAGGAATGAAGCGCTCCAATCTCCAAGAGAAATCGATGTGGATATGAGCTCTAGTGAATGAAAATGTCCTTCCAATGGCGTCCCAATTTGCTTCAGATTAAGCTTCAGAATTTCATGAATTAGCAACAGCATTCTCCTTCAAATAATTGATGGAAATGACACAATCCTTCAAAGCAAATTGACCCTACAATCTTAGTCTTCAAAATTGGCCCTTGGCCACAATTTTTCCGAATGAAGTGACTGAAATATCACCTCCAATCTGCAACCCTTCAAGAGATATTTCACCCCCTCAGTTATGCAATCAATGGGAGTTTTCGTTCCCAATGACAAATTGATTATCTGCAGACCACTTGGCTCCACAAATGCTCAAGAAGAAAATCATCAATCATCAACATCCAATCTGGATGCCCAAGAGTGAGACCTCAATGTCTATTTATGCATTTCCTCTAGAGGTCGGCCTCAACAAAATAATATTATTTTTGACTTCTAGAAGATTCCAATATATTTTATTTGATTATTTGCACTTTATAAAATATAAAAATATAATATTATTAATAAAGTGCATCTCAACATCAAATTATAAAATAAGGTTTCCATGAATAGAAATAATAATGATATATGATGGAAAACCTTACTCCAATCAAATACTGAGCCAAGTAATCACCAAATGACTGCCAGATGACTCTCTCACCATGCCTCATTAGCCTACGAGAGCCATTAATAGGCTAATCCCGCTGATATGTCAATGTCAACTAGAAGGGGACATTACACTTTCGGATGATCACAAGCCAAAATGGAAGGTGATTCCTTGATTCAGAAATGGTATACCATCTATAGATCACTAGCAAGCAAGCTTGAAACCTTTGAGACAATCTTGGCAACTTGAATTTGAAAAAAATCCATACTTTTGCTTAAAATGAAGCCTCAAAACCCTAGCCGCTTAAGAAAATCTGCAATTTTGGCATTGTGGGGACCCTAGTCCATGGCGAATTGAAACCCTAGGTTTGAAATGCTGCACTATGCACGTCTGTGGAAACCTGATTAGAAACCCTCGGTGCCACAATATGGAATGGAAGAGGAGATGAAACCCTAGGTTCGTTAGGAGAATTCTGAAAACTGCTGTATGCTGCTATTGGTGGCTTTTGGAATGCTTGAAATCCTGCAAAGAACTTTGAAAAATAGCAGACAAATGATTAAACAGATGAAAAACCTGTAATAAGATCAATATGGTGCTCCCAATGTGATGAACAATTGCATTCTAACCAGCCAAAACTTCACTCTAGTTCTTCCTCATTGAAAATTAGAAGCATGAAATGAAGAACGACAAGGAATGAATAGCCAAACACTTTTATGGACAATAAAAGTCCCTTTTTCTATTTTTCCCTTCACTTTATAGCTGAATGATTCATGTCAAAGTGGCATTTTTGTCACTTTTTATTTTGTTAAAAATTGGCAACTTATGGCTGAGTGACCACTTTAGGCATTTCAGTCATTTTTTGTTTTGTTAAAAACTTGGCAACATCTTGTCTGGGCACACACCTTTGGCCTAGTTGCTACTTTTCCTCTTTTTTGCTAAGTTACTAGTCCTTGTACGAGGTCAGCGGTTTGGTTTGGTCAAAAAGATTTGAGGGTTGGGTGCAGCCATATAAAAATATGTTAAAATAAGAAATATATACATATTTGCAGCAGTAATTTCAAAATACTGCATACCATCATGTATTGTACAATTAACAAAACCACCATAAAAATTAGAAATATTACAATGTCAGTCAATCAAATTTGAATGTCATGATATATATTAAAATTAAAAAATAGTTAAGTGTCAACAATGAGACATTGCTGATCAAGCATCATCATATGGGTCTTGAAAAATATCATCCTTACCATACATATTAGATAATATAGGTATTGTGATATTAGAAGAACCACAAACAGTGCCACTAGCATTGGCATTGGCACTGACTCTCTCATGCTCACTAGCTGGCTTGTCCTCAATATCAAGGACAACAAGGTGGGAAGTGGAAGCATTCAAGTGAATATGCTCTAGCTTGATATCCCACTTCCTGCATTCCTTCCATGTAGCCACTTTGTTTGTGTGAAAGGAGATGCAAGTTTGAATGCACATACAATAAGTCCTTTGCCTTTTTTGGGTGTAGTTTATTGTGCTTTATTGAAGGGATGGAGTATGTGCTCCAATTCCTTTTAGATGCAAATGAATTGACAACTTATTAAAATCAAAATGAAACTTAAAAGATGAAAAGAACATTTCATAAAACTTGCAATAAAATTTTGATCACAAGAGGTTGTAGGGCTGTGGATGATTGGACATGGAAGTGCCACCAATTGTGAGCATCGACCTTATACTTGTAACAAAGAGCATCTAAGGTCTTTGGAGCATACAAAATCTGTTAGAAGAATTGTCATTGATGTCAAATTGTTGAATAAATCAGATTGTTGAGGTCATCTTGATTGAGTTTTGAGGAGAAAGATCTGATCTGTGCAAGTAATCAGATAATTGAAAGCAAATAAATTACTGTGGAAGTCATTCTACAGTCATAACTATGATCCAAAGTCGAATGGATAGTATCTTCAAAAGATTTGAACTCAAATGAATAAATTCTTCAGATCGAATAAAAATGATCCAAAGTCGAGATACTTAGGAGGATTTTCAGATCGAATAAACACGATCTCAATAAATGAATAAACATCTGCAGATCGAAATAATTAGAGAATGAATTGTTTAACTCTTAACAAATATGTCAAGAAGAAGCACGAATTTTATGAAAAGACGTGTTTGTCTAAAGATGAAACAGAATGACATGTTTTTTCAGAAGCAATGTTTCAGTTCTTAACTAAGTATGTTTCTTGAAATGACGCGACTCTATGAAAGAGAAGCGATCAACTTTCTTAAAGATAAAGGCATACCTCAAGAAGGAGAAGCACCTTTTATCCAAGAGGTTTCACAAAAGACGTGTCCCTTCTAAAGAAAGACGTCTGTTCTATAGTAACAGATTTGACAATTAAATGAAGTTTAAAATGAAGAATGCAAACTAATAAGATTCGATTTGCAAACAGATTTGTTTTATGAAGAGACATGCTTGAAGGTTGCAAGTAATGTTGCAATCTTTCAGTCAAGAGTTGCAATGTTTTATAAAAGACATCTTATTCAAGATTTCAAGTGTGGTTGTGAAGTTCAAGAAGTCTACATCAGGAACCCATCTTCTTGTGTGGGCTAAGTGAGGGATTTTTCATCACAAAGGCAGATTGGAGGATTGGGAGAGTGTAGATCTGATTGAAGACATTTGCTTCATCCATCAAGTCAATGTTTGGTGCCTTGCATTAGGGATTAATTCTCCTTGTAGGTTGGTGCCTACTAAAGTTGTAAAGGTTTGGGTGTTCCTTGTAGGTTGTAGCCCACAAAATCATCTCATTTGTAAATCAAGTAGGTTGGTGCCTACTTCCATTTGTAAAGTCATTTAAATCATTTTCAACAAAGTGGTGTCAACTTGTTTGCATTGAGTCATATCTAAAGCTGATTGTAAGAAGTTTGGAAAGTTTAAGAATTGAAAAGTAGGTTTGATTTACTGATTCACCCCCCCCTCCTCTTAGTAAATCTTTTGTGCTCTTCAAAGTCCATGAAATTAATCGTAATTGCATCCCACATGTTAGGACCAATGAAGAGTCTATGAATAGATACCTTGTACCTTTGACTTCATCAACTCTAAATGGGGCAATCCTTGTCGACGCATAAAGGAGTGCAACACTATAATATTTGGGACTCAATGGAAAGGCAAGAACATGTAGTGGGGTGGTCATTTTGATTCATCTCTTTTCAATAATTTTGTGTAGTTGTTTGCATTTTTTCTCTTCAAGATCTTTCTCCTTTGCATTTATGATAGCTTTCATCTTCTCAATCATTGAGTTGATGCTACCATATTTCTCTTCCAAACAAGGCTTATCCATGTCGGTATAATGGATCATAGTCAATATGGGCTTGGTGAAGTTGAGGAGATATTCAACATGATCCCACCAAATGTCATCTAGGATCATTTGCTTAATATTTGCTACCCATGTAGTTCTAGATTGCCTCCATATGGACCAATTGGGGCTAATGACTATGTTAAAAAGTGCCTCCCGAACCTTCACAAGTTGTCTCAAGACGATTGTGTTGGAGGCAAAATGGATCTCAACAACCAATTTGAAAATCAAAATAAAATAAAAATTACTAAAATTAAAATTAAAATAAACTTAATTGTTTTTACTAAAGTGAAATATATTCATTAAAATAAATTTTATTGCTTCACTTACCTTCAACAGCTCCAATTTTGAGAATGTTTTGAATATGCCTTGTGACATATGGTGGTTGTTGATAAACATTTGGATCTATTTAACCGTAGCACACATTTGTTTGATCTAATTAATTTTGGTGCCAATTTTTTGTAGCATATGGCTGAGGGAGTGGATTGCACAAAGTGCCCAAAATATGTGTGAATAATGCTTCTTAACTAATAAATAAGTTGCTCTACAATTTTTGGTGTTGTCTATTATAACTTAAACAACATTTTGGTTGTCATGAGAAAGTTAGCAATAAATGCACCATCTTTCACCTGCCCTTCACAATCCACTGCTCTTAAAATCATTGCCTCTTTAGGGGACACTGCAATAACATTGATTAATGACTGATTTCCTGTATCCTTTGTATTGGAAATGGATACCCCTCTTTTGGCCCACAAATGCCTTATGGGAATCAATGAATCCTCTACAAACTTCACCTCTTTTTCCAATGAGGTGCTATGCACTTTTTCAAAACCCATGCCCTTGTACCCTTTTAGAGCCTCATTAATTGCTTTCACCATTTGTTGCCAAAATGGTGAGTGAAGAACATTGAAAACCAATCCATTTGCATAGAGGCCTCTCGCTTTGTGTTGATTGGCAATCTCTTGATGCTTGCTCTAAAATGCTATTTCCAATGGTTCCTTTGATCTCTTATGTGTAAAGGCCATGGGTTGTTCTTCAAGTGTGACCAAAAAATGGGTGGCTCCCTATGGGTTGAAGATTAGAAGGCGATGGAGGGGGCCTCATTGCTTGAGATCCTTTCTTGAACAAAGTATGTTTTGATTTGCAACTTGCTGCTTGATGTGCTTTTTCTTGCTCATTAATGCATGCTAGGATTTGTGCTTAACAAAGGATGATTCTATTTGCAACTTGCTGCTTGATGTGCTTTTTCTTACTTATTAATGTATGCTAGGATTTGTGCTTTTGGAATAGGTATATTTTTTCTTGGGCAAGCTTTGATGCCTAGTTGAGAGATGCGGGCAAAATGGCCTTGAACCCAAATGTACAAGCTTGAATACCAAATGTCACACCCACTGCAAATCCAAACATAACCCGTACCACCTAGAAGTTGCTGTACCATATCAACATATTTGCAAAGAAGAGAATTTGGGTTTTTTTTGAAGCGGGGTTGGCCCATGGAGTTAGAACTGGTTGCCATGTTATCCCTATGACATAAAGTTCAATAGACAATACATTTGAAAAAATTGAAACAAATGAAACAAAAAATAATATATACAACTTAACTCATTTAAAAAAATTAAGCATGTGTTATAGGTTCATAGAAGAATGTAAACAAAACAAAAAATTCAAAACAAAAGAAGAGAGTTCTTTGGTAAAAAAATAAATGTAGAAGAAAAAAAAACTTGGAAAAAAACCTAACTCTTATGTAGAAATCTTCCTCTATGATCTCTTTGGAAACAATTGGGCTCTTGCAAATGTGTAGGAATAGCATACCAGCCTCTTTAAAGCCTTCACCAATCAATCTTCAACTCTTTTTGTGCAATGACAAGCAAGAATGAAATTTCAGCAAGGCTGAATAATATTTTTGTTTCGCTTTTGCAATAAAGGAAATGATTTTGCTTTGTCTTCAAAATGTCTCGGAATTCATTTTTTAAGGTTTGGGGGGCATTTTTGGGCATATGGTCAAAGTGAAAGGCCACATTAGAAGAAATTTTTTAAAAAGTAACATTTGTCAATTGTGTGTGAAAAACGATGAAATTGTTGTTGGTGTGCCTGGGTTCATCATAGAAAAACCCATAGCATTGGGATAAGATGACCCGAATCGGTTGGCCGTAGGGCCCAAACCAATAACACTACTTTTTTGGTGTTTTTCTAACTTTTTATTCAGAGTATGAGGATGCATGCCTTTTGGCTTGATTGTCATTGTCATATTTTTAAACTTTTTTTGACAAGTCTATCAAGGCGCCTGTGCTTTGGCTCCATCTGCCCATTTCACTTGTTTGTAACTTTTTGACACCTTGTTCTAGCATGCACTTTTGCTCTGTTTGCCATTTTTGACTTTGAAACTTTTGATAATTCAATGGACAGGCATGCTCTTTTTAAGTGTTCTTGCCATTTTGTGTGCTCAAAAGTTTTTGACACCTCTTTGGATGAGTGCTCTCATTTAGGGTGTTCACCACTTTGTGCATTTGAAAATTGATTTTTTAGTGGCCTAGTGGAAGTGTGTACGCCTCAACAGTGGGCTGATAGTTTCTATGCGTTAGAGAATTTTTGACTTATCTCTTGCATCCAAACTTCGATCTCCACCTTGTTTGATATGCTGAAAAGCATCTTTTGTTGGCTACACAATGCCCACTGGTTTGAGCTTAGAAGTATGGCATTCAAGAACATGGGAGACAAGGATTTCACAATTACTTGCTTGACAGAAAATGATTTATGTGTGACTCAAAAAATGACCATATGAATTTTTTTGTATGGGTACAACAAAGTTTTCCTATTATTGCTTAATGAACAGATTATTGATTCCTTTTGAATAACAACATTTGTTACTATAGCATTTTCTTCCATTTGTTTGTATGCTAGTGACAAAGAAAACCAATAGTATTTATGTGTCTGTTATTGAATTTGAGAGAACTCAAATCATCCGTCTATTCTGTGCATTGAAGAGAAATGAGAGTTTAAAATAATAAATTGTTTTAGTTTCTATTTTTGATGTTTAGAATCTAATGATAGAGATGAGACATTTCAATTGTTTCTGGTTACACCAAAGACCCAGGCCTTAAAAATTTAAAGTAGCATCTTTAAAGAGACTTATGGAGAATTTATATTTCAATATTTCTTTTCTGTGACAGGTGAATAGTGCAGGAGTTATGCCAATAATCTTTTCAACTTCGTCATTGGCCCTTCCAGGAACTTTAGCACGCTTCACTGGGCTTAGTGTTCTGAAGAATGCTGCTGTCTCTCTGGCCCCAGGAGGTGTAGTTTTCTGTCAAAATTAAACCACATCAATTTTCTTTGATTTCTCTACCCCTTAAGATATTGCAAAATAATTTCAAAACTATTGTATAGAATACACTGCTTTTCAGATTAAAGCATCATTCCATTGATGACATAACTTATGAGCTATATTTGTTTACTTTGGCACTGTAAGGAGAATTAATATTTCTATCAACCTTGGAACATTGAAGCTTTGTGACGATCATTACAAAAACATATAGACTATGGTATGATCAGATGTTATCTAGGTAGGATGCACTATTTTTGTCTTTATGTCGTGTGCCGATCCTTCTTGAAATGTCTATATTTACATTTTTAGAATCAATAGTTCCAAAGCAGGGACAGAACAGAACAGCATAAAAAAGAGTGATCATTAATGGCCATTTTTGCTAAGAATAATTTTGTAGTAGTTGAAGGAACATGGTCAGACTTTTTAATGTTTTCTGAAGAGCAAATAATATCCTAGATTAATCAAATAATCACATTTGAACTTTTATTTGGAAACTATATTTGTATAATATCTCTTGAAGAAATATTCATACTACATGGGTCTATGTGATGGATGCCAAAACCAAAGCAAAGTTATACCATAATGGTTTTCTTTTCTGTTTTTTTTGTAAATAGAAAAGTCATTTTGTCAGGAAATACATTTCACAAATATTTTAATAATATTGAGATGTTTTCTATATGAAATGATAGTCGATATTCAATATTTACAAAGGAGATGAAAGCTCCTTAAATAGTACAATACAGGACGATGTTTCTAAAAAGAAACAAACGTTAACAAAATCAAAGAGCTAAAAGTTACTAAAAGCTAGCAGAAGCAGACTAGATTAATTGAAAGTAAACTATTGACTAACTAAAGGCTACGGTGACCATTAAATAATACAATAATACTTTAATACCCTCCCTTAATGGTCATCCTACTAACTACACCAAGCTTATCCCGAAATTTTACAAATTTATCTGGATTGAGAGACTTGGTGAGAATGCCTGCAGTTTGATCCTCAGTTGGAACATATTGCAACATCACAAAGTCATCTTCAACAAGCTATTTGATGAAGTGACAGTGAAGCTCAACGTGCTTGGTTCGCTTGTGGAAGACAGGATTCTTAGCAAGTTTGAGAACCCCTTGATTATCACAAAATAGGGGTGAAGGCCTTGCTTTAGGCATCTGCATGTCAACAAGCATCCTTCGTAGCCATATTGCCTCACATGCTGCCTTAATTGTTCCTCGATACTTTGCTTTGGTTGAGGAAAGAGCAATTGCCTGCTACTTCTTGCTTGTCCATGTGACAACACCTATACAAAGACTGAAAACATACCCAAAAGTGGACTTCTTGTTATCCACTAAACCTGCCCAATCGGAATTTGTAAAGCCAACCAGTCTAGGATCTTTGCATTTGCTATACAGAATGCCAAAGTTAGGTGTCCCTTTGACATATCGCAATACTCGCTTCATGACAACCCAGTGTTTTGCCTTAGGAGCAGTCATGAAATGAGAAATGTAATTCATAGCAAAACTGAGATCAGGTCTAGTGGCAGTAAGATAGATGAGGCTGCCCACAAGTTGAAGAAAAGCTCAATGGTTGGAAGAATCAGAATTTTAGGGTGCTATTTCAAATGTTCCAGAATTAGATGAAGTACAAAATTGAGCATATAAATAACAGAGCATTCTAGAATGCTTTCATTTATTTCATGAAAAGATTCATATTTACATAAGTTTCATTTGATTGCAAGAATCAGAATGATATTACAACATTGCATTGGAATGCATTTTCTTTTCAAATGAAAAGCATAAAGATGAAATCAAATATCCACACAAGCTGTGGATGTGACTGTCACAATGCACCATTAATAGTACACTACACTATGGAAGATGCGAAAGAATAAATCACATAAATAAATGACATAATCATCATTGCCTGTTTTGGCCGATAGTCGACGATGAATGGTGCAACTTTGTCTTCTCGAGCTCCGTCGACCTGTAAGAGAAAGGAGGGAGATGTCAGAGGCTCCGATTATGAAGAAACCTATATGAGTCACCATCAATAGTGCAGCCTACTATTAATCATACACTGAAACAATCAAAGAAGTATAGAAGAAATGAGCTGAAGAAGAAACATCAACATGATCATCATATTCTGTTTTTTATGCTAACATTGTTTGTTTCCTTGTGTAGGTATAGGTAAAGTCACGAAGCTGATCATTATTCAAAGACCAAGCATGTGGAGAAAAACGGGCTCCCACAAGGGTAGAGCTCGGCATGCTGCCCTATTCATTATAAATGCGCTGATTTAAAGATTACATCAAAAGAAGTGATATACAATTGAAAGAGTAAAGCATAGTTATCTATCGAGCTATTAAACCAACTGTGCATTTATAACAATCAGGTTAATGCTTTTTGAAAGCTACAGGTGAATAGTGAGTTTAATTCACTCAATCACTTAATTGAGTACCATTATATCAAACATTGCTGAATGGTTCACGTTCTTAAGCTACAGTGTTATTTGTTTATCGTGATCAGATGTCATGCAAGGTTCAGTTCATCAGTGTTCTTTCTCATAGCCAAGGATAGTGAACAGGCATACATAATGCCTGATTACAAGAAGCATTGTTCAATAAAGAGAACAAAGGTATGTATGAGTTTCTGATTTTCATTGGACAAAGGGACTGTGCATTAGACAACTTTACATAATGAAGGCAAGAGAAGAGAGTCCCCAGTTTTTCCATCATAATGAAGAATTACAAGAATTAATATAGAAAAAACAACCAGTTTCATTATAGCTGAAAGTGTAAATGTTGCTCAAAGTAAAGTTATGCATCATTGTTTTGAAAAGGAGACAATCAGAATACACTGCTTGGGAGATTCATTCCATCATTCAGGTACATCTGCAAGGAATTACAAGTATCGGACAAACAAATGTGCACAGTTTTGACAAGGATTTAAATACATAAAAGTCATTTTCAGAATGAGCAGATTATACATTGAGTAAGTAATCTACAAATTCAAATTAAAAAGGGATTTCTGTGTGCAAGGAAAATAGCATGTCAATGACACCTGAAAGTGTAAGCAAGAGGCATGCACAGGAAGGCTTTTAAACAGATATAGATATGTGGAAGTCTCAGGCAGAATGAAATCAAAGGAATATAATAGGAAATGCTTCCAAATCTGAATCTTATAAGTGTGTTTTCATGATATTTTTTCAGAATCTTATAAATCCATGTGAGGGTTTTTCAATGCAATACAAAGGAGATGTGTGTTTTCAGAATATTATACACCCAGGTGGGGTTTTGTCAAAATACAAGCCTTATACAGTGTTCCCATGGCTGGGATGAATAACAAACAGAAAGTGCTTTCAGATACTTTGTGATTTCTTGATTTCTTTAAATTTCAAGTACTCATATGGAGAAGATTAAAATTTCAGAATAATAAAATAAAAGCCAGATTTTGCTTGAATACGCAGGGTCTTTTCCAAAAAGCCCACATTGGGGTTTCGAAACACAATTCTGCATATTACAATTTTCAATTCACCCTTGAGGGATTCAATGAGTAAGCTACAGGAATGTCAATGAGTAAGCTACAAGAATGTCAAAGTGTAAGCTACAGGAATGTCAAAGTAGAGCACAAGCCATCATGGGTCGAGCTTACAATTTGAGTGTACAATGAATATATTTTATTTCCCAATACCCATGTTTGGGGTTTAGTTTAAAATACAGAAAATACAATTTGTAGGGAATACCCATGTGTGGATTTGACAAAATATGAATACCCATGAGAGGGTTTAAGCTAGAGTATAGTTTTTCCATGTACCCATATTGTGTTGCTACAGAAAAGACAAAATACAGTGTTTTTCTTCAAAGTAATGAGCACCCATATAGTGTTTTATTTCAAAATGCTGAGTTTACACTTTTCCTTTGGGTCGAGCCTTGAAACTTATAAAAAGGTTCATTTTATCTTTGACTATGGCGCGGTCAGCCATTAGAGCTTTCGACTTCAGGATTAGAGCGAATCTCATGTCGGCTAGTGAAAACAAAGAACATAGAAGGAATAGCAAATATAAGCACGGAGAGTAAAAAGAAATGCACTAGAAATTGTCTTAGCTGTGGCTACAGTTAACAGATTGACCAAGAAAACCAAGAAATGAAAAGCCATAGAAGCTATGAACAAATAGCTTACCTTGTGCACAGAAGGAAACAATAACCCGCGAGCGAGCTCTCTCATAGAGCTTTCAGACGAAACTTGAGCTCATACAGGTCGGCCAAGAAAGGCAAAGTCACAGGGAATGTAAGGAGAAATCAGAAACAAGCATGAATAGGCCATGGCCATAGTGTTTTTTCTTGCTTTAAAATGAAGTAAAGAATTTCAATACTACAAAAACCGAGCTTGCCCATTGAAGAGCTCAACTAACTGAAGGAGCGGGTGAGATTCTTGAATATACAAGCTACAGATTCAGCTCAATCATGGTGGCATGCTCTCTCAGGCAGAGCTCATTTTCCTCAAAGTGATAATTGCAAAATGAATCATTTTGGGGTTTGACCTTGTTTTTCTCATGCCCTAATTCAAGCCAACCTTATGATTATCTGGAATATTCAGTCAATAGCACATGGAAATTTCAAATTAGGTTAAGCCTTGTATTGTGATTTATTGAAGTTTGAAGTTTAATAATTGAGGGTGGCCGAAATTCATATGCCTAGGTCGGTGTGTTAGGTCTTTAGGACTTATATTTTGTGCCTTAGTGAAATGTGGAGACTTGAATACCTTATGTTATTTTTTTGTGAGAAAACAATGAGTATATGGTGAATACCTTATGACCTAGGAATGCTTTTTTGGTCAATTATCTACTTATGGTTTCTGTTTTAATTGATTTTAGAGAAATCAGTTAGAGATTTTGATGAGAGAATGATTATACATTGATATTTTTATGATTTTTTATAAGAAAAATCAAACATTGTAATGAAGAGATAAGAATGTGATTCTTTTTGCAAAAGATTTTATAATCTTTAATTGCAAAAATAGACAAATTGTAAAATCTGCAATCTTATAAAGCAGAATCGTGAAGCAATCTTTTATAAATTGTTTTATGATTTCTTGCTATTTTTAGCAGATTCATATTGACTTCTTCTCTTGGTCGGATTTGAGTCTTGTCTTGGAGAGATAAGGTGTTTTTCTGGCTTTTAAAGCGGATTCAGCCTATTTTTAGAGGCTTGACAGTTTGATCATAAAAGTAGTAGACTTTTTTCTGCTTTTTTGCAATTTTTGAGACAATTTGAAGCTTTTTTCCTTGAGCTTCTTTGTAAGCTTGGATTAGGGTTTCTTGAGAGTTATATCTTTGAAAAGACTTAGTCTTTTGGAGCTCCTTCTCAGTTCAGATTGCAGTTCCTGCTCATACACATTTTTGAGTTTATGAACCTTTGTACTCAGTTTTCAGATAGACACTCTTTCAGTTTCAATAATACAGCAAAGTTTTTCTTTCCATTTTCTTGTCTCAAGACTGGTAACAGCCGTTTGATGCTTTTGTGTTTTCAAATTTGAAGCCTTAATGTCTTGTTTTTATGAGTTTTCTGCACAGGATTTCATGTTTTTAGGTTGTATTATGTATTCGATGTCTGTGAATCTTCATATGAATTATTGATGAAATCATGTATCGATGAGATTGTGAGAACTATTGTAATAGAGAAATTGTTGTGAGTGGTAGATCTGGTTTCTTTCAGAAGTAACAAGTTAATCATTAGTAGTTTTAAGTTTTGATTTCAGTCCATCTTTCTAACTCTTTCCTTCAGAAGAATATTTAGGATAAAATTGATCATTTGGAGAACCAGCTCACTCTGGAGATTCCTTCTTCGTTCAAATCACCCACATTTGAAGAAGGTTTCCATGTTTCAGTAGATTGTTGAATCTTGCATTCAGCTGGGAGCAAATCTAATTGACAACAGTCCCCTTTTGGGATATTCCTAAATTTTTCCCTAAAACCACAATTCCAATTACAATAAGAAATGTAATACATTTAAGAGTATAAATTTACCAATTTAAATACCTTTTATAAGATAAATCTTGGTTTAGGTCCTGCACACAATCTTAGTTACTAGAAATTGATGTTAAATCATAAGCCATGATAACATCTATTTTAACTAACATTAGTAAGCATAATGATATCATATAAACATTATTTTTATTGAAATCCAATTAAAGCAATAGCCATTACAAAGTATATTCCTATAATAGTCTCATTAGTTTTTCATTTGAAATTTTTGCAAATTGCAATCTCTAGGTTGGTCGCCCTTGTATGGCGAGAGCATGGAAGGTGGGTCGCCCTTCCATCCCTTAGTTCACCTTGGAGGCTGGTCATCCTCCTTGATCAAGCCTGGAGGCATGAAAGGATTTTTGGTCCATTCCACCCCCCCAACCCATGAGCATGGAAGGTTGGTCGTCCATTCCATCTTTGGGTGGCATACTTGATAAGAGCATGTAGGCTGGTCGTCCTCCCTATTTGCAATCTGTTTCTCCTAAATTCAAAATGGACTATCATATGAATCTATAAAAATAATATTTATTCCAATAGATCTCATATGGTTTCAAATTCTTATTTCCTTTTTATTCAATCTGTTCCACTTGATGCCCTTTCTCCCCAAGAATTGATCTCCCTTTATACTCTCTTCTTGAGAGAGTCACACCTCTTCATACAATCATTGCCTTGCAAGAGTCAGACCGCTTCCTAATTAAGCACTGCTTTTGAAACTTGTTTTATTTTTATTATTGTTATTTTTTTGTATTCCCTTTTAATCCTGATTGACCCCTTACTAGGAGTGCCACTTATTTATTCCTTAAGGCAGCAATTTCCATAAAGCTGCGATTTCTAATATCTAGCAAGGCTAGACAATTTTTGAGCTCTCAATACCTTCAATTATAAAGGTATTTGTTTTTGCTAGAGTGTGTAATTGAGATTTTCTACTACAAATGCAATATCCATTATTGCCTGAATGTGGGTCTTATGCTAATCACAAACTAGTGAGGTGTATCATATGGATTTTGTTCTCTTGTCATGGTAAATAGATATGAGCATACTCAAAATCTAGTAATGCATATGAAGAATCATCTAAATTCCCCACGTGCTCTTCTTGCTCATGCAATGGACCATCCTTGCTCATATCCTCTTCTTGTTCCTCTGCATGTGTTGCTACCATATTATCCTCATCCATGGGTTCTTGTAAAATTCTGCCAATTGTTGAGTTGGATTGTTGATTTGATTCGTTCTCATTCTTGGAGAATCTGGTATCTCAATGTGAACCGAGTTTAAAGATCATCGCAATTGACTTAGCTAATTATCAATACTTTCATTTCCTGCCACATTTTGTGAAGTTTTTGACATTATCATTGGAAGAAGAGACTAACCCACTTATATGCTACTTCTAGATATATTGATCCTTGAAAGGATTGGTTGCATAAATTGTATCTCATAAAGTGGGGTTCATGCTTGGGGAAATGCAAATGTTTCATCTTCCTCACAAATTGCATACAATTAGTATGAATAGTTCTTTTATTGGCATAACAATATAGTGCACATGCTATGGTCCATGGAAATATGTCAATCTGTGAGAGCTCTCTTACCCAAACCAATATTTGCATATATATAGTGGTGTTTGTCAAGGGGTGTGCTGACCTCAACCATTTTCTACCAGCAGGTGCTAACAAAATAATCATATAGTACATCACTCAGCTAGAGAATAAGACAAAACCATAGTTCTTTCTTATTAGAAACATCAATTACATTTTATTTATGGTCTACATAGATGTTATGAACCAAGGGTTGTATGGTGCTTAAAGGCATGCCAAGGAGTTTCACCCTCTACTCTTCTTACATCCACTTCATTGCAAGGGATTTTTCTTATTGTATGCCATTAATCTCAAATCTTGTGAATGCTCTTGGATATTGATTTGGAGGAAGCCAAAATCTGAGGCAGCTAGAGGTATTTTTTTTCTAGCTGTTTACTTTGTTGACCCAACTTTAACTTTGGAGTGCAATTGCTCTTAAAAAGGTGCTTGTATGTGCTTGGATGGAGCCTCAAAAGATCCCAAAATAAGAATTGTGTAGTGTCACCTGTGACAATCTGCAAAGTTTGATCAATCCATGCATCAAAATCAGAAAATACTTACATCATTGCAAAGAGTGCAAAAAAAAAAACCAAAAAAAAAATTGCTCCAAGAATTGAGCCCTTGAAGTTGAGCTTCAAAGACCAATTTACCAATGGTGAAAGCGGTGAGTAGAGGGTAGAAATGTGCTGGCCTCATGATACATCATGCTAATGCCATTAACATAATATTCCAAGATGATGTTGGGATTTTCCTTGGTGCCATAACATTCCCAAATTGTTGATTGTTTTGCCTAAAACCTTCATTCGTATTGAAAGCCACAATTTTCAAATTCAAATGGCCTTTTTAAGCACGGTAACCACTTATGTGGTAAGGAGGTGGTGTTTCATTGGGTGGGTAGAATAGGATAGTGATGCCATTGTTGGTGGAGTAGAGGAGTGGCAGAGTGTTGCAAACTACAAACCAAAGGAAAAATGACTTGGCATTAGTGGTTGTAGCTGGTTGAGCTCTGCTTCTTGTGCTATTGTGTTATCACGGAATCTAGCAGCGCTCGTTCCACGAAACTTGTCCGTTTCCTAGGATTCGTGAAGTTCAAGTACGCATAACGGAGCGATTTTCAAGTCACCTCGAAATGCGTTCCCAAATCTCGAATAGTCAATTCGAGCATTCCCCCTTGTTCGCCTCGCAAAGACCTTCGAAACGAGATCTTTCGCGACGTTTCACTGTTCTTACTTTGCAAATTGCGGAAGATGCAGTAGCACTGAAAAAGTGCGCTCCTGCAGGGAAATTCCAATTTTTTGACTAACTCTGAAAAGTGTAAGGGCGCTAATATTTAGCGCCCCTACATGCAGTGAATTTCCAAAAAATGTAAGGGCGCTAAATTTTAGCACCGTTACATTTTCTTTCGACACTTAACTTTTTTTTTTTTATGCCTCTGGCACGTTTCTTCACGATTTCGCGTTTTTCGTCAATCATGCCACTTTTCGTGCCTAAATTTATTGCACGACTTGAGTTAGGTTTTTAATTTTCATTTGCAATTAAGTGAATGAATTCGCCACTTTTGTTGTTTGTATTTTATTTCTTTTTGTCTCTCCTCTTGCTGGGCGAATTACCTCTCATCTGCAAATTTGCGTTTGGAAGATTTCCGCCATTCATCTCTTCAGCAATATTTGCGTTTGGCCCTGGTAAGACTTTCATTTGGTTTTGTATTTCCATTTGTATATATCCATGGTTATCATACACGTTTTGGTTTCTTCATTCATGTTTTTCATTTCATTCGTTTTTGATTCTTTCCATTCGCGTCCTCCTCCATTCGTGTTTTTCTTCTCTTTAAGCAATGGGATCCTCCTTCATTGTTTTGGATGCGTCCTTCTTTTTCTCCGCGTTTGCCTTTCATTGTTTGCTTTCATTGCAAGAACATTGGTGAGCCTTTGCTAACCCTACGCATTCCTTTCTTTGTTTTCTCCAAACGCGTATTGTTCTGCATTCGCGTTTCTTTGTTTCACATACGCGTTTCTTCTCTTGTCTCCCATACGCGTTTCTTCCTACCTTTCTCCTCTGCGTGCAATATCACTTGGGAATTTCTATCTACCCGCCATGCTTGTGTTGAGTTATCTTTGTTAGAAGTTCATCCGTTTTGGTAAACATTGGAAAGATTCGCCATTGTGAAAAAGAATTCCTTTGACCTTTGAATGAAAATGTAATAAAATGGAGATGGTTTCGAATGACATTTCAAAGTTAACCAAACATTGCCTTTGCTGAAGCTCAAGCGCCTTCGCCATTCCTCATTGCATTTACATTTTCAAAAATTGCCAAAATTGCAGAAGCGCTAATTTTCAGCGCTATGACATTTCAAACTTAACAAAAATTGCTTAACACTGAAAAGTGTAAGGGCGCTAAAATTTAGCGCCCTTACACCAAAAGCAATTTTCTCAGAATGTAAGGGCGCTGAATTTTAGCGCCCTTACACTTTTTTCTGACTTTTTCCAATTCCTTCCAAACGAACTTCATTTTTGACCAGTGCATCCCTGAGCCTCGTTTTTCCGCATTCGTGCATCGTTTTGCGTGCCTCGCCATCCGCTCCATGCTTTTCCCACCCTCGTGCTCATTTCACGCTTCCCCATGTTTCCTAACAATTGGTGTTTGTTCTGGCTAGACGAATTGCAGTCTACTCTCAGAGATCGTCAAGTCAAGAGTGCTCAGTGTTCCAGTTTCTTTTGATGACTGCTACGAAGCCTCCTTCTTCAAAAGCAAAAAGCAAGATGAAGTACAAATATCAAGGCGTCTATCCGCCAACTATGGTGCTTTCGAAAGTTGAAGAAATAAAGGATAAGTTGGCCATCAAGACTTGGTTGACTTCGCAAAGTTGACAGAGACGAAGCCTCTCCCTGATTTGAGGGCAATCGTACACAGCAATCTCCACTTGGTGGCGATGTTCCCCACAGCTGCGCACAATACTGAGTTTGTTCTTCAAATTGCGTCTCATTACATCCGAGAAAGCAGAAGTGTGATCGATTCTTCCGGGCACGATTCTAAGACTCGACCCCGATTTCTTTGACATTGTCTTCAAGGTTCCTCACATGGACAAATATATTGACATTTCTATATCAAAAGCACAGGAGATTTTCGATGCTGATCCCAATAAAGCCAAACAGTTGATAAATACTCAATGGCTCAAAAAGCCTAGATCGTCTGTTTCTAGATGGCCGAAAGGACTCCTGAGAAGTGACTTCAAAGATGACGTCAAGGATATGATCACGTTTCTGAGCAGAGTGAAGGGTTTGCCGGAATCATCCACCTTTCATGATTGGATGTATGAGTACATCAGGATCATAAGGAGGCAGAAGGTGCATATTGACTGGGGTAAACAAATCAGTGATGAGATGCACGAACAGTTGATCAATGCTCCTTCTACATTGAAGTTCTACATGACTTCTTACCTGGTGTACGCAGCAGTTGTGATGAGACAATTCCCAGGTCTATCTACAAAGGGGAATCGAATGATGGTGCCTGTGTACAGATATTTCTATCAGTTGGAGCTAAAGGAGAGCTTTCATCATTTCAGACGGGTCACCGATGCTTTCTTTGCGCCCTTACTCTTCAACTTTGATCCAACTCTCGAAAGAAGAGTGTCTGATGAGGCTTATAAGGTGGTAAGTAAAGTTGGATGTATTTTTCTCCAATTCCCAACGTTTACTTACTTGAGAGTAGGTTGTTACACCGGTTGTCCCTACATGCTACCACGTTATCCTTCTCTCGATAAGTGGGTTCTCATGGAACATGCAGCATGTACCGGATGTCAGCAAGAAGAACGGCGAAGCAAACTTTCACAAGCGTGATTCAAGTTCTAATCGACCATCGGGCAGACATATGCTACTCATCCAAACTGCACCAAAAGCTAAGTCCGCTCTTATGCCGAGATGCGATCATGACCATCAAAACCCATGTATATCGATTTTTGACTCACCGAAAAGATGCTCTGAAGAAGTTGCAAAAGGGTCACCAACACAGTACCGCTTAGCATATCCGCATTGCAGATGAAGAAGCCATTCGCGAAATGGACTATTGCGCATTGATACCAACAACCGATCTTGGTATCACGGGGACCTACCAGAGGATTTTGAGGATCCGTGGATATCATGAACGCCAGTTTCATGATGAGTTAAGGCGCTAAGCAGAGGTCATAATCAAGGGATAAAGGGTTCAGGAAAGAGGTCACCAACATGAGAGAAAGGCTGAGACCAATCCTAGCCAACACAGAAGAATGGTTACACAAACATGGTCATACAATGAAAAGTTTCAGGACAGACTCAGAAGGAGAAGAGTCCGAGGCAGAAGCACGCCAACAGCAAGAACTCCGCGACAAAAACAAATCAGCGACCGTTCCCACTTCTTCGCGAAGAGGTCCAAGGATTAAGTTCACTGTTGGTAAGAAAGATACCCAGGCTGTCCAAGAGACAGAAATAACGGAATCTCATCCATCTCGCTCAAAGGGTAAAAAGCCCATTCTAGAGGAGGTAGATTCTGATGAAGAAGATACTTCAAGCGACCAATCGGCTGAAGATGAAGATTCAGCCAGGAAGGCACTGGCGCCAAGAGGTTTCCTCAAAATCCGCAAGAGTCCTGGCGAAGATTCTCAAGAAGGATCTCGCTGCGACTCTCGTGGCTGCGAGCTTAATCGAGACAAGAGGGTGATCACCGTGAACCCGAAAATACGATGAAGAAATAACTACTCTCCCGAACGTGAAGTTGAGGAAATCCACGTAACATCATCGCTCGCGGACTTCAAACGCTCCTCTCATAAATTCCTTTGAGTCAGTAAAACTCCTCCACTTCCCTCGCCTCGCCACCTATTCCTACCACAAGCATCCCTTTCGCAGATATCCCCTATCACCGCAGATCAACCTACCGATAATTCTTCGATAAGCATCCATAATGGGTTGATATAATCGGTCAAGCCCACCATCGTCTATCTTTAGCCGATCTTCGCCAACATATGATATCACTTCCGAACTAATCTAATCGCTTCTACGAATGAGCTCAATGCTATCACCAATGTCAACTACAAGAGCCGATGATGACAAACACTTCTCCAATTGTCACGATACCAATGGTGAGTTCAGATGACAATAACTCTCGAGGCGGCAATGGCGACGACTTGACAAAGAATCCGTAGTTCACACTTCTTCCTCCTGGCTAATATCTCAAGTGTCAAAGCGTAAAAAGCAAATGATCTCTCCAGAGGAGCTTGACCTTGAAGAGATAGTTCTTCCAAAGGCCAAAGGAAAGAAGAAGGCAAAAGTATACTCGAGGCTGAATGTTGATAAGTCTGGCCATAAGTATGCTGAAATTGGCATACCACCGAATCAAGAAGGTGATGTCAATATGGAGGACTACACAATAACAAAGGTCCAGCTTGGCAAGGTTACCAACGAAAGTGCAAAAGCCGATGCGCAAGTCACTTTGGATATCTTGGGCGTGAAGGCCGGACAAAGTTGGAGCAATCTCGCAATACGTACAAACAGAGGGCAGAGCATTATGCTACTGTTGTAAAGAGACTTGCCGGTTCTCCAAGTAATGCACAACCGCTGACAGTGGTAAGTATTGAAGACCCAGCTGTCAAGAAAGCTGAGAAATTCGCCTCCAAAGGCAGGGTGTTGTATGACTTTGTTGAAAAGATCATCGAACACGGATCTCAGATAATTTTGGCTGCGGATGAGAAAACCACCATGTTGGCCAAGCTCACCATAGAGCTTGACAAAGAAAAGAGCGTACTTTCCCAGGAGCGCAGAGACATGGAAAAATGCCTGTTGTCATGGTCGGAAATGAAACAGGTAAAGCTCAACAAATTGGTGGAGGTTGGGGTAACTCCCGACAAAGAAAAGTTTGTAGAGGTAAAAGAATCACTGAAACACAGGATTCAAGTGGTTCAATCTCTCATTGAAGATCTTCACCAAGTACAGGAAGATGTCGACGGGCATCGCAACATTCTTGACAAAAGAATCAGAGAGTTGCCTGGTCAACTTCTTGAGGACAATCGTATCTTCCTACCGCCGCAGAAATATCCCTGATCTTCAAGGAAGCCATCACGAATTTGATCGACGACTTCTTAGAAGCTTACAACATCATTTGTGATACAAGGCTCACATTGACAACTCAAGACGATCTTGACAGTGCAAAAGGTTCACTCATCCGCCATGAGATCGATCACGAGAATTCACACCATTGTGGATTACACCGCTGGTCCAGATGAGAAGTTCGTGGCAGGAGACTAGGAGGAAATTTGAAGACTTCAGCACCAATGCAAAGAGACGGAAGCCGCCCCCCTATTCTCCAGTGTTAGACATTTCCGTACATCCCTTTATGCATCTTGTAAATATTTCTACATTTCTAATGTCATTTTGTAAATTGTAATTACACCAAGTCCAAAGATGTAATATTTTCAAAACAAATTACACTTTGACTTTGGTCAAAGTTAGGTGAGATTTCCTAAAATCGCTCACCTAACTCTCCCTGATTTTCTCAATCTCTTTCCTTCTTTTGCTCATCCCTCTTTCTATATAAGGTGAGGGATTTTCATTGTAATATTATCTTTTAGTCTTTTGCAACGAAGTGCTGCCCTTTTGTAAGCAAACTTGTGAAACTTTGCGTTCATACTTTGTGAATGAGATTCAATCAATAAAGAAAAGGATTGCAAGCCAGACTTTGCGTTGGATTCAATACTTTTGTAAGTTGATTTGATTTGGTAGTGATTAGTTCGAGGAATCTGAAAGACTCTAAGTGGTTGATGTAAACTTTGTGTTACATCTATTATTTAGATTGCATTGTTATTTTGTTTATCATTGGTTGAGTGATCTATAAGACTTTGCGCTTATAATCATTTATACTCTTGCATGTTCTTGTTGGATAATCTATAAGACTTTGTGCTTATAATTATTCATACTCTTGGATACTTTGTCGAAGGATCTACAAGACTTTGTGCTTGTAATCGTTCGTGCTCATTGATACTTTTGTTGGATGATCTACAAGACTTTGTGCTTGTAATCGTTCATGCTGTTTGAAGAATTGTTGCGTCTAAGAAGACTTTGTGCTTCTAACGTAGCAAACGGTACGTTTATGCAGATCCAACATTGATAAAGCTACGGAACGACTTTGTGCCTTCGTGAGCTTTCCTTTTATTTCTTTGTTTGTTGTTAATTACTTCTGGTATCTCTACGCTTCGCTTTGACGAGATAGAGATATTGGCATTACTGCTAGTTGTTCGTTTCAGTTATCAAGAATTGAACTTCCAACACGTGAAGCATTGTAAACATCTCTCAAAAGAGAGAAGGATGAATGTAACACACCCCCCACACTCCGTGAATTTCGTGTACATTGTGTAATTACTTTTGTGATTTACTATTGTTTCTCTTAGCAGTAAGAAGGGCGCCTCCCCTTTCCGAGAGGAGAGATTCATATCTCACATAGCTGTGGCTGAAGTCCAAGTTGTGTAATCTGTCGAAAGTTGATTACATAATTTTCACCCAACATATTGCCTTTAGTGCTTGTTGGGACTATTGCCCAATGGTGTTGTGTCACTGTGAGGGGAGGTTGGGCCACTATCACTAGTGGTTTGTGGGTTGGTAGTGGTGGTGCAACCAAACGCTGTCACTATAGGCCTTAAAATCCTTTACTTTTTTTTTTTTTGGAGGCTACATAGATTCTTTTAGGAAACTTTGCTTGCAAATTGATTAGCCCTCCACTCCACTCCCCTCGACACCGAACCCCCAAAATCTCTCAGAAATAAAAACTAAAAATTCTAACCCTACATCATATGCTCTGAGACCATTTTAGCATTTGTAAAACATATGATAACCTAGAAACTAGTGTAGGAAATAGGAACTATTAAATTGCAAATACAAATGATCAACGCTCATAATAGCATTACAAAGTTAGAATCCAACAAGAGAAATGCAAATGCTCCAATAGGCAAAATTGCATTAAGGGATCCCAAAAAACATGAATCCATGGATTGAAAATAGAAGCTAGGAGAGTGAGTATATATAAACTATGTGAGATGGAGGAGGTCTCAAATACAACCTCACTCTATTAACACTAATACCCACTTTATTAACTTAAGAAAGCTTAACTAAAAGTGTAGGATAAACCTAGATAATAGGAAAATAAAAACCTACACTAACACCTCCCTTAAACACAACTTAGGTGGGTGAATAGATGGTTTTTGACAAATGAAGCCTAATGAGCTACCCATGTACATAAAAGTCCCCCCCCCAAAGAGAGATTAAACCACAACCTTAAATAGAGAGAGAAAAGGTCCCCCTTAGAGCAGAGAGAAAAGAAGAGAAATCACTTTGGAAATCAATATGTTGGATTGGATAGCCAATGGGAATGTAGTACTGGAGGAAAAGCTTGTTGTCAAGGAATTGGAAGGGGTCGCCATAGCCAAAATTCATCCATATTTGACAACTAGTTTGTTTGGCTCACCAGCCAAACAGATAAAGCTATATGGAGATTGGAGATTATAACACCCTACTCAAGAGAGAGAATGGATTACATTAGTTATGAACTAAATGCAGATGAGGAAGGTTGGAAGAAAAATGATGACAGTATAAAGGCGGAGGATTGATATCAACTAGCAGAGGAATACTTAGAGCCTAGAGGAGCAAGGCCTGAGTCTACAACTTGTGATGATGGTCGAAAATTACATGGTCGTGGAGTAATTAGGATACAATGAGGTTGTAATAAAATATGTAAAGAAACATCAATTAGTACCACCACCATTGCCATATGTCGATACATGGTTGTAATAGAATATCTCAAAGTAGAGGTCATTTTTGGAGTCCACAACACTACTGTTGATCAATTGCAACGGACTTTCCAAACGACGTGCCAATTGAGATTTTTGAATGGATGGATGGATGGGGGCATGTCGAGGCCTTTGAATAGATAGATGGATGGTTGAAGTTTTTGAGGGCCTTTGTTGATATTAAGGATTATCCTCCCCTTAGCCCTTCATTAGAATTGGACCAGCTTGCGGCTGTGCAACTCAGTATTGACAAGCCTTCTCTCATTTAGGAGACTGCACATAGTATGGAGCCTATGTAGAGGTCACCCTTGGAGGCACAAGAACAACCTATATAGATACCTTAGGACTTGCCTACCTAGGACGAGGATTCCAATAGTTTGGAGGAAATCACCATCCAGATTATGAAGCTAGATCCAGGTGACCCATTGGGTCCATCCAGAGGCATGTGCAGGACATGGAGTCAATTTCGATAGTTATGTAGGAGGTGGTTGATTTTTCTAGGTGGTTGGACACCGCACACTCTCCTTTGGTGTTATAGGAAGTTCACTGGATTTTAACATTCATGGAGGTAGGTTGCCAAGAGGAGTTTAATAGAATCTTCCCTTCTAAAGATTGGCCCACACATGGGACTTCCGAAATGAAGGTAGCATGGCATCCAACCAGAATTGCACCTTTCTTTGGAGGAAGGAATGATAGAGTACTTGTAGCTTTGAATGGCATGGAGTCTACCTCTTTGGAGGTTATCTATTACAACACAATTTAGCTTCCCACAAACCAACTCATGGAGCACGTGGATGAATCCGCTTGAATTTCTCAGAAGCTATATGGCTTACTGGCGAAATGGATAAAGATATATGGCAAACAGAGATTACAGGCAACCCTACTTAGGATAAAGAATGAGTTATATTAGTTATGAAATAAATGCAGATTAGGAAGGCCAAAAGCAAAATGATGATAGTATAAAAGTGGAGGATTGGTATCAACTAGTAGAGGAATACCCATAGGCAAGGTCCGAGTCTACAACTTGTGATGATAGTGGAAAATTACATGGTTTTGGAGCAATCAATATACAATGAGTTTGTAATAGAATATCCAAAGAAACGTCAATTAGTGCCACCACCATTGCCATGCGAGTTGTGAACAAACTTGCAACCAACCCATTGGTACAAGGGGATGAAGTGAGATAGTACCAACAATGAGGGAGATTTATTAATGGTTGCCAAAACATGAATGAAGGTATCGAAACACCTCCTATGGTCAACAAGATTTTTGATTTAGAATACATTGCCAAATGTTGTGAATATGAGTGCTATAAATGATTGTATGGCTCATGTATACTAGGGCACGAGAAGGAAATCAAATCAAAAGAAATAAAGCTAGAAGGTCGAAAAAGAGTAGAAAAAGAAAATTGAATGGAAAAAAACAAAAATATAATATTGAAAATAATGAAAAAGCAAGGGCCCATTTAATGAAGGGAAGAAAACTCACCGTACAAAATTATAAAGTACGCCTAACGAAGGGAACGAAGCATTTCACATGGCCATTGCAAGTGGTACATTTGAAGACTTCATACGGCGTATGACAAGGGTGTAGTATTTCTACCGTACGAGTTGCATTGGTTTGTAATCTATGGCATCCAAGCACCGTATGACATTCAAGTTTCAAACGACATTCCCACCTCGTCAACTGTAACCACACTGTACGGTTGATACATGTCATATGAAAAACTCAATCACTTCTTCAACACATTGTATGGCCCATTCTCAACCACACTGTACGACCCAAGTTCAACATAGGATAGCCTGAAGCAAGGGATTTGTCCATTGCTTGACCAATACTTATTGTTTACATTGTACGACAAATACATTTGTTTATTTGGTGTATGATGAGTTTTGTTGCAATGTGTGCACCCTTGGTGTCCTTGTGCTGTGTAGCGCAACGCTCGGGTTCATGACATGGATTAACCACCTCTCGTGGATTCATTAACTCTAGTGGTTGTATCGGGCATTAACAAGTTGATCTTTTGGTGCGACGACAATTGTCTGTGCAACAATTGGTATTAGAGCCTGGGTCATGGGTTCGAACCCCTTGCTTGCGTTGGGGGGGATTGTTGCAAGGTGTGCATCCTTGGTCTCCTTGTGCTATGCAATGCAACGCTTGAGTTCGTGACATGGCTTAACCACCTCCCATGGATTCATTAACTTTGGTGGTTGTATCGGGCATTAATAGGTAGATGTTTTGGTGCAACGACAACTGTTTGTGCAACAAGTTCACCAAATTGTAGTGTATGGCGAGTTCGACATTCACATTTCAACATCCATCTTGCATGGCACGATGTATAACTTTAGAATGGAGCTTCTCCATTTTATGATGTAAGGCTTGTAGAGTTCATCGTTGGGACACTCATTAAGAACAACGTACAGAGGGGGTTTACCATAGGCGATTCTTTTATTCTTTGTAGTGTACAATAACTTGGGAGTTATATAGTATGGCCCCAAATAAGTTTAGTTGTTTATTTTAGAAATAGCATTGTGCCAGGTCAAAACTTTTCCATTAGGCGGCCATTCCTTTTGGTATGGCCAACAAAACTTCATAAGGTAGAACATTTTTTTTGTATGGTAGATTAGAATTGTTTGTGTGATATGATGAGTGAAACTTGTACAACTAAGCAGAGCAAGACCTCTTGTATGGATAGTTCATTATTATAATGATTTAGTCACAAGAAATTTGGCTGCTAAGGTGAAATTGTGCATCCACAAAATTTACAAGCACTTGCAAGAGACATGGAAGGGAAAAAAGGAAAGCATTATAGGCCCACTATTTCAATAGGGAAGAATGATACAAAAGTGAAGAAGTAACTTACAACAACAAAGAATGGAAGTATAGTTGACTTTATCTCCTAGGAGAGCTTGATTGCCATTGAGTGTCAGACGGGGTGGCTTAATAATCTGGCTAACCACTTGCTCAAGATTGCATTACAAAACATTTAGGTAGATAAAGCTATACAAATCACATTATTTAGTTATGGTGAATTCGAACCCTATCTGAAACTCATGGTGGCCAACTACAACTGGCATGAAAACAAGTCGAAAATAAAGTATATGCAATGTCTAGTGACCATTTATTTTCAACTAGAAGATTTCCATATGGTTTTTGGCATACCATGCTCAGGTGTAGCCATATCAAAACCTGTAGCAAAAATCACACCACGACAAAAGGAAGTGTCTATTTGTAGGCTATGCATAATTGATTTGACACAAAAGGAAAAGGACACCATTTGGCATTCCAAGTATAGGGGACTACAAAAAAAATTGCTAATAAATGACGAATGGCATTGTATAATGGATTTGATCAAATGTAGGTTGATGGGTGCTAGTCGAGCATTTGATATTGCTGTGTGGATGATCAATTACATGATCAACCTCAACGAAGAAAAAATCTACATCTAGGCAAGGCTCTTGTTTGAATGCATAATTGAATTTCTATTGTTGAAGCATAAGGCTTTATACATAACACAACACGCCATCGCCTTATTTCATGATGTTGTTCTTACCCAAGTACTTGTAGAAAAAATGGGTAAGTTCCAACCAAACTTTGACTATGACTCTTCTTGGACTACCATATTCAGATGGACCATGTTGAGTTGACAGGCTTAGTCAAGAGAGGTGGCCATGATTGCATGTAGGAGACAAAAGCATAAGGAAGTATTAGATGAAGTAGAGGACAACAATGAGGAGGAATATGAGCACATTGATTTAAAAACATCAACTTCATGAACCACACTCAAAGACATTTCTTCGATTGAATTAGAATCATTTCCAGAGTCCATGGCGTTGCTGCTGCATCAATTCTAGTAGACTTGTCCATGCTATTCGACATTTCTGAATAGATGGATGGATGGGGGCAAGTTGTGTAATGTCCCCTCTTTTAATCCCCTTTCCTAGGTCGGCTCAAGTTAAGGAAAAGCAGGTCGGGCTTGTGAAGAAAAACAATAAAACATTTATATTTCTTTCTAGGTCAGCCTTGAGATGGGGAAAAAATAAGAAATTCATAGCAATTTTGCCTAGGTTGGCCAGCATAGAGGAGGTAAACATGTATAAATACAAGATCTTGTGAAGCATTTCATCATCATATTGGGAATTATTTTTCTATTGTTTTGGTCTGCACTTTTGAGCAACATATGCTTTAGGATGAAAACCCTATTGCATTAAGAAGTTGCACAAAACCCTAGATTCTTCAAGGGAGAATTTCATGATGGAGGTTCCTATGTGCTTCAATAGAGATAATTGCTAGTTTTCATGTTCAGTTTTGCATCTGTATTTAGAGATCTGATTGAAGGGGCGAATTGTGCAAGTTGGAGGTTCTACTTAAGATTTTCAGATTTTCTAGGGTGGCAAAGCCCTAACATCAGTCCAGCAGGCCAGCACACCCCTTGGTAGGGTTTTAGAGTTGTTTCTTCATCACTTAGTATGGAATTTGCATTATTGGGGTTTCTTCATGTTATGGCGCATGTTTGAAGCCCACTTTACTTTGTAATTTACATTCATATTTTGTAGCAGCAGACTGAGGGTTTATATCAGACATTTGTTGACTCATGTGGAAGGATCTAATCATGCTAAGGTGGTGATTTAATACTACTATTACCTGCTACAAGTTTTTCCATCTTTTGGTTGCATTATGTACTACTGTTCATGCATTATAAAACTCAGAAAATTACATCAGCACACTAGGGTTTAAGCACAAATTGAAAATCAGAAATTAGGGCATCAATTTTGTATTACAAAAATTAGATATTTTGCAAAAATATTGTTTGGGATGTTTTAGTGGTATCAAAGCCTTGATCTTGCTAGCCTGTGGATTCGTTTGTGGAATGAATACTTGGAGAAGAGACATGGGTTGTCAACCTAAGTTCCTGCCGAAGAAAGAGGAAACAGACCTGAAACAACAACTCCTTGAGAAATATTGTAGCAGCCTTAGTAATCTTGAAATGTACAACAAATCATAGCAAGATGATCTTGTTCGAAGGGCATTAGAATATCAGTTACAGAGAGATGAGTGCAAGTTGGCTGCCTATTGTCGTTATGTGTTGGAACCTGCTGCTTATAAGTCCATTGTCACCTATGATGAGTATTTGAAGACATTCACATAAAATATAAGGAAAGAAAAGGAAATATTGATGAAGGAAAAATTGGAATTAAAAGGAGACGTTGAGATAGAAATTGGGAAACATGAAGAACCAACCATGGAGCAGGAGCAAGAAAAAGAGGCCCAACAAAATGAAGAGGCTTTCCACCCTGAAAAAGATAGTATGAAAGTATTCAAGCCTTATGTTGATAATCAACAATGTTTGGAAAAATTTGATGATAAGGGTTATTCTACTGTGAGAAAGGGTGAATCAGCAGTCATTAATCAACTCATAGATAAAGAAGGGTTCGAAGGAAAGCATGTTGAAGTGGTCCAAGTATTGCCCTCCTATGATCAGCCACATGGAGATATAGATGTGGGTTATGAGAGGGATGATACAACTTTTGGGACAGCCAATGAGGACAAGCTAGAGTCAACTATTGCACCTACTAATGGAGAACACATAAGTCTTCATGGTGACCACAAGGATGAAGGAAAGGCTATTTCGGAATTTGCCAAACCGGCATCGATTGATCAACTATCTAGAGGTATGAATGCTACTAAGGAACCAATTTGCGTTTTGGGTAACTTGGACAATGATGATGATCATACACATGAAAGCTCCATAGAGGTTGATCAAGAAACATTTGAGTTCCTTTGCTCCAAGATTAACGAGTTTGTTGATTGGTTAATTTGTACCTAGAGAAGGAAATTTCTGATGTGCACATGATAGGTCTAGGATCGTTGATGGAGTTTGAGGAAGACACTGTACTTGAGCATGAGGTAAGGACTGATTTTTTGATGTATGACAGCAGTCCTTTATCTTCACATTATCATGTTATGACAGTCAAGAGGTTCAGCCTTAAGGCTTGTGATTTACATGGATAAACTCATGTAGGACCAACTCTTGGCAATGGACAACTAACAAAGGATGAAGAATTGATTGAGTCCCTTGAAGACACTACAAATAGTTGGGAAGTTGTTGCTTTGATTGCTTCCAACGACATAGGAGGGGCTGATGTGTTCTTCTATGCTCCTATGAGAGGCATCATACACATCCATGAAGCATTTATCAAAGTTGGAGAGTTGGTGGGTGTTGATGGCTCTATGGGGTACATCCATCTTTTCGATTTTGATATATATGGTAGGGTGATGTTATGGGATCCAGATGGTGGCATGTTGCTATTGCTTGAGGAACAAGCAATTTTTGGAAGGGAGGATTATAATGTCCCTTCGTTTAATCCCTTTTCCTAGGTCAGCACAAGTTAAGGAAAAGCAGGTCGGGCTTGTGAAGAAAAACAATAAAACATTTATATTTCTTCCTAGGTCAGCCTTGAGATGGGGAAAAAATAAGAAATTCATAGCAATTTTGCCTAGGCCGGCCAGCATAGAGGAGGGAAACATGTATAAATACAAGATCTTGTGAAGCATTTCATCATCATACTGGGAATTGTTTTTCTATTGTTTTGGTTTTGCATTTTTGAGCAACATATGCTTTAGGATGAAAACCCAATTGCATTAAGGAGAAGTTGGATGAAACCCTAGCTTCTTCAAGGGAGAACTTCATGACGGAGGTTCCTATGTGCTTTGATGGAGATAATTGCTAGTTTTCATGTTCAGTTTTGCATCTGCATTTAGAGATCTGATTGAAGGGGTGAATTGTGTAAGTTGGAGGTTCTACTTTAGATTTTTTAGGGTGGCAAAGCCCTAATATCAGTCCAGCAGGCCAGCGCACCCCTTGGTAGGGTTTTAGAATTGTTTCTTCATCATTTAGTTGCATGTTTGTGGCTGGAGCAACTTTGCCCAGCTACGGATAGTTTGACATTTGCATTATTGGGGTTTCTTCATGTTGTGGTGCATGTTTGAAGCTAACTTTACTTTGTAATTTGCATTCATATTTTGTAGCAGCAGACTGAGGGTTTATATCAGACATTTGTTGACTCATATGGAAGGATCTAATCATGCTATGTTGGTGATTTAATGCTACTATTATCTGCTACAAGTTTTTCCATTTTTTGGTTGCATTATGTACTACTGTTCATGCATTATAAAACTCAGAAAATTACATCAGCACACTAGGGTTTAAGCATAAATTGAAAATCAGAAATTAGGGCATCAGTTTTGTATTACAAAAATCAGATATTTTGCAAAAATATTGTTTGGGATATTTCAAGTTGAGGCCTCTGAACAGATAGATGGATGGCTGATGTTGTTGGGGCGCTTGGTCGATATTAAGGATTATCCTCCCCTTAGCCCTCCATTGCAACTGGACCAGCTTGCAGCCATGCAACTCATTATTGATAGGCCTTCTCTCACTCAGGAGATTGCACGCTAAATGGAGCCTATGCAAAGGCCACCCTCAGAATCATAGGAACAACCTATACAAATACCTGAGGACTCCCCTACCTAGGATGATGATTCTAGTAGTTTTGAGGAAATCACCATCCAAATTATGAAGCTAGATATAGATGACCCGTTGGGTACCATTTAGAGATATGTGCAGAACATGGAGCCAAAGGCTATAATTATGCAGGAGGTGGTTGATATTGCCAAGCGGTTGGACACCACTCACTCTCCTCTAGTGTTATAAGAAGTTCACCAGATTTTAACATTCATGGAGGCAGGTTGCCAAGAGGATTTTGATAGATTATTCCCTTCTTAAGATTGGCCCACACATGAGACTTCCGAAATGAAGGCAACATGGCAACCAACCAAGGTTGCACCTTCCTTTGGAAGAAGGGATGGCAAAATACTTGCAACTCTATATAGCATGGGATCTACCTTTTGGGAGGTTTTCTATCTATTGTAGCACAATTTAGCTTCCCACAACCAGCTCATGGAGTGTGTGGATGAATTTGTCCAAATTTCTTAGAAGCTATGGGAAGCAATAGATGAGCAAACTCAATGATTTTAGAATTAGCTTGCCCAACAGACACAACTTACTGAAATTGCGAAGGCCAGAGCCATAGAAAAAGACAAGGAGTTGTCAGTAAAAGACTGATAGTTGATGGACAAGGATAACTTTCTTGCAAAAAAAGACAAACAACTTGTGGAGTTAAAAAGCGCGTGTGAGAAGACCCAATGGCTAGTTGACTAGGGTTGTCTAACTCGTTAAGACCACTCGTGAACGTGAACATGAGCTATTGGAAGCACATCATTTGAAGCTACACACGAAGGAGGTCTATTGGCTGTATCAGAGCATCTCTTTCTAGTCTACTCCATCTACATTAGTCCACACTTCAGGGATGTCCTCTCAGCCAACCCCTTAGTAGATGTTTAGTTGCTTTGTTCTATCTTCCAAATTCTGTTTTCTTGTCGTCTGGAAGACAAATTTCTCTTTGGGAAGCTGATGTAGTTAGCCAAATAAAAGAATTCTATTAGCTTTTGTAATTGGCAATTATTGTATGGTTGTGTGTGGTTGATAGTTATCGATGGTTGTTAGTTCTCAAGCAACCCTCAACCACTTTAAATACTTGCATTCTATACGAAGAAAGGGACCACATGGATAGATATTCTTGGATCATTCTGTAAAAGCTTAATGAATGAATATATTGATATATCTTTGTGGGATTGCTGTTATGTATTGTTTTGTTCAGTCAAGTAGAAGTAGCAAGTAAACAGTTCTACCTCAAATATTGTATTGGTTTGAGTTGTCTTGAAAGAGACAAATCAAAATACTAACATTATTAAAATAATTAAGACATGTCAAGACCCCAAAGTTTAGCTCAAGTGGTGGAGCAGTGTTAAGGCCTTGCTCCTCACTAGGTCTTGGGTTCAAATCCTTGATTAATGTGCTGCATGAGGTTTGTGGCTGTTGCTTTCCACCCAGATTATAGTGGCTCACTTTGTATTAGATCACCACAGTGGCTGATTGGGACATGGGGTACCCAATTTTGGATGTCAAAATAAAATTAAAAAATTAAACATGACACTTTAATGTTATGTTATAGTACACATTTTATTCCCACTCATATACAATCCTTATTATTAAAGTTTTAGTGAATATTTTGTCAGATAATATTCCCCTTACTGAGAAGCTCATTATTGTTGAAAAAGCTCTAGTAGGAGGTCATATGTTTTACTCCATTTGTTCCCCTTCCAAGTGGCTTATAGAGTGCTTGAGAAGATCTGTAGAAGTTAATGGGTTAACAAGCAGACGGAAAAAGGCTCCCTCTTGTTGCCTTTGATTTCTGCCTTTGCTTTTTCCATAAAATAATTCTTTATTTTTCCCTTTTCAGAGCAAGAGTTCCACTAATGGTCAGATTGTTTACAATGATAACATGTATCTGAATTCCCCAGCCAATGAAGGGGTTCTTCAAAAAGATCTCTGGTATGTTCAATTATGAGGTGTCAGTGACGGTGACCTTGGAATGCTCATGGATTTACAACCCCCGAACCCCATGTTGGAAAGTGTTAGTGTACAACGAAAAGGTGCTTGGGATGATACTTGCTGCCTTGCAATTTGCAGTTTAACTGTAATTTATATTTATGACATTTTTATGCTCTTCTATTGGCTAATTATTAAGTAGATACTCCTCTTTGTTGTCTACTAGTATTCCAGCTGCTGTTTCCTGTAAGCACTTTTCAAAAATATGCTCAAGGCATCCATATCCAAGCTATATGCTTATGAATGGAATTTCAGACCTTTATTCACTTTCATTATAATACTTTAAAAAAGAAAAAGAAAAGAAAACCCCCAGCAAGACATATCTGATTTTTTAACTTTTCACTAAACAGAACCCGGTAAGACACATTTGAAGGATTTTACTTAGCCTTAACTGAAACCAGAACATGGGAAAATATAAATCTCACATTGGAGGTATCAACAATTTTATCAGGATTATCACAATCTCTCAGTAGCAATAATTTTATCAGGATTATCACAATCTCTCCAAATTCGTTCAGTAAATCAGGAAATACATTCCATAAGGCAGGGTGAAGACAACTGATTTCCATCCAGGGCACCTCACTGTTCTTCCTTAACCCAGTGCTTTCCACATAATGATTACAAGGAACAATTTTGAATAATGAATTTGCACAATCCAAGATTTTTTGCCCAAAACTAGCTCAGCCAGTTTAGGGTCTTCAAAGTCAACCATAAAAACCCCATACCAAAATATCTCAATAAACAAGGCACAATTTTGTAAGAATTCCAAATTTTGTAAATTCGTTCTTTTGAAAAAACTCTTTGTAGGCCTTGGTCTGATGGCAGGTGGCCTCATTAATTAGGTTCATTTTGATCTCCACAGATAACCTATAATCTGATAATGGCAGATGTAATACATTTCTTTTTATTGGTCAATGAGGGTTTACCAGCTCCTCAACCCATGGTAAACAAACAGGGCACATCCCTAGGCATGGATAATTTATATTTTTTTCTGCAATAATAGGACAGGAATTTTTCCAGCAGTTATTGGACCCAGATATTTATTATGGTAACTCCTTGATTGTGCCTGCTCGACTGACAGATGTAATACAACTGTTGACAAACTATTGCAGAAAAAACTTAACAAAAAAAGGACTCTTCACAGGCTGGCTATCCTTGCATATTAAAAAATTAATTATTTCTCAATGTTTTTTCTTCTTAAATATATCTGCCATTTGCTAATGTGCTGTGAGTAGAAGCCTCTCCTGATAACACTATCTTAGTCTCTACAGTGACTTCCAGCCTCTTTCCATTCCCATTTACTCCATCTTTGAAAGCTATGGCCTTAGCGATGTTGTTGCAGAGATAAGAAAATGAAGATGAATTGGAAACATAATTTTTTTCTTTTTTAACTGCTAATGCTTTCTTGCAACGATGTATACTTTTTGTGGCATTAATAGGGCAGGAGTTTGCCCAGAAGTTCCTGGGGGGACTTAAATCCAGGTGTTCATTATGGTAACTCCATCTTTATCACTCAGTCGTGCCTGCTGGACTGATGGATGTAATACAACTGTTGACAAAATATTTAAGAAAAAACTTTAAAAAATAAAAATTTCTTCACAGGCTGGCTATTCGGGCATATTAAAAAATTACTAATTTTTCTTAATGTTTTTTCTTCTAAAAAGCATCTTCCATTTGTCACTGTACAGGAAGTAGGAGCCTCTCCCGATAACGATATTGTAGTCTCCACAGTGAATTTTAGTCTCTTTCCATTCCCATTTGCTCCATCTTTGATAGCTATGGCCTTAATGATGTAGTTACAGACATAAGAAAATGAAAATGAATTGGGAACACAATGTTTTTCCTTTTTAACTACCAGCATTTTCTTGCAATTAATTTCCAATTGTTCACCCCCACCAAAAATAAACGTCTCCCACACAATCACTTTGATTGTACAAAACTCAAAAAATCCATCTATTTCCAGAACTAAAATAAAAACATAAGTTCAACTTAATGCCTAACCAATCCAAATATACAATAATCATGAAACAAGATTGAGAGAGGGTTTCACTTTGTCTCTCAGATTGCCAAAGACAATTGTTTTGCATTGCAAACACCACAATTACTCAAATCTCCATAAGTAATACAAAGACGTTTTGAAAACATGTTTACTCTTTTTATGTCATCAACAAATTTCAATCAATCTGTCATGCCCCCTTTTTCGAATTAGCATCATGGAGAAGACTCTAGCCTATCCCCATTTCCTATAAGCTAAAGGATTGTGTAAGGGAAATGAATTTTAATATTATTTTAAGTTGGGTCTGGTCACTTTTAGTTTTGGGGCAACTTAAATAATATTGTTTTAATAAATTAAAAGAAGTGTTTATTAAACACTTAAATATAAAAAGTATTTTTAATACTTGGAGGGAAATAAGATTAAAAAAAATAAAAATAAAAATTGAGGGCCCAAAAAAGGCAACTATAAAAAGAGTGTTTTTCCTTATTTCATCATCATTCAAGTTATCCTTTTGCATCCAATTTTTAGATTTGATTAGTTTGTTCAATCTAGGGCATCCAAGGAAAAAAACCTTTGGTTTGTTTTGTGTATGATAGGATGAAAACCCACTTGTATTCTACATATGGGCTCATAGTTGAAAAACTCGCCAAGCCCTAAAAACACGACTCGGCAACTTAAAAAATTGCTTAAATTTCATTAAAAACGCATTTTTTTTTTCTTTTCAAAATTCAATGATAAGATGCATTCAATGAGTCAATAAATGAGTACATAAAAGAAACAAGCCGAGTCTAGTTGTATTTGATTGATTTGAAAGCAAATTGAGTACAAAATGGCATCCTCATGTGGAATGTGTTGATAGTGATAGTCTGAAACAAAATGAAAATAGCAAATTGTTTTTGCAAAACTGAAAGTATATACTACATTAATATATTTTACAAATTTACATCTTCCTCTTCCCATTTCTAGTGAAAACTAGGGGAGAGGTAGAACTAGATGATATTATAGATGAAGACCTATAGGTAAACTTGGAAACTTGGACTTGGAGAGTAAAATCAAATGAATTCAATGGGAGTTTGAGGGCAATGCCCCCAATGTGGTTGAGGGGCAGTGCCCGTTGTGGGGGTTTAGGGTCCAAATTAAGACCTCCAAAACAACACAAACCTTCATGGTGTACATCATTTTGCATTAATAATAAAACCCAAATTAAGACCATCAAAGCCACACAAGCCTTCACGGAACACATCATTTTAGTGGCCGTGGGAGACTTTTTTCTGAGCAGGCGAGCTTTTTTGTCGGACTTGCCGATTTTTTTCCATTTGTTTGGTGAGTTCTGATGGCGAGTAAATGGCTGAAAAGCTCGGGAAGCAAAAAAACTCGCGATTTTTTTGCAACTCTTCAAGTTTCAACTATGTATGAACCCTTGATTCCAACGTGGGCAATTCCATCGAGCAATTGCATGTGAGCTGATTTGAAGCGGATAATAGATTTGGATCAATTTGGATTTGTGAGCAAATATCATTATTTGGATTTCAGATTTGGATCAATTTGGGTTTCTACATTGGTTTTCATGATTTTGAAGAGTTATTGTGTATCAAAAAGTGTCGGATCTGAATTGCTATAGTGTTGGTATAGTGATTTGTTGAAAGTTTCATCCTTTGGAGGCAGATCTGATTTTATTTATCAGTGTGTGAGGTTGGTTCACTGCTGTTTTTGCTGCTGTTTGAGTCCATTCTCTAGCTGTACAGCTTGTCATAACCTAGCTATTCCGTTTTTGAGTAATCTTTGTCATCTTGTGAGGTTTTTTTTCAGCATCATTAGAGAGTGATTTGCCTTGGGAAATTTAGTTCAGATTATGTGCAGGGGTTTCAATTGTTTACAAGCTGTTCCAGCTCATATTCAGGTCATACTACCTCGTCCTATGTGGCCATACCACCTTGTATTCTGGTCATACCATTTTTCCAGTCTTGTTTTATCAGTTGTGTGATGAATTTCTAAGTGATTTCAGATCTGATCATTTTCTTATCAGTTGGCTGTAGAACCCTTGAGGGTCTCCAGGTTCATTTACACTTAATGATTTTATGTTTCCTTTTTTTCAGTAATCTGATTAATTAGGTTCCAGCATTAATACTTGGTGATAATCAATTTTGGGAGCTTCCATAATATTTCATGACTCAGATCTGCATGTTGCTTATTTCTAGTCAAACCAATGTAATCAGAATTATGACAGAAGTTAATATTGATGCCCTATTGCTCATTTCTGCTCAGATCTAGTGCTTATATTTTATTTTGGAGTTGCTTATTAATTTATAGTTTTATTGGGGTTTGATTCAGTTTCTTTTGATGAAGTAGTTTGCTGTTTTTGGTCATTTATTTGCTCACAAATCAGAAAATTTACAAAAAAGGCAGAGTATTTGAAAAATGGAAAATCCTAAAACTGGGTCATTACACAATCCATAAAAATGTCCTCCAGTGCAAATATAACAGGATCTGGGATAGGGCCGTTAATGCTTTAAAAACATTTAGTCTACATGTAATACCTTAGGTTGTAGCCTTGAATGCTTTCCAAGGAAGTGTTGAATGCATGTTCTTAACATTTGCATGCAGCTGGTTGTAATACGGATTACAGAAATTTCCATAAAACATTCTCAATTATTATCTGAAAATTATGTTTTATCATATTTTCCTGGAAGTTGAACTCAATTGTTTAGCAGATATCTTTTTTCTTGCTTTCAAAGATCCATAAAATACCTAGGGTGCGTAACTTATTCTGCTTAACTTATTTTACTAGTTACTAAATGTGTTTCGAGGATCACCAAAATTGCAAATGTTGATAATTGTATGTTAATGTGCATTTTTGTTTTAGTGTGTGTAGAAACTAGCAATATTTGTCCTATCTAGACCCTCTTGATACAGGATATAATGAATTTGTAAGTACTGTAATGTTGTACTCTGATGTTTACACTTTAAAATGGTATTGCAATAGAAGTGTCTTGGATTGTTTTAGGGACTGAGTGATTAACCACAAACAACACCAATAAAGATATGATGCTACAAATGTGCATTGTTTTTAGACATAGTGAAAGTCCAGATTGTACTCTATGGTGAAATTGAATTGGAGGATGAATCTAAAGCATTTTTGTTTCACTAAGATCTAGGCCAAACTGGAAGGGCATTAAGAACATGAAGACGACCTGCTGAGTATATATTTGCTTCTTTATAGTTATGTCTCTTATTTTGTTTGTTTTCTTGCAGGTCCTTTGTATCTCCCAACAAATGTGCTGCTTATCGCATTCTTTAATTACTATTACACTTTCCTTCAGCTAGATCCTGATGATGTTAGCGAACAGTTGAAGCGTTCTGGCGCTTCTATTGCTTCAATTCGTCCAGGGAAAATGACAGCAATGTTCATAAAAAATGTAAGTAACATCAGAAATTTTGACAAAAAGGAACTCCAGGAAAAATATTAGAATGGAAATAATTCTATTAAATAATGTACAAAAGCTCATTAGGAGTGCTAAAATTCAGTCCTGTAACTATAAGTAATTGATTGAAACTTAAACTAGTAATCAGCAAGACCAAATAAGTGGTGTTTTGGGTTGGGGGGAAAGGTTACAACTTACAAGTCACTATATACAAAAGCCACATAAGGTCATCCGTTTTCCTAACTTAAGTTATAATGCAATTTGTTATTCCATATGCAAGACCTTTGTATATAGTGGGGTGTAAAGAAAGTTCCACTGCTTCCATCTCAATATCAAATGCTGCTGGAACATGCTCCAGCAGGAATATATATACTGCTAGCTGAATCTTGTAAGTGGTTATTATAGTAGTTTGCTAGGCATAATGCATTTTGTGCTACAGAGTGTTAAGATTTAAGATAGATCTACAAGATTTATTAGATGTGCTTATGATTGGATATACTAGGCCATGTTTATCTAATTGTTTGGATAATAATTGTGAGTCAGTTGGTCAATATAGTTGTTTAAGATAACAGTAACTGCGTAGTTTCATATTAGGAAGAGCAATATTTCTAGTTATATATATAATTGTAACTTGAACAACATCAAATTCCTGGGTGAAATATATTTTTAAAATTTTCATGATCATCTATAAGGAACAGTTATTCCAATTTTAATTTTTTATACAGGTACTTTCCCGCATATCTGTCCTAGGATCTGCTTTTCTTGCAGTAATGGCAGCAGGTCCAGCCGTTGTTGAGCAACTGACACATTTGACTGCATTTCGAGGGTTTGCTGGCACATCAGTTCTCATTCTTGTTGGCTGTGCTACAGATACAGCTAGGAAGGTTCAGGCGGAAATAATATCACAGAAGTACAAGAACATAGAGTTCTATGACATTGATAATGATGGTGAGAGTGGGTTCAGGTAATTACCATGTGATATTGGGGACCATTCTTTTTGTCATTCATAAATTAAGCCCCAATTTATGGTTACTGAACTTCTCCTTGCACTTTACATTACTCCAATGCAAGGGCCTTCGATAGAGTTTTACAAAGGTTTGAGCCTTTTACATTTTAAACCAATCCTCCAAGGGTGAAAGTTATTTTGCACTGGATAGGGTTCAACTTTGTAAGTTTTGATATATCTCTCAGTTGGGAAGGGAGCCATGTGTAAAACTACTTTTCAGTTACTGGCTTCTTGAGTTCAGAAGCAGCTATTAAATTCCCAACATTTGTCATTGATGTACACAATTGAAGGTACATGGTGAAAGATACCATTGTAAGGCATGCGAACTTAAGACAATTCATCTACATTAGTTATGATGTTAAATGTATAATAGACCGATATCAGCATGCCCACAAGCCTAAAGTATTAGGGATCATTTGTAAATTTAGTGTTATAAAAGTTAAAATGGCAAGTACTTCCTCATTCCCTTGGAGATTTTATATATAGGAAAGAAGCTTTGTCCAAACAATTCTTGGTATTTGTCTATTTCAAACTTAAGCAAGTATTTAATTGATAATTTTGCATGTTGATGCATTAAGAATATGCTAAAGTTCATCATTATGTTTCTTTCCTGGTATATGCATTCTTATGTTGAATAATGCATGAAACACTAGATACTCAGAGAATCAGATCATTGAAATTAAAGTTTCTCTGTCCATGTAAATCTTGTTTTTATTCAAGTTAAACAGAATGTAATGGACAGGTTACTATTTATCCATGCTGTTGTGGAACAGACAAGGCCTAGGGGCCAGCAAGTAGATTTTTCAATCTTTCTACAAATAGAAAATGGTATAACCAGCTCAACAAAACTTGTTTATCTTACATCCAAAAAGTTGAAGAGAAAATATAATCATCAGCTAAAAGCATAGGAAAACATACTACCGAAATTCATTGCAGGACATACATAGTAATTGCAAGCTGTTCCAAATGGGACAAGGAGACATTGGACATGGCACAAATATTGAAGGCATTAAAACCTCTACACAATGGTTTTGGACATTAAGATCCTATAACTCCTAGTTATGAAAAAAATCCTTAAGTCTTTCCTAAGTTTAGAGTATACCCAAAAAAAAATTTGACTTCTTTTGCCATGCAAACTGTAAAGAACTCAACTTCCATAACTGGAAATTACTTAAAGAATTAGCAAGAAAGTAAATAACCACATGTTAAAAATTGATAGTAAAATTTTTTCGACTTTAATATTTCATTCTTTTTTCATGAACAATAATAAAGTGGAAACTATAATCATTTGAATTTGAAAGGAAACAATTTCAACAAGGAAAATATAAAAATCTTTTCTTTCACATTACATATATGAATTGCATTTAAAGCAAACATGTTTACAATACAATACACCAGAAGTGTTATAAACTCTTCCATATCCGGAATCCCACATTTTACTCACAAGTCTCAGCGAAGTCATCTGCAAGAGAGAGAGCATCATTTAGTGCTTTACTTCCAACAATATGCCGATGGTCTTTTGCACACCTTCCATCTAGAAGTGGCACTACCCTTTATGGAGAGTATAGATAAAGGAAACCAACAAGTTCATGCCATCTAAGTCCTAATGTTGTGTCCAACATAATCCAATTGACCATACAACTTTAGACAATCCTCTAACTATGACCAATCTGACTAGATTATGAAATCTCGAACACTGTGAACTGAGTAAATGCAAGCATAGTTTTTTGTATTACTTTGGCTAAAGTTTTAAAATTTAAGACATTTCCATAGGAATTGCAGTCGTGAGTTCACACACCTCTAACTCGACTTGGAAACTACATTTCACCTATGGTTTAACACATGGTTGACTACATTTTTCACAACGATTTAAGATCAAACATAGATATCATTCTATAGTTGGTAAATGACTAAGGTCATTGAAATGTACTATTGACAAATAACATCTGTATTGCATACTCACGATTCTCAGACCTTGGCTATTGCCATGTGTCCACATGTCCTTGCAATTAATTCAGGAGTGTAATAGTTTCCTATATTTCAAAACATAAGACTTTTAAAACTTTTTTATAAGTTATAGTACATTCAGATAATGACATTTTATTACTATTGACTCGTGATTCTATATCTATCACTCAAGGTCTTGACAACTCGTAACAAAGGTAAATGAGAGTTTTATTCACTAATATCAAAATAACTTCATCAAAATATTTATAGTTTTTCTATATTTTCTCCTTCATCTTTATTCAAGAACATATTTTATAATGCTACTAAATGTACAACATATTATCTATTTCTTTTTACAAGTACATATTTATGGATTCTAAGCCATATTAATAGCTTTGAATAATAATTTGGTTACTTGCAGTCAAAATAACCAGTTTAAGTTTCAAGCTTATCATACAAATTTATAAATGTATTTAAAATAATCTTTACATGCTCTTATATTGCTTATTATTTTCATGAGTAAACTAGAGTATTTCTATTCAACTTATATTTGCAGGGTAATAAAAACTCTTGTTTTTAATCATACTCTATATTGTCTTATACAAAATAAAATAAAGAGTTTAAAAGATTTCATTCATAGGTTTGTATATTCATACTATTTTTTCACCATGCACGTACATATGCTTCAATATATAAACTCTATATCTTTAAAAAATATGAAAGTTCATTTAAAAATAAAAAGATAAAACATAATTTGAAATCATGCTTGTAATATTTTTGTTCTTTTGCTCTCTCGAAACCTCTAAGCATAGCTTCAAAGCTCCTGCCGACCTTTCTAGACACTCCACGCCTTTCTCACAACATGAATTGTTCTCTACTCTTCCACATATATCTCCCAAGTATAAACTCAACTAAGTATAATATGCACTCTATTCACAACCATCATGAGGAACTGTCCTCTTGCATTCGTATATTCTGCTATGTCAAGTAAAAACTCTCTTCTCCCAAAACAAGTGATTGCTCTGTCTTCTTTTTACAAATACAAACTCTCTTTCATAACCAAGCGATTGCTGCCCTTATATCACAACAAAAGACCTCTTTAAAACATGTGACTCCCTCTTTTTAATCACACAACTCCACTATCTCCTCCATTGTGCCATAAAGGAAGCATTAAAAACTCTCTTCATGTCAAGTACATTGCCAATTTAGTAGGCACAAAGCCTCCATGTGAAGAATAAAGGAGTTAATTTAGTTAGCTTTTATTCCATTTAACATTAACTTGCCATATGTTGAGCTTAACTGCTTTTACCAACCATGACTTCTCATAATGCAGACCATTGACATTATATGTATATATAATAGGTAAATCTTAAAGACGATGATGAAACAATAATGCCACCTCTTTATTATGAAAGACTAGGCCAAAGACCAAATATGATTACAACCAATCCATAAGACCAGACCACACAAGTATAACTGACAATATAGGGTTGAACTTGACAAAAGTACTCAAGCTTTGATGCAAAACCTACGTGGGTGTGTGATCGACTCAAATGGAATTTACTCGTTTGTTTACCAATATCTATACTCTTCTCTTCAGTGATACTCTCCCTCACCATCTGGAAGGGTAAAATCTGCCCCTACATTCAACTTAGAAGGCCATCACAATGGTTAGTCCGTTAATAAGCACAATATCATAATCATTAATCAAAATTAATAGTCATTACAATTCTTTGATCTTTTAATGAAACATTTATATTGCATATTAATTTCATCTAAACATCAATTGAAGTAAAATCATCCATTCATGTCAAAACACATATTAGCATAAAAGTAATTTGCAAGCCAAAGCTTGAAGTGTGACTAAAACAATTTGGAATATTTTCATCATGCCAATAAAATTAACCTTCAATTATACTAAATAATTGAAAGGGGATTTAAATCAAAGGAGTTGAAGCATCTACTCAAATCTTGTGAGCTCTTCATAGAAGATATGTAGTCAGACTGAATTGGAAGCACTTTTAGCTTTAAAATCAAATGAACCTCACAAATAAGTACATAGTTGATTATGTCGTTTCTATGGTCACCATGTAAGCATAAGGCAAGACTGTGATGCTTCCAACTTTTTAGGAATAAACATGTTGATGATCACCTCAATTATTATAGCTTAATGGTTTCCATCAATATTTTGACCATATATTGGAATATCTATAAATAATAATTATACTGTTGCCTTGTGTATCCCAAATTTAAACTAATAGAAGAAAGCTTTATAAGAATTTGGGCAAAACATACAAAAACCCCAATGATATTACACACCAAATAATATGCTTCAATATTCCACACTCAATACATGGCTAATATATAGCTACTTACATAGCCAAACAACCTCCTATTTAATAGGGAGGTGTTATAACAAATATCCCATAATACCATTCACGGGTATAACACATTAACCACTAAGTATTGTGATATATTGTTATTTCAACAATATATACGGCTAACCATCCAAACCTATATTAGTGAGTTGTTTATTAACAACATCACTATTACAATAGTAATTACCTTTCTACATTTACATAATTATGAACACCTCAAATATAATGTAAACATTAATTTTCCTAACACTCCCCCTCTTAATGTTTACACAGTAGAAAAACATTCACACACTCCTCTGTAGTATGCTCACCCTTGTAGCATGTCCAACTATGTGACTCACGACCTTGATTCAAAAGAAAGGCTTACCACAAACCTTGGCATGATACGAACTCATGAACTGCATTACACTAGTGCTTTTGTTCACCAGTATACTTTTACATCAGGGAAGAAATCCACACAAAACTAAAAGACCCATACTAGAAAACATTTCACATCACATTCCATAAGAACATAATGTTCTTAACCGTAGTCACTATTACTGATCACTGCCACTCGATCTCAAACAACATAGACAACCACCACTGTCGCTGAAAGTTGCCCTTGACTTTAGCCGTTTTGGCGTGAAATGGGAATGGAACATTGGTTATTATTCCCCCTCACAATGTGAAATTCCATTTATTCACACAAACAAGAATACTGAAAAGAAAATCATACCATACTGCATATTACTATCAGGTTCTTGCTGTCAGGATCTTGTTGCACATGGCCATTATTGCCAGTGAACGTATTCACTAGTCAACCATCTTCCAACAAAGTATGACACTCAAAGGATCTCCGCAGTCAGAGGATCTCTATAGTTATCTACTATCCTATACAATTGCTCTTCTAGCATCCACCACACAAAACACTAGATACACATCACACTGAACACAAAAACAAAAAATGCCACCATAGCTCTATGCGGCTCCGTCGTTGGTGACTGACAAGAGGTCATTGATTGACCTCCAACCTCCGATGCCTTCATCCTCCAATAAATTGCTACTTAGCAAATTTGTCTTTTGAGGTTCATTTTTTCAATTATGAAGAAAGAATATATCTTCCCTCTTGATGGATCTCTTCTACAAACTATAAGAGTGTCAGTACCACCGATCATGCACTCCAAATACACTTTTACAAATTTGACATGACAATATCTCTGTAAACATTAATAAGACATCTTGGAAAATTAAAAAATTAAACTAAATACTAAATAAAAAAACCTTTAATTTAAACGACTAACTATTATTAGACATTAAATCTAATATATAGACTTTAGAAACAAAATTTGACTTGGGCCAATCAAGGAGATCTGCCAATGAAGCCAAGTAGATATGAACCCCGAACAAGTGATCACGCCTCCATGAATGAAATCTTGTCATGGAGCCCCAATCTCATAAGCACTGCAAAACAAAATCTCCACGCAAAGAACACTATCAGAGAAAATTGTTCATAATATTATTCTGCAAATTGCGGCCAAAAAATTGCAAGGTGCCGACTCAAGCCACCAACAGATCGTTGTCATGGATTAATGAAAATCCATGCAATCTTTGTATTACGGAAAGAACAAACGTCCATTATGCACCTTACTACAAACGACCCTGAAGGCCAAACTGGCTATTGAAGATGAAACACGAGTGCCATCACCAGGCGTATAAGAGTGATTACAATTTAGTGCCAAGAACAAAATGCATGCCAAGGTCTCGCGGCCTTTATGTGCATAGATCAACCCTTCAATTCCACCTTCAATCGGCTTGCTTGTGAAGCTAGAAGAAGGCAGATCACCCTTCTTAACTGTGCGCCCTTGGTGAAAGTAAATCAACCTTCAATACGCTCACCAGAATCGGCCGGTCTCTAAAGGCACTTAACTAATGCTTATCAGGTCCATTCCCTTGTTTGACATAGTATCAATTTCAAGGTAGAAAAAGAGGACCGATAATTGACATACCATACACTGTTGTTGTTAACAGGCATTGTACCATCATTGGATGTCCTTTGTTGGCTGATCTAACTTTCACCTTGACATTGACTCCAACTGACCTCATTTAGACTTGTATTGACCAGGATGACTATTGTTGACCAAGAAAACCATTGCATTTGTTGCAATTTAGTTGTTTGATCAAAAATTCCAAGTTTGTTGATTACATGACTAAGTTGACCTATTCTTAGTATGATCATAATGTGCAATTTGGTTGATTTATTCCTTGTTTAATTGTATGAAATGTTGTAAATGTGTTGTATTGCTATAAATGTAGTAGTATTCAACAATTTAATTATTGCTATGATTTCATTTTATTGAGATGGGTCTTAAGTAGATGGGCTCAATTTTGTTATGCTTCTTACCTAAGATAATGCCTAGTTTTTGTCTCCTGGTCTTTGAAATGAGGCCCAACCTTGGTTTGTACATCCTTGTTCTAGATAAATTGAGTTCTAATATTGATTCCTTGCCGAAGATGGACCACACTCTAGTATTGTCTCCATCTCCAAGATTTTCAAGTTATAGAATTGATTGAGATGGAGACAACACCAATATTGAGATTATGTTTATGAAATGGACCATGTCTTTAATAATGTTGAGTTAATAAACAATTGTGTATTGGTTCTAGTTGATGCTAGACAATAAAGACTATCTAGCAATGATAAAAATCAAGCAATTTTGTCTTCAAATGTAGTTTGGTATTGCTGTAATCACTTCAATATGTACATTACTTTTCAATTGCTAGATATTGACCCTTGGATAGGGGGTGCAATGCAAGGTGTCTACCAATTTGTTCTTAGTGTTCAGGGAGGTAACCATTGAAGCACAAGGTTGCTAGAATATTGATTTCCACTCACCTTATTGTTGTTTGGATTTGAAAGCCTATGGAGATATCTCAATATCACTACTTTTTGTTTAGGAGATTTGATCTTTGTAAGCGCAATTCTTATAGATGTATTAATTTAGCTCTCAACATGAAAAATGGCATTAAATGAATTGGCTCAATTTTTAGTTTCATGTTGGTATGTACCATTTCATTTTTAGCTTGTATTTGTGTTTCCTTTATCATATTTGTGTCCACCCTCTTCTAAACTCTAATCCATTTCCTTGTCTCTTAGGTTTCACACTCTTCCACTTGATTCTATCAAAATGAAATAACAAAAGTCATCATCTGCTATGAAGATTAGTGTATGGATTTTTAGTATAGATTAGACTATGAAAAGTAGGTTGAATATTGGTCCCTTGATGTTTATTTTAGGTGGTCTTCATCGAAACTAAATTTATGAAGTTTTATGAACTACATTGATTTTGTTGAGAAAATATGTGTTGTTCACCTTGCATAATGTTATAATGTAAAAAATATTTTTTTTGTAGTTGACCTAAGGGATCCAAAAATGTGTGCATCACATGGGTTAGACATTCTTGGGGTCATTTTATGTAATTTTGAGATAAATATTTAATGTTGGAAAGATTAAGTAACAAAAAGTAAATGAGGGGGGGAATCCTTTTTTAAGCTTATGGTATTAGTCACATGGTTTATACAATGGTATTGCCGAAGATAGATTGAGATGTGACAACCTTTTATGTTATCAATGGTATTATATTTTATTGTGTCTAAAAAAAAATGCCAAATGAAAGTTGGGTTTTCTTTTTGGGCTTGGAGAAGTCATATCTTTTGTATACAATGTCCAATTTCTTCTTATAAATGATGGAAATGTTGTTTTGAGCACTATGCAGTGGATCAAGCCTAGAGATGCTATTATATGATATCTTGAATTGCATTTCTATTTGAGTTATTTATTGGTTTCTTTTATATTGTGGAACTTGTAAGCTTGTGGAAAATTCAATCTAGCAATGATTTAATCTTTGAATCATTGAAAACTTACATGAATAGATCTCTAATTATTTCTTTTGAGATGATTACCAATATATTAATAAATTTATATGTTACATAGTGGGTTGTTTGTACCCATAAATATTTTGGTGTGGATGTTGATTCTATTTGGCAGTTTGGTTGCTTCACTTATTTCATTGGGTTGATTGTTATTATGAGGTAGAGAGACAATGTGATTGGAAATTTTTGTGTTGTGGATCTAGACATGTTGACTATATGGTGCAATTATGTGAGACTTAATTGGAGTTTGATGTAGGTACATTTGGTGGTTTTTAATGATTCATGGAGGTGCTTGTACTCTAGGGGACATTGGCACACCATGGTTATTTATGTAGATGTATTGTTAGTAGCACTGGATTGATACTTTATTATAGATGGTTGTATATCTTATTGGTTTAGAGATCGTTGTTTTAATTTTCCCTTTGGGAGTCCTTGGTCTTGTAATTGATTTTTTTGATTGGTTGGGGCCATGTATAATCTTCATTTAGGAGATGGTTATCATGACGTCATGCTTACACAACTCAATGAGAGCTTTTGATAGTGATATTTTAATGGTGTTGTATCTTCTTTGTATAGAGATCATGGTTTTACTTTACCCTTTAGAAGCTCTTTATTTTGAGCTCTTTGATTGCATTAGGGCCATGAATAGTCTTCATTTAAGAGATATTTATCATGATGCCATATGTAGCTTGATATCACAATTCATTGGGATCTTTTGGTAGTGATGTGGATTCAATATTTGGTGATGGATGATCTTTTATAATGGTTTTTGGTGTCATGGAGGAGGTCTTGGATCTTATTTATTGTATGTATTGATATTTCATTGACATCTTGAATTCTATTGACAAGAGAAGGTTAACTTCACATGATTTGGAGAGTTGACATCTTGGTACTATGGTAGTTGGGAGGAGTGTTGGTTTATTATTTTTTAGTTTGACAAATGATCCTTGCTTACATGATGGATGTGATTGTGCCAAGATGTGCTCTTGAATGCAAATTAGAGTATTGATATGATACATGTGTTCTTAGGATCAAATATGTTCATTTGGGATATATTATCTTTTGAGGAGACACAAATTGTGACATCATGGAGAGTTATTGGTTCTCAAGATTGGATCTTTGGTGATGATTTTGGATATTTGATTGATGAGCATGAGGTGATCATTTTTATTGTAAGCTTCTGGTTATTGTGGTGTTGCATTGGAGTTTAGTTGGCATGAGATGATTAGTTCTATACCTAATTCAAATTTGGGTGATGCTAGGAGATTTCATGTTCTTGGAGATCATGTGTTGAGATAATTACTCTTTGATGAGGTCTTAGCAAGAAAATCGATGAGTTTACACCTAGGTTAGATATGAGTTCAACATGGACTATTGAGCAGATTGTTCTTGGTGTGAGTTATGATGGCTTGGTTATCTTGGAGGAGCATTCTCATTCCTCAATATTGGTCCTCTCAATGATAAATCATTTGAAAGGTGTTATCCTTGAATTCAACGCGCTCAATTCGAGGGATAACCCCTACAAAACTTGTCTGTTTTGTAGCCCACATACTCTAAGCACGCAAAATGAGGAAAATTACATTGGTCGTCGTGCATGGTCCCCCATCCTCAAAAAGTCATTCCGAGCATTAAACTTTGTTAGTTCGTTGAAATTCGCATTTTAAACCAAGTTGTGAAAATTCAATTTTGGGAGTTATAAATTTTTTTGCACATGTAGGAGCGCTGATTTTTAACACTTTTACATATTGCATGTAGGAGCACTGATTTTTAGTGCTCTTACATATTTCATGCCTTAGTCATTTTATATCACGTGTATGAGTGGGGTTTTATAGCACTTCTACATCTCAAATCTCAAGTCAAATGTAAAAGATCTATTTTTCACCGCTCTTGCATATTTCATGCCTTAGTCATTTTATGGCACATGTAGGAGTGGGGTGTTTTAGTGCTTCTACATCTCAAATCTCAAGTCACATGTAGGAGCTTTTTTTTTCATTGCTCTTACATATTTCATGCCTTAGTCATTTTTTGGCACATGTAGGAGCGGGGTTTTTTAGCACTTCAACATCTCAAACCACAAATCACATGTACGAGCTCTTTTTTCCACCACTCTTACATATTTCATGCCTCAGTCATTTTATGGCACATGTAGGAGTATGGTTTTTTAGCGCTTCTAAATCTCAAAACACAAGTCACATGTAGGAGCTCTGTTTTTCATCGCTCTTACATATTTCATGCCTTAGTCATTTTCTGACACATATAGGAGTGGGGTTTTTTAGCACTTCTACATCTCAAACCACAAGTCACATGCAAAAGCTCTGTTTTTCACTGCTCTTACATATGTCACATGCATAAGCTCTGTTTTTCATTCCTCTTACATATTTCATGCAAAAGCTCCATTTTTCATCGCTTTTACATGAAACTACCTAAGTCCTTTAATATGCTAAAGTATTGATTTTTAGCACCAAGAAGAATTTGAAGATGAAGCTTTCTCAATAGCTTCAATGAACAAAATGATGGATTTCCAGCTTATTTTAGATTTGAAGGCATTGAAAAGTCTTCAATCTCATCGGAAGAGTTAATCTCAAGAATCCTCGTCATCTCCAAAGTACACTCCAATGCCAAAGAGTGATGAAGTGCATGTCATCATGAAGTTTTCATGGAGAAAGATTTTGAAGAAGGCCAAATTTTTCATTAGATTAGATTTCCCAGTTTTAGCATTTTTCATGCTTTATGTAAATAAGTTTCGACATCTTACATGCCATTTTGCAAAATGTAATTGCATATAAAACAAATATGTTCTGCTACATTTATGGAAAACATTTTTGAATAAGTCAACTTGTTAGGTAGGATTTTCCTAGATTTTCTCTTCTAATTTTCCTAGATTTTCTATCCTCTCCCATCTATAAATAAGAGAGGATACTATTGTAATTGTTACCTTTTATCTTTTGCAACAAAGTGTTGCCCATTTGAGATACAAATACATGAAAATTTGTGTTCATCTTTGTGAATCTATTTTGATCAATAAAGAAGTGAAGTTGCATACCAAAATTTGTGTTGGAATCAATTATATTTTGGATTTGATTGGATTGGTAGTGATTAGTAACTGAGATTTGAAGGGCTTTGAGTAAATCTTTGTAAACTTTGAGTTACACTCTTTATTTGAATTTGTGATATTGATTGAATACTATTGGTGAATTATCTACAAGACTTTGTGCTTGTATTTATTCATGTTGTTCGTAGATCTATCATGAACTATCTAGAAGACTTTGTACTTCTAATACAATGCTGGTTACATATCTTCAAGAATTCATTGTTGGAATCTACAAAACGACTTTGTGCCTTTGTGAGCTTTTCTTGTTTTATCATTTATTGTTATCATGTTGGTATTCTTAGGCTTTGCTTTGACAAGATAGGAATATTGTAATTACTACTTTTTTTTTTAGTTTGAAGTTGTATCGAATTAGGAACTTAAAATCGTGAAGCATTGTAAAACATATTCTTTGCAAAAAGAGACAATTATGAATGTGACACACCCCCATATCTTAATTTTAGTGTACATTATTGTGAATACTTAATTAGTTTTACTTAGTTTCAAGAAGTAGTAAGAAGGGCACCTCCCCTTTTTGAGAGGAGAGATTGTATCTCACACAACTGTGGCTGAAATCAAGGTTTTGTAATCTATTAAAAGGGATTACATAATTTTCACCCAACAAAAGGTATTGCCCACCTTTTCTTATATGCATTTTGTTTCATGCTATGTTTTCTCATGAGAATGAGTCTTGAGCTATGGATATTGATTATGGAAAACTTATTTGAGGATTGTTTGTCATGGGTTTTTTTCCTTTTGTCTTCATTTGGGAGTGAGTTGATGACTTATTTGAGGAGTGTAGAGGATGGTTTTGGGCTATACTCCCTTGGTTTTGGGAATAAATTATTTGGTTTGATCTTCCTTTTGTTTGAAAGTCTTACATCTTCGTTATGGTTATATGTGGATAATGTTTTTTCTCTTTTGGGTTTTATGAAGGAGATCATACTTATCATAACTTAGAGTTATTGTAGATGGACATGTTACATGTTTTGGTGTGTAGGTTCTCTCTTTGGTATTGTGTTCCTTCCTAGATGTTTGTGTTCACATGAAATTGGATTTTGGATTTACATTGTGCTACTATGACCACTGTGTTTGTATTTGTGTGTTGTTATTCAATATTGGATACTCTTTGATTTATCTCATTTTTTGAGTGTGAAAAACTTGGGAGAGAATGGAGATTAGTGGTGAGAATTGTATTGCAACATATTTGTTTGCAAGTTTTACATATATTTGTGGATGTTCTTCATACCACATGATAGTGATTACACCTTCTATGTGAGTGCCACTGGTGGATGTTTAGATGTCTTGATCATTTTCAGATTTGACATTATTGATATAATGAGAGTTATAGGATATTGAACTTGTGATTGTGGATTGGGTTGGATGTGTTGATGGTATTAGGTTTACCTGTTATGATGTCTATACCTTGATTTTGAGGCATGACTAGTTGGATGTGTTACAAGCTAGCAGTGATTTCTATTCTAGCTATGGTGATTAAATTTTTTGATAGCTATTGAGTCATTTGTTATTGGATTTAGTGATTGCAATATCATCTTGAGGCACGATTTATGATTCTATTTGATAGTTAGTGTGACATCTTTTTGGTTGGGATCTTGAGGATGTGAGGATTCATGTTGGAGATGGTGGTCACCTTGGTTATTGTTGCAAATATCTTGGTGGAGCATATGAAGCACTTGGACTTGTTTATGGTACATGTTTGCTATATGGAATGTTCCCTTGATATTTGAGTTTGGTTTTTACCCTTTATGCATTGCATACAACAAGTGGGATAAAGTTGATTGCATAATGCTATAATGTAAATTGATTTTATTTATAGTGTACCTAGGTTATTTAGGGATTTGTGTATCACATGGGTGAGATATTCTTGAGGCCACTCCATATGTGTACATATTAGGATAAATATTTAATGTGGGTTTTACACATTATAAAACTATTTAATATTAGAAACACTTAGAACCAAAAAGTAATAAGGGGGGAATAGTTTTGTAATCTCATGATATTAGTCACATAGTTTATGTAATACCAATCGGTAGTTTTGTGCAAGTTTATTTCTATAAAAGAAAACACATGATTAGTGGTTGGGGTTGGCTAGTTTGAGAATATCTTAAATAGGTTGTATATGTGAAGAGAGGAAGCATGTATTGGGATGTGTAGTTATATAATTCTCATTTGCTTGGTCACATAGAGTGCATGTAGAGAGCTCGATGATTAAAAAATATTCATGGATAATTTGTAAATATATTGAAATATTTATCATGAGATAATACTGTTGTCACCTAGAATCGCACCCTATGCAAAGTTTACAAGAAACTGAGCATTCTAGAGCAACATGGGATCATTCCAAGGCTGTGGGTCACCTATCACTGAAATGAACCTCCGGAGAAGGCTGGATTCCTTTGGGTACCACCTAAACTACTGATTCTTTGAAGGAAAAGGGAGAGAGATAATGCATAAAATGAAAACTAAACTAAGGTGATACACCGAAATGACAAGAACAATGAGATGCTCAAGCTACACTCGAATACTGGTGATAGCCATGAGACTGCACAACAAGATCCTATAGATCACACGTTCAAATAGGTTTGACATGCCCATGAGCTTCAAGAAGGAAAGGTAGATTTTCACAAAAATAGAAGATCATGTGCAAGATTAAGTAAACACAGTTTGAAACCTACATGATACTACTTCTACAAAGAAAGGCATGACATGAAACAAAAGCTATAAAGAAAGAGAAAATTTCACTAAGTAGCTCAATGAATCACTTAAAATATGCACAATACTTCACAAGAATCATAAGGCGAAGAGATGGGCCATCAATGGTAACCAAGGTAGATTTTGTATATTATGTTCCAAATTGAGTTACAGAAATGTGCTAGTCTGAGAGAGGACTGCCAAAAGAGTCATAGACTTTAGAAGAGCATACCTCGGAACTCCTACAAAAAGGCATAAAAAATGCCTTATATACAAAAAGAGATCTCGGCCCCTTAGGGCTCACAAAATATCGGAGCTCAGAAAGATCTACCCTCAGATCTTTTGGATGAGAATAAATGCAGCACCCTAACATGTCCTGGCTGTGAAGAGTCATCCCCGATGAAGTCTTCTTTAGATATTCTTCAGCTACTGCATTCACTCCGATATTGGCATCGTGTCCTAACTGAACCACTTCAGATGAACGCCTTGAATGCCCTGAGTCCAGAACATAAACACATTTCCCTTCATCCCATTGATGCTCTTTAGACTACTACGACTTACCCTCAGATCCTTCTGATTGGTTGAGTACACTACACGCAGACTCCCGGGCGGTCAAAACTTCCTCTGTAGAATCACATCTCGGTGGGACATTGAAAGTGTCTTGCCGATGCGATTACATCATTCGGAAACTATCTGCGTAGCATGGATATATCGGCGAGAGTCCTATTGAGCTTTAGAACTCATACCAATGTTGTCTCTGTTGTCACCAAGACAAACGCTCATCGATAAGACATAATATCAAACATACAGCCTCCTCCTAAAGTCTCCTAGAGCTTGGTATTACAAACCATATCGGCCAAAGTTTTCCGAAGTTACCCCAAAGCACCTTTGTCTTATCGAGCTCTTTATTTCCTTCCTTGGCCAAGAACATGGCAAATCAGGAAGACTCCTGGCGAGACTCCCTATCTCTTAGCAATGAGCCTCTTTTGTTCCGCTGAGACCCACGCCGAACTCCTACATTCTTTTGGCTCTTCATTCTCAGGAGACTTGGGTGTGTCAGTGAGACATTCACCGAACTCTACTTTTCCGCTCCTGCCATTCTGCATTGGCAAGACCATAGGGCATCGCTGAGACACCACGGCGACCCCTCCATCTTTTTTCAAAACCAATATCATCCGGCAGCCTCCATTTGCTGTCGGTGAGACATTTCCACTTCGGCAAGAGGTTGTGTTGAAGGAACTTTAGCTCGGCAAGGCCCTATTTCATCAGTCGGTAGGAGGCCATTAGTTTTCCCTTGCCAAGACATCACGTAGTCAGGAAGAGGTTGTAGCGAGGATCAAATGTTGTCTCGATATCTGTTTTTGTTGCTGAGACACCTTCCACTCGCCAAGACCTCTTGTAGACCTCCTTGTCCTTTGTCAAAAATAACATCTAGTGTCGAGGCTTTCTTTATCTTCTATCGGTGAAACTTTGGCCTATCGGCCAGACCTCTCGCTAAGCACACTAATCTTCTGGAACTCACATCTTTCGGCTTTTGGTGAGACCCTTGTCAAAAACCCTCTGCTTTTTTTGAGCTCCGCTTGTCGCCATAGCACCCCCGGGTTGCCGAGACCAATTGTCAAATGCTCCACTACGCCGAAGGCCCTTCACTTCGTTTCGGGGAGACCTCTTGTGTCAGCCAGACTTGTGGCGATAGCCTCCGTCCTGCCCAGTGACATGTGTACTTTCCCCTTGGTGTCGGTGTAACCTCTCCCTCGCTTTGTCTTCGGTAGGTTCCTTCTCATGTTGGGGAAACATCCTCACCTCGGCATAACCTTACGCTGAGGCCCGTCTTCTTTGCCAATGCCGCTTTTCATTTGGGAGGCTCCACTAGTCGGTGAGACCTTCGTCGACTATACCTTCCATGTCGCCAAGACCTTAGGGAAAAATCTTCAACTGTTGGTGAGACCTTTTGGTGCATGGTCGGGGAGACATAACCCTTTCACTATGACCCTTCATTGAAGCCTTAAACTTCTGCTGATATGTTCCCTTTCTTGTGCCGGTTGGCAAGACACAAAGCGCTCGGTGAAAAAACATGCCGATAGGGATTACTTACGCCGATGAAGCACCTCATGAGTTAGTCGGTGAGACCCAACTCATTCGGTAAGACCTCTTAGTGGTGAAAACAACTCATGCCGATATATCTTTCCATTGTTGCCAAAACTACGTGAATGTCATGCCAAAATCTGTTTGTATGTGAAAACAAATCATTATGATATCAAAAATGTCTTGCCAATAGGCAACACAGACATTTCAAAAATGGATCGGGGGGATCCTACCATTCTCACACCGAAATGTTCCCTGGTTTGAAGCATTCAGACCTAATGGAAAACTTGTCACATGATATTCTACCTGATTGAGCCTGAGGGTGAAAATAGGTAACATTTCTAGCGACCTTTGTTGGATGTTTGCTTGCTAAACATAAAACCAGTAGCCTAGGCCTATCCATTGGGCATGGATTAGAAGGCTTAGAAAATATCAAAAGTAGCTCTGTACATGGCTGTAACTCATCTTGAGACTCACTAGATCACTTGGAAACTTATTGAAAACAAGAAAAAATGAAATAGACTATTTACATGTGTTGGAACAACACTTAGGGAAAGAAATAGCAACTAAACCTACCCTACACTAACCAGTAAGAAATTGATCAAACAAACCCATTGACAGGTTGGGTAAAATAACTGCCCCTCCTTACCAATAAAGGGTGGATTGCAAGTTGATGACTTGCAGACAAAGTATGATAAAGGAGAGAAAATTCCCATACTAATTGCAGAACACTTGGAAAGACAAAGACAAATCCACTTACCATTTCAAATTGATAGTAAAAACTGGTGTCCACAAAGGGATAGATGGACAAATTTTGCTCCTCTAATGTCATAATTGCATCAGCCTTTTCTGGAATAGGGGCACACTTTTCTCTTCCTGGCATTATGTTAATCAAATCTTTAATTGGGCATCCTCTGGAAAGGATAAACTCCTTGCTCTTAATGCTGATTTGCTTATGAAGATTTGCTCCTTGTCTTGCACAGTGAGAATCTCACTTAAATGAATTGGCTCAGAGGTCAATGAAATGTATGCTTCATTCACCCTATCAAATTGGTCACATGCTGTCAAGTCATGATTGTCTTGGAATTTCTGCATATTGATCAACACACCACCATCATCTTCCTCAATATGTAGCACAATTAGGGCTTGAGGTACATGCTCTTTTTCATTTGATATATTGATATCTACTTGATGGGCCTCACTAAAAGATTGTTTATGATCCAAGCTTGAAATGAAAATCTCCAAGTCATCCCAGAACAAGTCCTCATCATTCTGCACAGTACCAGTACCTTTAATGATAAGAGGGCTATTGTTTTCCTCAGGACAACACTCCTGAGGGAAGAAAAATTTCTGCTCTGTTGCATCTATATGTTGTTCACACTTTACAGGCTCAGGAACATATAGCTCAACATCAAGCCTTGAACAAAAACCTTCTATTATACCCTATTGATCATGCTCATTTTGATGGAAGAACACCTTGTCATTGGTGTTATCACCTTCTTGCTGTTGAAATGCTATTACTGATGATTATTTAGATGTGCTTTTCCCAACCTCATCATCAAAACCAAGAGGTTCAGAAAACAAATTAATCAGGGTTTCACCACTCTGTTCAACAAAACTAGGGAGCTCATTAGATGAATATGACATAACTCCATGATCAACTATTATTTCTTGTTTAGAACTCTGTTGTCCTAACTGGCCCTGTTCATCAGTCACTTGCAACAACCCTGACTTTTCATTTTGAACTTCATGCTCAAATGTATCAATACCCAAAAGAGTCTCATCTACCTTAAAAACTTCTTTTATCCTCTCACTAGGCTGACTTTGTAATTGAAAAGACTGCTCTTGAGGGATAATGGACTGAGTTTTCTCAACTACAGGCTCTTGCATAGGATGAAAACTCCTAAAATTTGGAATTTCAAACCTAGGGAGCTTAATTGAAGAATTAGAAGACTTACTTTTTTGAACTTGCTGATTGGTTGGAATAGTCAAGGATTCTTTGGAACAAGTGTCTTCTTGCTGCTCAATCCTTTGCTGCTATAGTTGATAACACCTTATGGCTAAATGCAAAGGATTCACATTCTTAAGCTTTTCCCAGAGGATTAACTCATCTTGATCAATAAGTTGCTCTTCTTTTGCTTCCTCAAAGAAAGGATTTGAAAAGATAGTAGCTGATTGGGGCATTTGAGAAAGTTGTTCCTCAGGAGAGCTAGATTGACTTTGTTGAAATTCTTGTACTAAATGGCATCCTCTTTGTTTCTCAATCTCCTACTGATAAATATAAGCTTGATAAGCAAGCTCCTCCTCTTGCATGTTGACCTCCTGCTGATTTTCAATTTCTTCAAACTACTTTTGGAAATACAATGACATATTCTCCAAACTCATTTCATCTAAATTCTGAGGCTTATATGATGGATAAATTTTCTGATTGGAGATAAAATAACCCTCCTGGGGTTGTTGGTGAGCATAAGCATGCCGCTGCTGAACTTGTGCAGGGGTGGGTGGGTAGGCCAATTGAGCTTGTTGGTAACCCACTGCTACATAGCTATTTTTAGTAAAACTAGCGGTATCTTCAATAGGGTATGGCTGATAAAAAGATGCAGGCACCATATCTTCATGAAATGGTGAATGGTAAGACATACTATCATGAACCAACACTTAGATTGCTGAAACCAAATACTTTAGGCTTGGAGTCGCCATGTATGTTAAAAACTTGCCTCCAAAGGTAGAAAATACTGCTGTACACACCAAACTGCGGTAAATAAAATGTATAAACATGAACTGAGAAGTAGTCCACTGTCCCACCGAGCGTGCCAGAAACTGTTGTCACCTAGAATCACACCCTATGCAAAGTTTACAAGAAACTGAGCATTCTAGAGCAACATGGGATCATTCCAAGGCTATAGGTCACCTATCGCTGAAATGAACCTCTGGAGAAGGCCGGCTTCTTTTGGGTACCACCTAAACTACTGATTCTTTGAAGGAAAAGGGAGAGACATAATACATAAAATGAAAACTAAACTAAGGTGATACACCGAAATGACAAGAACAATGAGATACTTAGGCTACACTCGAATACTGGTGATAGCCATGAGACTGCACAACAAGATCCTGTAGATCACAAGTTCAAATAGGTTTGACATGCCCATGAGCTTCAAGAAGGAAAGGTAGATTTTCACAAAAATAGGTGGTCATGTGCAAGATTAAGTAAACACAGTTTGAAACCTACATGATACAACTTCTACAAAGAAAGGCATGACATGAAACAAAAGCTATAAGGAAAAAGAAAATTTCACTAAGTAGCTCAATGAATCACTTAAAATATGCACAATACTTCACAAGAATCATAAGGTGAAGAGATGGGCCATCAATGGTAACCAAGGTAGATTTTGTATATTATGTTCGAAATTGAGTTATAGAAACGTGCTAGTCTGAGAGAGGACTGCCAAAAGAGTCACAGACTTTAGAAGAGCATACCTCGAAACTCCTACAAAAAGGCATAAAAATTCCTTATATACAGAAAAGATCTCGGCCCCTTAGGGCTCACAAAATATCAGAGCTCAGAAAGATCTACCCTTAGATCTTTTGGATGAGAATAAATGCAGCACCCCTACGTGTCCTGGTTGTGAAGAGTCATCCCCGAGGAAGTCTTCTTCAGATATTCTTCAGCTACTGCATTCACTCCGATCCTGGCATAGTGTCCTAATTGAACCACTTTGGATGAATGCCTTGAATGCCCTAAGTCTAGAACAAAAACACGTCGCCCTTCATCCCATTGATGCTCTTTAGACTGCCATGGCTTACCCTCAGATCCTTCTGATTGGTTGGGTACACTACACACAGACTCCTAGGTGGTCAAAACTTCCTCTGTAGAATCACATCTCGGTGAGACACTGAAAGTGTCTTGCCAATGTGATTACATCATTCGACAACTATCTACGTAGCATGGATATATCGGCGAGAGTCCTATCAAGCTTCAAAACTCATACCGATGTTGTCTCTGTTGTCGCTAAGACAAACGCTCATTAGTAAGACATCATATCAAACATACAACCTCCTCCCGAAGTCTCCTCGAGCTTGGTATTACAAACCATATCGGCCAAAGTTTTCTGAAGCACCTTTGTCTTACCGAGCTCTTTATTTCCTTCCTTGGCCAAGAACATGGCAAATCAGGAAGACTCCTGGCGAGACTCCCCATCTCTTGGCAATGAGCCTCTTTTGTTCTGCTGAGACCCATGCCAAACACCCACATTATTTTGGCTCTTCATTCTCGGGAGACTTGGGTGTGTCGGTGAGACATTCACCGAACTCTACTTTTCCGCTTCAGCCATTCTACATCGGCAAGACCATAGGGCATCGCTGAGACGCCACTGTGACCCCTCCATCTTTTTCTGAAACCAATATCATCTGCCGGCCTCCATTTGCTATCGGCGAGACATTTCCACTTTGGCAAGAGGTTGTGCCGAAGGAACTTTAGCTCAGCGAGGCCCTATTTCATCAGTCGGTAGGAGGCTATTAGTTTTCCCTCACCAAGACATCACGCAGTCGGGAAGAGGTTGTAGCGAGGATCAAATGTTGTCTCGATATCTATTTTTGTCACTGAGATGCCTTCCACTCACCAAGACGTCTTGTAGACCTCCTTGTCCTTTATCAAAAATAACATCTAGTGCCGAGGCTTTCTTTATCTTCTATCAGTGAAACTTTGGCCTATCGGCCAGACCTCTCGCCGAGCACACTAATCTTTTGGAACTACAAGATGTGATAGTGCTTTGCTAAAAGTATACTGCATATTAGACCATCTCGTCAAAAAGTTCCTTTTTTACTAGCCATTGCACCTATTATTCCTTTTTGTAGCTTTCATACTAACCAAAGTCTACGCTGCTTCTTGGTTAGCCACTACATTTCTCCCCTCCATAGATTTATTGCCATGTGTCCCTCCCTCTTTATTCTTTGCACCTTCTTTAAGTTCTTCCTGAAAGTCCTGTAGTGATTTTAGGAAGATCTCAACCCATGGGTAACCATCCTACCAAAACTATACCCATACCTTGCCTCTTGTATATCAATGTCAATAGTTCTCTTCTCCAGTAACTTCCATAAGTTATCCTTCGAAATCTTGATGGTTATGTACACCTGCAGGACAACATTATACATAATGAGTCTCTTGCAAGAATTAGTAAGCACCCTCATGTGTCCCTTAAACTTGTCATCATTCCAATCTTTCCAAATAACCCACAAGATTTTAGTGGATAAACACAACCAAAATAGAGGGAGATCCTTATTTATTTTATTATCAATTTCAAGAAGGTTTTTTGTTGGATTGGGCTCATCATTATCCCCCTAAATTTTTTGATCACTACAAAATAACTTCCAAATTTCTTTAGCATACATGGAATCAAAAAATATGTGTTTGATCGACTCAGGTACCTTGAATAAGTTACAAATATCATTGTCATTGTGTTCAATCTTAAATGGTAGCCTTTGTAGTAGTAACAACCACCTAAAACAAGCTTTTTTTTGTTCTAATTCTTTTGTCCAGTGCTTCTTAAATATTTTTATCCATTCATTTATGTTTAGATTAGTATCCTAGATTTTATTACCATGTTTAAATATATCAATTTTTTTAGTCAAGAAACAATAAATTGTTTTAGCATTTACTTTCAATAGGAACCTGTCGTCCTGCCACTAAAATTCTTGGTATTGAAAGTTATCGGTTTTAACGCCATCAAGAAAATGGATTTTTTGTAGGCTTCTTTAACACAGTGTAAGTTCTCTAGTTACTATGGGGAAGATTAAATTCTTAACTTAGTTCATTCCACCCCTTCAAGTTACCATTAATTAGAATATCATTGAAGCATTTAATCCCCTTTTGTGCCCAACTTTTGGTCGAGCAGCCTTGAATTAAGGCTAGGGGTATGTCTTTGTGATCCAAGTTCCACCATATAGACCTATGTGCCATAATGGTGATATTACCATTCTTGATGAAGTGGAAATTAGTTATGTTCTTCTTAACAACCTCCCATGCCTTCCAAATGGTTTTGAATACATTGGAACTTGCAAGGGCTATAGGGTAGGCACTACTAAGGATATCACACAAAGGAAGAAGTTTCCATGACTTAGTTTGATTGGGTATTGCATTCATTATGTTTTGTCTAATGAGGACCTTCTAGGGTTCCTCTCCTTCTAATGCTCCAATTATCCACTTGGAAGCCAAGGAAATTCCTTGCAGTCTCAAGTCCTTCCTATTCCTTTTTCCATCGGACCACAAAAAATTCCTTATCCTTTCTTAGATTTCATTAATTTGATAACAACTGAAAAACCAAAATGATGCAAAGTATATGCTATAGGAAGATAAAATATTTTGTAAAATCTATATTCTTCCAGCCAAGGACAAGGATTGCTTATTCCACTTGTTAATTTTTTTCTCAATCTTATTCTTCATCCAAAGCCACATTTCCTTCAATTTGGGGTCTATGGAAAAGGGAATGTTGAGATATCTTACCAATTTATGAGGTCCCCCATTGAATATTGAACTTATTTAGCCATTCGGGGGGGGGTGTCATTCCACCCCAACATACAAGATTTGGAAAGTGCAATTTTGGCACCTGACGATTGATAGAAGGTATTGAGTTTATCCATAAGCTTTCTCATTTTCTCTTCCTCTAGATTAGGGAAGATTGTAGTGTCATATGCAAATTGAATTTTAATGAGATCATTATTTTCAAGTAAGATAATACCATTGACCATAGGGGATGAGATATTGTCTCTTAACATATAGTACAATGCATCAGAGGCGATGAAAAAGAGTTTTGAGGAAAGGGGGCAAACCTACCTTGTCATTCTCTAAAGAGTGAATTCCTCTATGAGGGTTCCATTCACATCAACCTATGCCAATTTATCTTTGAATAAGGTCTTAACCATACTACAAAAAGAGCTAGGGAAACCAAAGGATTCTAAAACCAACATTACAAATGACCATTCAATTTTTTCATGTGTTTTTTAAAGTCTAGAAGAAGCATATTTTCCCTTTGCTTGGTCTATTTTTCCCATTCCATCGCCTCCCAAGAGGTGATGAGGTTTTCTAGAATATATCTCCCCTTTGTGAAACCTATTTGAGTTTTGTTTATGAAGGTTGGCAAGATATCTTCCAATCTTCTTGCTCAAATTTTTGCTAAGACTTTATAGGAAATATTTAGGAAGGTAATTGGCCTCCAGTTCTTGACTAAAGTCTTATCCCCATCCTTTGGGAGTAGCTTAATGATTCCTTTGTTAATATTCTTGCCCAATGATCCTCTTTCCAAGGCCTCATTATATACTAAATATAAGTCTTTACAGACCTATTCAATGAACATCATGCAAAATTTAGTAGGGAGACCATCCACACTAGGAGTCTTGTCATTTTTCAAAGATAAAATGGCCTTTTTTCCCTCTTCCTTTGAGATTTCTTTACCCATCTCCATAGCCTCTTTTTCCTTGATTTTCTTTGGGATAATTTTCTTTATGTATTCCTTGACTTTGTAGCTATCCTCCTTAACCCATTTTGAGGTAAAAAGGCCTTTATAAAACTAGAAAAATTGCTTCCTTATGTCCTCCTGATTGGTTACAACTTGTCATTAGCCTTGACTTTATCAATCTACTCTCTTACTTGTCTATCCTTGATGTATCTAAAGAAGAATTTGGACCCCTTATCCCCATTTTCTAGCCAGTTCATCTTGGCCCTTACCCTTAGTTCTTTAAATATGACTCCTTGAATCCTCCTCAAAGAATTCTTTGCCATATTTAGACTATTGGTTATATTTTCATCATCTAGCCTCTCCTGAAGGTTGGATTCAACTTAAAGCAAATTTTCCTGAAGGAGGCCTTCTTCACGCCTCCTATACATATCCCTTTTCTTCCCTATTGTCTAGAAGAGAACCCTCTATCCTTTCACATTCATATTCCATCTATCAATGACACTCATAATTCCTTTATGCATCCACTAATTAATTTCCCTTAGAGATTCAATGACATTCTTGCACATCTTGTCATTAAGTAGTTTGGTGTTAAGGATGAACCCCTTGCTAGAACCTTTTTCTTTTTCTTTTCTTGTCTTAAGATATAATTTTTCCTTAATGGGTGGTGGTCTAAGAGGGTATAGGGAATTACCTCCACTTTGTACCATTCCTTCATTGGTTCAATAGAGAATAAATCTTTATTCATGTATAATCTATCCAACCTACAATATATCATTTTCCCCCCCTTTTGAGCATTGCACCAAGTGAACCAAATGCTACATTCCATTTTTTGACCTTCAATGGGATCCTCTACTCTCAGCTTAGCCTTCATTCTCTGCCAGAAATACCTTTCATTATCTTTCCAATCTAGATTTACACCACCCCATTTATCTTCATTTCTTTCCACGAGGTTGAATTCACCCCCCAAGATCTAGGGGATGTATTGCAAGTTATAAATCCAATTCCATAGTTGGATCCTATCCCTATAGTCATTCAAGGAATAGATAGAGCAAATACCAAAGCATGATTCCTTCCTTTTGATGATGACCCAAACTGCTCTATTGCATGGAGACACACCAAAATCAGACACAAATTGCTCTTTCGCCTTGGATAAAAGGATGGTTGCACCACCCTTCCCCTTATCATGCTTGGTGACATATTGTGAAGCCTTCCCCCAAATGAAATTTAGATTAGTTTCCAAAGTAAATCCTACATCTTTCACCTCTTGAAGAAGGATTACACCTTTTTCTTTCCTTTGGACCAAGACCTTCTTACAATATGCTTCCTTCCTAGGGATTCTAGTCCCCTTAGATTCCAAGAGATTTAGTTAATATTTATGAAGATTATTCTTTGGGGGGCTCCTTGTCACACTTAAAGTTGTCAAATAATTTAGGAAGATTTCTCTTTCATTCTACTCTCTTAGAAGTGGGCATAGGAATGATTCCACTATTCTTCTTCCTTTTTTCTTTAGGCATAAAGAGACTACCCCTAGCCATGGGTATGACAACCCCCATATCTTTTTTCTTCCTATATTTTCTAATTCTTTTCATTATTTCTTTCATGGGGACCTCCTCCCCTTCTGTGGTATCTTTAGTAGAATACTCCCTTATTTCCTCTATAGACTTCAATCTTGAGAGACACCATTCCATCTAAATTTCATGGGGACCTCCTCCCCTTCTGTGGTATCCTTAGCATAATACTCCCTTATTTCCTTTGCAGACTCCAAGCTTGAGAGTGACACAAACAAACAAACAAAGCTAATATATATATGTAGAGGGAGGTACCACTCTAGTCCTCATCAACCAGTAGATCATTTTGATCCCAATCTAGATCATTATAGGGGGAAGGAGGATGGGCCTTCAAGGGAGGGATAGCAAGGGAAATACCCTCTGACTCCCCTGTAACAAGAGCCAAGGAAGAAGGCCCATCGAGGTCTTTTTCATCGAGTTCTTGTGAGGTACGGTCATTGATTTTGAAAAAATCAAAGATAGAGTCGAGATATCGTCCACTGAGTTGAACATGCACTTCTTAGGAGTGCCATGTGTCAACAGAGAAGGATGAGGACAAGACATTTTATAGTCACTACCAAACTCATCAAAAGGGGCAATGACAAATTTCGGGGACATGGGGGATACCTCCATCACAAGGACAACACAAGCCAAAAAAAACCAAATTATAGAGAAGATGACCCTTTCTTATGACCATCACTTTGCGCTTCAATGAAGGATGTTGAATCCCCATAGAGGAAGCATAAGTGGAGGAAGAAATAGGAGCTGTATATGACAAAAAATTTGTATGATGCATTTCTAAGGGCTATGAAAACAAATGAATATTAGGAAGATACTGGAGAAGGGGAGGCTCCACTGAAGGAGAGATGAACACCCACACCCTTTTAGGGTGAGGTTCACTAGATTTCACTAATGAAGCTATAAGTGTGGAAAATGTAAACTAAATACAATTAAATACACCTCTTAATGAAACATTGTATCAAGATTAAACATGAATTAAACTAATTTAAAACACATAAAAACTTGAAAGTTTCTCATTGTCTCCTATCTCCAAAGATTTATCAAATTACAGAAGCTCTCAGATTTGTAAGCATCGTAACTGTTTAAAATGCCTATCTAGAGAACGAAATGGATACTAAATAGAATGATGTGATGATTGCTAATGAATTCTAAATGATATGGAGCTACTGTAAACTATCTTGATGAAAACTAATAAAAGGAAGCTACAGTAAAAACTAATGATGATGCCATGAAATGAAATCTACCGATGCCATGATGCTATGATGATACTAAAATACTCATGCTAAATGATTGCTTGGTTGCTTGAGTACTAATTCCCGTAGAGTAAGTTTGCATAAAAGATGATAATTCTCAGATGATTTTCATGCTTCATAAGGCTGTATATATAGATTTTCGACAATAGTTTTGCACAGGGGTAACACAACAGAGGCTGAGATTAAATCTTGAGAATTGAATGGTATGAGATGAGAAGGTGGAGTTGATCATGGAGGATTGTTCCTCCCCATGAAAACACCAGGAAAGATGAGAGGAAAGATTTGAGGCAGAAGATTGAGAGGATTTCTTGCAGGTTTGTTCTCGAGGCTTTTCCTGTGAATGCCAGTTGCATTAATTATATTTGAAAATCTAATTTTATTGGTGAGTGAATAGAGGGATTTGATTTATGCTTTTATTTAAATATTTTTAGTTCATTTAAATTAGCAAAAAGAGAGATAAATAATTTAATAAAACAAACTATAGAAGTTGTTTATTAAATTAAAATAGAAGGAATAGGCTAATTAAATTAAAGATTTTAGGATATCTTTATTTAATTAAGAAGAAATGTGACAAGATAGAAAAATTAATAGTGAACTTAATATAAATAAATATTTCTATTTATTTACTAAGTAGATGAATTAAGATTAATTAATCAAATAAGTCGTATTTAATTAATTAGATTCTCTAGACCATTTTTAGGTGTCTACATTTTGCCCCTCTTTGAAGTGATGTGTTTATGCATTGCTTCAAAGAAAATTTTGTGCTGCTACTGCTAGTATCGACGAGAAATTTTAGAATGCCCCAGACATCATTTTCAGGTGATTGATAGATATATGCCCCCTTAGGAGATAAATTAATGAATTTTTTTATTTTATTTTATTTTATTTCAAATTTTTGATGATTTGATATAGGTTTGATGAAGATTTGATGATGAAATAATTTATCTCCTGATAATTGATGTAGAAAGTGCCTCTGAATGAGGTTTGAATTAAGCCTCCTTATGTTTGATGATTTTTGATCATGTCAACCTCTGATTTGATATTGATTGATGCTCCTAATCAAGTAGATGATGTTCAACCTCATGATAGGAGAGGTCTGATGATTGATTGATGATAATTATCCTCATGATAGGCAAGGAATAATTATAGTTTGATTGATGAACCTCATGATAGGAGAGGTTGATTTGATGTATTGACCTCATGATAGGCTAGGTTCAATGATGCTTGATGATTGACCTCATAATAGGTGAGTTGATTTGATGCATTGATGATTGTCCTCATGATAGGAGAGGATCACTAATAGGTTGATGATTGATTGACCTCATGATAGGTGAGGTTCAATGATAGTCGCTCACGAGATTTGATCAAAGTATCACTGGAGCCAAATAGATTGATAGGCTGATTGATTGATAATATTTATGATTTGCAATATGTTATGATCATAGGAGGATTTTAGAGTTCTTCCCAAAGACGTGGGACATGATTCTGCATTTGGTGCAGGTTGATATAGATATCATCATTGATGTGGAAAATCTATAATGCAGATGCAAAACTAATATGAATGCAATCTAATTTAACCATGCAAATCTGCATATGCAAGCATTGACATCTTAACAATCCATTTATCATGCTTTTTATTGATAAGCCCAAAATATGCTCATGATTTGAGTATTATGTTGTATTTTTGACACCCTTACCTTTTGTTGTTAATGGTTTTTTTTACTCTTTAAAGACCCTTTTATCGGGTGGTATCCTGTAGCAATACAATCCTACATTCCTGCAACCTGACATTTATGTATGTTCATATTAATTGCCCTATTTGACTTCCCAAGTGACTGATATAACGTATGTAGTTTTTGAATGATGAAATAGATTTAATATGTGATTAATGAATGAATATCGTGTAGTTTCCATGCGTGTTTTCTTTTTCTTTTGTTACCTTGTGTTTCGTAGGTTGTTGAAGAAAGCATGAATGAGTCAAGCGCAGCTGATCTCGACCTTGCAGTAAAGTCCATTTCCTGCACGACCTTGAGGAAGTTGTTCCAGCGAGGACTCTCTGACCGAATTGTTGGGAATGAATTTAAATGTTAGCTATTCTGGAAAGAGTGGAGTGCTAGATTCTCTTTGGATCGGGTTGAACGGATAAAATCATTATGAAGTCTGTTCCTCAGTTTCAGGATATATTTGTATCCACATCTTTCTTTGTTAGGGTTAAGTAGTTAGTTACTTTCCTGATTTAAATAAGTGTTCCTCCTGCGCGAGGGAACAAGATAGATAGAGAAGCAGATTATGTAAGAGTTAGACTCATAATAAGAATCAAAGTTTTGTTAGTTTTCTGGAACATAACAATCAATGTAGATGACTTCGAGTTATGAATAAAAATTGATGAAGTTATGAGTTTGATCTATGCGTAATTAGTTGATGCTTGCTAAGGGGGGCCACTTAGTAAGTATCCATAGTTGAGTAGTTGTTTATCTTTTGTTATGAATCATAGTTGTTTATCTTCTGTAAGTATCCATAGTTGAGTAGTTGTTTATCTTCTGTCATAGTTGAGGGAACAAGATAGATAGAGAAGCAGATTATGTAAGAGTTAGAGTCATAATAAGAATCAGAATTTTGTTAGTTTTCTGGAACAGAACAATCAATGTAGATGACTTTGAGTTATGAATAAAAATTGATAAAGTTCTGAGTTTGATCTTTGCGTAATTAGTTGATGCTTGCTAAGGGGGCCCACTTAGTAAGTATCCATAGTTGAGTAGTTGTTTATCTTCTGTTGATTATAGGTTAGATTTCATTCTTGTAAGTTTCTATACAAACTCAGTCTTATATTGTTCATGTAGCATCAGGAATCCATCCCTGTGTTTGTTCCTGCAACATAAGGCCAGTTCATGGTTTGTTTCTTAGTAGCAGTTGTCATGATTTCTGCTTTGGTTAAGTTATGTTTGAGTTAAGAAGGCTTCACATTACTTTCCTATAGCATAGGTAGAATTTCCTCCACGTATTTATTTATGATAAGTTATGACTGAAACTGGTTCTTAGTGCACATATAGTGCCGCTCCATTTCAAGTATACGTTCCCTGGTTTGACAAGTAAATGAACGACCATGTAAAGATATTAGTCATTTGCTGGAATGTCTAATTCCCATGATAGGTTTTTCTGTGATTTTAATATCATTTTGTGGATGCGACCATTTTTTGCGCCATTTCCGGGGATGGTGTCAAGCTAAGAGCCTGCTATAGTCATTGTTAGGCAATAGTTTAGTCTATTATTCAAGCATTTCCCCCCCCTTCAAATTGCATGCATAGAAGAAGAGACACTCAAGGAAGATTTCTCCCTAACCTTCCATTCATTGCTAATAAAACTGAACCAGCTTATAGTCTATTTGAGGAAGAAGGAGACTTAGATATTGATCCATTTGATGAAGATTTGTTTGCTGACTTGCTATTCGGCCCAGTTGACGAAGAACCTAAAGAAAATACATTTGATTTAGTACTCCATCAAGTGAACATGACATGCAATCCACCTAATCGACCTCCTGCTTTTGAATTCCCCATTGTTGCTCAACAAGATAATGACAACCTTAAGAATATTCCTTCTTCATTACGTCCTAAATTCTATGGTCTAGTTATAGAAGACCCAGAGACCTTGTTTGAGTTTGATATCCTCTATTGCAGTTATTATTACACTTTAGATGCTCACAAACTGAAGTTGTTTCTTGCTACCTTGAAGGAGGGAGCTCTCAGATGGTTCATGTGTTTGGGAAGGGGTGTTGTTGATAGTTGGGCAACCATGCAAACAAAATTTCTTGAGAAATACAAGGAATATTGTAAGAATGGTAGTAAGGGTGATGATATATTCAGAATCCAACAAAAGGAGGATGAAAGCCTGGAAGACTATATCTCAAGATTCATGTTTTCTCTAAAAAGGAATTCAGACCATACTCTTAATGAAGAATCTCATAAATTACTTTTTCTAAGGGGAATCAATGATACCTGTATAGATGCCCTGGACCTAATGGGAGGAGGAGATATCACCCAAGCATCTTGGGATGATATCAAAAAAATATGTCTCAATTACTCTTGAGAAAATGTGAATAAGGGTAGAGGTCATCAAGCTATAGTGGGAAAGTCTTCTTCCAATGGAGTCTCACGGATGGAGATCATAAATTTGGTGTCCGATTTCAAGTAGGACATCATAAACAATATGGCTACACAGTTGAATACCATGCAAGCTCGGAAGAAACATGAAGAGGCTGAGGCAATCCTGGCTGAGTTCTGTCCACATTGTAGATAGAAGAAACGTGATTATAGATGCAAGATGGTGGCCAACATGGAGGCTAAACAGTTACCTATTGATTTTAAGATGATAGAAGGTGATGATGACCAATTATTCTTTGTTGCACAAAGGAGGTCATGGGCTCAAAGACAAGGTATGCCTCAAGATCCTTTGACTTTTGGTAATCCTTATTCTAATTAGAATAACCAATGGCAACCTACATATGGCCCATCTCCACCTTGGAATACTCAACCATACTGGCCTAACTATCAGAGTCCTCAATGACAACCCCCTCAAGGAGGTTAGCAGTAGCCACAAGGACAATGGACTCCACCTCCAGGTAACTAGCAACAAAACCCTCAATGGAGAGGTTCTCAGTAATGGCAGAACCAACCCCCTGGATTTCTGCAACTTCAACAACCACAACCTCCGACCCTTATCCCTCCTCCTGCAACACCTACAACAAATACTGGCCCTCCAAAACAAACACATATGCCTGCTCAACCATTGCCAAATCCTAATAATAAGCAGTAGCAACAACATCAACCTATGTATTCTACAGAAGCCAACCAGTATCCAACTTATGCATTAAATATCAATGATATCCATCTTAGGTCTGGAACCACTCTCCCTGATCCACAGTCGCCTGTAATTACAGAGATTCGAGACTCTGCCTCTGAACAACCTACTGATCCTACAGAAAATATACCCATATCATATACTATCTCTAAGGAACCTATCCTATAGCATTAGGCTACACCACCTTTTCCTTAGAGATTGCAACTTACTACATCCAAGACCATAGAAGAGCCTACCTTTGATATTTTGGATCAGCTAAAGAATGTACAAATTCAAATTCCTCTTTTTCAAGCTATTAAAGATGTCCCAATTTATGGAAAATCCATTAAGGAGGCCTGTTTAAAGAAACAAGGAAGAAAGAAAAAGGATCCCCAAACTATCCATGTTCTAGGACAGTTGGCAGATATTATGTTGGGGAAGGTAGTCATTCCAAAATATACTAACCCTGGGAGTCCTGTAGTAAAAATAAATATCAATGGTCAAATAGTAAAGAATGTTTTGATTGACCTTGGTGTATTCATTAATGTAATGACCAAGTACACTTTGGAGTGTTTGAATATCCCAAACATTCGGTCTACACTGACTATCTTGCAGCTTGCTGATAGTTCCACAGTCACACTTGATGGAGTGATAGAAGATGTCATTGTCACCCTTGAGTCTTGGGAATACCCCACAAATTTCACCATATTGTCCACTAAGGAAACCTTGGGAGGATATCCTATCATCCTATGCAGACCCTGGTTAGCTACAGCTGATGCCCTTATAGGATGCCGTTAAGGAGACATGACAATTTCTGATGATCAGTCAAGAAAGAAATTGACTTTATACCCACCTGCAGAGCCTCTGCCAGACTTGTCCCAACCAATTTGGATAGATTTAGGAGAGGAAACTAAAGAATTCAATTCATTAGCTCAGTTAATGATGCTGCAAAATAATCCATCTTCTTAGCTTTAGAGTGAGGATGACCTACTTCTACACATTTTGCAGTTCAACTCTGATATGAATAGCCCATCTGTTTCAGACAACCATTTTCAACAATGTTTCCTGCAGTAACTGAATCTTGAGAGCCATCACAATTTTCTATTATGTGAGATACAAACACCCCCTTTATCAACAACCTCAATAAATGATCTCACCAAACATATAGAAGTATCTCCAGGCCACTGTCTACATATCAATAATAAGATGCCTCTGTCTCAACAAACTACCCTAGCCACAATGCTACAAGCTCAACACAGAGCTTTTGCATGGGACTATGGGGATATGAAGGGAATCGATCCTCAGCTCTGTACTCATAGGATCTACATTAAGGAGGATTGTTCACCTGTTAGGCAACCTCAAAGAAGAATCAATCCAACACTTAGGGAAATAGTCAAGCAAGAGCTTCAAAAATTGCTTGATGCTGGTTTTATCTATCCTATTTCAGATAGTCAATGGGTAGCTCCACTGGTAATTGTTCCTAAGAAGGGTGGAAAATGGAGAGTTTGTGTAGATTATAGGGAGCTGAACACAACAACTAAAAAGGATCACTTTCCACTGCCATTTGTTGATCAAGTGCTAGATTCATTTTCTGGTAAGAAGTATTTCTCCTTTTTGGATGGATATAGTGGGTATAATCAAATCAAAATTGCCCCAGAGGATCAGGACAAAACAACTTTTACCAGTCCATGGGGTACTTTTTCCTACTCTGTCTTACCTTTTGGCCTGTGTAATGCACCTGCAACATTTCAAAGGGCAGTGATCAGTATTTTTGCTGATATTTCTCATGACTCTATGGAGATCTACATGGATGAATTCACCACTTATGGAGCCACCTATGAAGAAGCATTAGCAAACTTGGAAAAAGTATTAGAAAGATGTAAGGAGCAAAATTTGTCTTTGAATAGTGAGAAGTGCTTTATGATGATGCAAGAGGGAATTGTTCTAGGCCATCATATTTCTCAAGCAAGAATTCAAGTTGATCCTGCAAAAATAGAAGTCATTTTGACCTTGCCAACACCTATGAAACAAAAGGATGTTAGAAGTTTCCTAGGACACGCTAGATATTATAGAAGGTTCATCAAATATTTTAGCAAAATAGTCAGTCCATTATATGCCTTATTGACTAAGGATTTTGAATTTATTTGGATTGAGGCCTATGACAAATCTTTCCTGCGACTTAAGAATTTACTTACTCAGGCACCTGTTCTTCAAGGACCAAAGTGGAGTCTGCCTTTTCATATACACACAGATGCTTCTGACTATGCCATATGGGCAGTGTTAGGACAAAAAGAAAATTCCATAGAGCATGCCATATATTTCATTAGCAAAAACCTTCAAGGCCTTGAATTAAACTACACTATCACAGAGAAAGAATTGCTAGTAGTTGTGTATGCCCTGAACAAGTTCTGATAGTATGTCACTGGTTATCAAATATTTGTCCACACAGATCATGCAGCAATAAGATACCTTATGAATAAGCCTGCCATATCTGGCAGATTAGCAAGATAGCTCCTATTGTTGTAGGAATTTGATATCACAGTCATTGATAAACCAGGATGGGCTAATGTGGTGGATGATTTCTTGTCAAGACTTCAAACAACTACACCTACCACCCTAGAGGTACTTGATGATAGGTTTCCTGATGAACATCTATTTCTCATTGCTGTTCAAAACCTATGGTATGCAGATATTGCAAATTACTTAGCAGCCAACAAGATTCCAGACCATTTCTCACCAAAGGAAAGACAAGTGTTGGTGGAGAAAAGTTTTAACTTTTCATGGATTGCAGATTGCTTATTTTATACAGGGCTTGACCAAGTCATGAGAAGATGTATTCGGGAAGATGAAACATATGACATATTGCATGCTTGTCATGATGAGCCATGTGGGGGCCACTTCGCAGCTAAGAGAACATCTATGAAGGTGCTGGCTATTGGCCCACACTACACGAAGATGCTGCAACTTACACTAGGAAATGTGACAGATGCCAACGCATGGGAAGACTAATAAGGTCTGATGAAATGCCCCTGTATCCTCAAGTGATAGTCAGCCCCTTTGATAAGAGGGACATGGATTTTGTTGGGCCCATTGATCCTCCATCCAATGGGAAATCATATATTTTAGTTTGTACTGACTATGTGACCAAATGGGTAGAAGTGAAAGCAATGACACATGCCCATGACAATAAGGTTGTTGAATTCATGTATGAGCAGATATTTACTCAGTTTGGAGTCCCAAGGGAACTTGTCACTGATCAAGGAGCCGAGTTCACATCCAATTTGATCATTGCACTAATGACTGATTATAAGATCAGGCATCGAAAGTCTAGCCCATATCACCCTTAGGCCAATGGTCAGGCATAGGTTACTAACAGAGAAATTGAGGCAATTCTTACCAAGACAGTCCAATTACACAAGAAATATTGGAGCAGTCGACTTCCTGAAGCAATCTGGGCCTATAGGACAACGTGGAAGACAACTACAAGGTTTACTCTTTTTGAATTACTCTATGGAAAAATTGCCATGTTACCAATAGAGTTCGAGCATAAGACCTTAAGGACTGCTTTAGAGCTTAATATTGACATTTCAGAAGCCCAAAAGGAATGCCTCCTATAGCTAAATGCATTAGATGAACTCAAAAAAGTGGCCCTGCAGCATACATAAATTGTACAACAGCAAAGGAAAAAATGGCATGACTGCCATATCCAAACTAAGCAATTCTCTGTTGATTATTGGGCATTGCTTTATGACTCTAGGTATAAATAAAATCAAGGTAAACTCACTACCCGATGGCTTGGTCCATATGAAATTGAGAATGTATTTGATAATGGTTCAGTTCAATTAGTCACAATTGATCCTGTTCGATTCAAGCTATTGGTTAATGGACACTGTCTCTGGTTGTACCGTAAGCCAGCCTCGAAAGAAGAATTTATGCAGTAGTTTGTTCAGGATCCTACCACTAATCTTCCTGCAGCAAAAAGCTTAGGCCTTTCTCTTGTAGCTTCACCTTAATTTTGTAATGCATGCTTATAATAAAGGTTTCCTTTCTAAGGAAGCCCTTTTTCTCCATCGTCCTTCATCGCCACCATTCATTTCCTTTTCTTCCATCTCATCCATTCATCTCACCTATCCATCTCATTTATCCACGTCACCCATCCATGTCATCCATCCACACCACCCTTAATGATGATTTCATTTCCAACCGTAATTTCATGTTGAAGCTGTTATCTTTTTAAGCATGTATGGGCATTTATTGAAAGGTACGGGATATCTTTTGTTGTCACATTATTCATTTATTTCATTTTATTCATTCACTACTATGTCAATATCAGTCATTATTATCCGATATTCACCTATCCTTCAGTACATGTGTGGACACATGTCACATTTTACTTGTAGGAGGCAGGATAATCCATTTTTTAAAACCTTTTCTTACGCCGCTGTCACAACCGTATGAATATTTTATTTTCTTGTACTTTCCAAATATGACTGCATGTTTCCATCTTAGATAGCAATTAAACTACTTGTTTTGAGTAGTTGTAACAATCATTGCATGCAAAGATCTTTTGAGTTCATTTTTGGAAAAGAAGGGAAAAGTGACGACAAGACAGAAAGAAGCAGAATAGAAAGGGAAATTTTTGGATTTTTCAGAAAAGAGTTGAGGTCAGCTAAGAAAAATTGTGAGTATGAGTGGTCAATTGGTAAGACATGAGAGTATGGCTCATGAGTTATTGACACAAAATCCTCAAACAGTCCAAGCATTCAGCCTCTATGGTTGGTTGAATTACTTTTTGAGGTTAGATTCTTTCAATGAGGAAGCTGCAGGTGAATTTTTAAGAACTCTTTCTGAAGGAGAGGCTATAGTATGGGGTTTAACGGTAGCTATAACAGAAGAACGAATTGCAGAGGTAACTAGGCTTCCAGCCGTTAGAGAGAATTTTTCTTCGGATGCTATCTCTACGAGGGCAGAATTTACAGTACCGACTGATGGACCCTTGGAAATCTCTAAGCAAGGATGCAAACGAGTGTCATTGCCTCCTCCCTACCCAGAATATGCTGCTTTTATAATTAGGTATTTAACGTGTGAAGGACATTTTTCTTATCTACATTCCTACCATTTTAAATTGTTGAGTCATATGAGGCATGGGTTAGCCGTTAATGTCCCAAAATTTTTGTTAAATCTTTTGAAGCAATACGCCCATGAAACTCAAAGAGGGAGGAATAATTATGTTGCCCATCATGCCCTTATTAAACTCTTGATTGAACGTTCTCTGAGGGATGTGTCACCTCTTTCCTGGTAAGAATTTTTTGCCCAAAAGAATTTGCAACCTCCAGAACCCCCTAGGGAACTTCCTACATGACCTAAGAAAAAGAAAAAGAGAACAACATCTACCAGTAGGGAAGCAGAGCAAGAATCATTTGCTCCTGCAACACCTAGTCTTGCAGCCTCCATACCAGAGCCCTCTGCTCGAATACAAACTAGGTCTGCTAGTAGAAGGGAAAAAGGAAAAATGAAGGTAGGAGAATCCTCTGGGGCTGAGAAAACCCTAGAAACTAGTCCTCATCCTTAGAAGAGGCAATGTTCCACTCTTGCAACATCCTCCCCTACAACAATTTCTCCTATAGCAATGCTTGTTGCCACCACGAGCTCACCATCATCTTCTTCTGTTAAGTTTGAGCCCTCTAGGAAATTTAGAAAGAGGAAAGCTACGAGAGCACCTCCGGTAGCTGCAACAGTGCCAAAAAGGGTTTCAACAAGGAAACAATGTAGAGTCACCCCTGCCTCAGCTCAACCTGAAATTATAATGATTTCTGGGGAGTCTGAAGAATCTGAACATGATGTTTCTTAGGATGTGTTTGAGAATGCTGCACAAAGTCCATTTTTTATTCCTAGGGAAGAACAAATTGAGACAATGTAAGTTGAGCATAATGAGAAGGGGATGCCCAGTCGCGATGACTTGGCTGATGCAGCTATGCAAATTACAGAAGAAGCACAATCTTTTCCAGCACAACAACAAGAATTTATCTTGCAGCAAGAAGAAGAACAACCTGTACAATTTGAGGTATCCAATGAAGCCTCATTACCCTCTGCAACATGTCAAGAAATGACTGTGTATAAAAGGATATTTTTAATTGAATTTATGGAACACCTTAGAACCACATGGAGGCTGGTCATGTTTCAGACCTTGAGTTTTCACCACTTGGCCAAAACTCAAGTACAACAAAGCCTTTGGGAGGTTGAGAAGAAGCAATTGAAAAGAAAGATTGAAAGGCAAGAACAAGAAATTCAGGAGTTAAAGGAGAAAATGAACGAAATGATGAAGGTAACCGGTCAAATCATGGAATGTAGACCACCACCCAGAGTTTATGCTCTGTGCCTTAAGGAACAATTCCTTTGGTTCCAGTTAATGAGGATTTCAAGGAACTTAGACCCTATCATTCATACAACCAAAAATTTTTATGATGCCTATCAAGTAGCCCCTAGCTGGCTGAAGAATTCTTTGTGCGAATTTTATTTGCATGGCTTTATAATTCCCTTTGAAACAGAGTGGAATCCACTTTTGTACATTGGCGATATTCATTTAAGATCACTCATGTCTTGGGCAGCAAATGAAACAAATTATGGCAGATAGTTGGAAACATATGAAGAAGCTAAAAGGGATGAGCCCATCCCTTTGCGACTTGAGAGTTCAGATCCCTACGCAATGCTGAAAACTTGGTTTACTGTTGCATATGGATTCAATAATCAAGAATTCAGAATGAAAATATTTGACCTCAGGAAACAGGTGTATGACGAATTTAAAAGCCAACCATATTTGTTTTGGAAACTATCATCTTCCAGAATTGAGAAAAGATGGGAAAAATTAACTGTTGGGTTAAGAAGGTCAGAACCTCATAGTCCCCTGAATTTCAAGGCAACCCTCAGAAGAACAAAAAGGTACATGCAGCTCGGTCTTCAGAAAAGGTTTGAGTTGTGGCTACCTTTGAAATTTTGACCTCCTATGCTGATGTGGCCACTTTACCCCTATCGAGCCATAGATATTAATGAGGATATAGAAGCCCGTAGATATGAAAGATGGGAGAATTTCAGAGGCTTTTATTACAAATTCAAAACTTCATTTTAGGGCCATGCCACACCAACTGATTTCAGGGAGACAACTAGAAGATTTAATGCTGGAGGACCAGCATTAGGCTAAGTAGGTGGCAACTGATGAGCCCAAAATATGCTCATGATTTGAGTATTATGATGTATTTTTGACACCCTTACCTTTTGTTGTTAATGGTTGTTTTTACTCTTTAAAGACCTTTTTATCGGGTGGTATACTGTAGCAATACATTCCTACATTCCTGCAACCTGACATTTCTGTATGTCCATATTAATTGCCTTGTTTGACTTCCCAATTGACTGATATAATGTATGTAGTTTTTGAATGATGAAATAGATTTAATATGTGATTAATGAATGAATATTGTGTAGTTTCCATGTGTGTTTTCTTTTGCTTTTGTTACCTTGTGTTTCACAGGTTGTTGAAGAAAGCATGAGTGAGTCAAGTGCAGTTGATCTCGGCCTTGCAGTAAAGTCCATTTCCTGCATAACCTCAAGGAATTTGTTCCGGCGAGGACTCTCTAACTGAATTGTTGGGAATGAATTTAAATGTTAGTTAATCTGGAAAGAGTGGAGTGCTAGATTCTCTCTGGATCAGGTTGAACGGATAAAATCATTTATGAAGTCTATTCCTCGGTTTCAGGTTATATTTGTATCCACGTCTTTCTTTGTTAGGGTTAAGTAGTTAGTTACTTTCCTGATTTAAATAAGTGTTCCTCCTATGCAAGGGAACAAGATAAATAGAGAAGTAGATTATGTAAGAGTTAGAGCCATAATAAGAATAAGAGTTTTGTTAGTTTTCTGGAACATAACAATCAATGTAGATGACTTCGAGTTATGAATAAAAATTGATAAAGTTCTGAGTTTGATCTTTGCATAATTAGTTGATGCTTGCTAAGGGGGCCCACTTAATAAGTATCTGTAGTTGAGTAGTTGTTTATCTTCTGTTGATTACAGGTTAGATTTCATTCTTGTAAGTTTCTGTACAAACTCAATCTTATATTGTTCATGTAGCATCGGGAATCCATCCCTGTGTTTGTTCCTGCAGCATAAGACCAGTTCATGGTTTGTTTCTTAGTAGCAGTTGTCATGATTTATGCTTTGGTTAAGTTATGTTTGAGTTAAGAAGGCTTCACATTACTTTCCTGTAGCATAGGTAGAATTTCCTCCAAGTATTTATTTCCGATAAGTTATGACTGAAACTGGTTCTTAGTGCACATATAGTGCCGCTCCATTTCAAGTATACATTCCTTGGTTTGACAAGTAAATGAACGACCATGAAAAGATATTAGTCACCTACTAGAATGTCCAATTCCAAGGATAGGTTTTTCCGTGATTTTCATATCCTTTTGTGGATGCGACCATTTATCATCATTGAGATTTTTAAAATGTTGAAAGTGAGTACAAGCATCGATGGTATGAGTTAGACCATGATGACCTGAGTACTACTTCCATGATTTTTGATATTGCAAGTGAACACAAGCATCTAGGTATAATTAAACAGAGATGACCTAAGCATTTCTTGCGTAAACAGACAAGAATTAACCACTTTCCTATGTGAATTGGAATGTCATCCATGATACTTTGTAGAGCAGTTCCCGCGACAATTCACACAGTAATTATGATTAATTCATAGACAATAGACAAAGAAAATACTACTTCTTCCTAGCTTCTCTAGTTCAATACATCATTGAGTTGCTCCAAAGAAATGATAAAAATGATCAAGAGTACAACATATCTTACATTTTCTTATAGTATTCAATCATTTATTCAGATTAGATCATCCATCCTGATTTTATGATGTTTTTGTGTTTTCAAGATTTTGGATCAAACCTAACCTAAAGACCATTCCTAGGGGCCTCAGGGGCTAATCAAATATTATCCTTGCCTATGTTATAGATGCAGAGACCACGTAGTTGGATTGACATAGACTCATGTTTTTGGATTTTTGAGACCAACTTTTTGACTTGTTTTTGTTGGATTTTCTATTGTGATATGGATGTTTGATGTGTTTCTGATGGTGATTGATGTTTGATGTTGGGTTGTGTTTCAATCACTCTTTTTGTTGCTTTATCCATTTTGCTAAGCTCAAGATTTATGTTGCCCCCAATGATCTTCAGATGTTGTCTCCAAGCTAGGGTGAGATATGACCATGTGATATGATATGATAATGGATGCAAAAATGATGATGGTGAAAGCAACGACCATGACATGAGTTCAAATAGATAGGAGAGATGATTCAAATCACAAATATCTCCTATTTCTTGATTTTCACTATATGTTTTTATCGCACCTTTTCATTCTTTTTGATTTTTTTGTATTTTTGTATTTTTTTGATTTTTGTATTTTTTTGTTTTTTGATTTTTGTATTTTTTTTGTTATGGAATGATATGATATGACCGATTGAAGTAACATGATGCCCTGCAATAGAGGTAATGCAACCATGGATAAATGATAGATCAAAATGAAATATTCATTGCAAAACATGTCATACATGCAACATATCTCTTGTTGAAAGATGATAATAGTTGATTGATTAAGATGTCAGGAATGATTGATTCCATAAGGCATGATGATGATAAGTACTTAGGATCATTGATTCCCCTAAGTACGATAAGATTGATGTTTTTTGGATGATTGATTGACAAAATATATGAGGATTGGATAATGTTTTACAGCTAGGCTCAAATATGATTTTCATGATAAGATTCAAGGTTGCAAAGGGACATGGTGACATGGATTTTGATAAGCTAGGAGATATGGAATGAAAGAAATCAAGGATAAAAATAATGAATGGTATGATCAAGATCAACTAGATAAGATACAAACACAAGGACCAAGTATTTTGTCCCTATTCCTCATCAAGACCAAGGACAGGAAGAAAGGATGTATCTAGTAAGAATGATGGAATATGGATAAGATGAAAGATATGGTATGGAAGATATGGAAAAAGTGTATTGGATAAGATATATGATGTTCAAGAAGATCCTTACCCTTTTCAAGATCAAAGGTGGAAATGTAAGGAATGAGCATGACCATGAATGATAAGATGGATGGAACTTGTCCCTAAGTGTAGAGTGCAAGAGGAATATGGAAGATAGGATATGGATGATAGGGAGATGGAGGAAGGACTTAAGCATCAAGTTTCACAACCAAATATCCCTCTAATAAACCATGGCAATGGGAATTAGACTCCTAAATTTTGGAAGATTAATGGTATGATGGAAGAATCTAGGGATTTATGCAAAGGTTTGGATTAAAGGAGAATGATGGGGGATGAATGTTGGATAATGGATAGGAGGTTGTAAGGATTGTTGATGGATAAATGGAAAGGATGGAAAGATCAACATTGGCACACACCTTGAAGGGTGGTGGAGAGTTGGAGGAAAAATGGATTTGGAAGGTGATAGGTTATTAGATGGAAAATTGGAGGAAGCTTTTGGATTAGAAAATTTGGATGCAAATTTAGATTTTATTGCTTCTATGAGACTTTTAGGAATCCACATGAATTTTGACTTTGATTTTTGCTTTGTGGGCCTTTGTGGCCTTTGAAATTTTTCTTTTTGATTTATGGACCTTTGTGGTCTTTGAAAATTTCCTTTTTTCTTTGATGGTCCTTTGTGGCCTTTTAGATTTTTCTTTTGATTTTGGATCAAATTTTCTTTTATTTTCCATGTCTCTTCTAGGAGACATGTTGATCCTTTGATACATGTGGATTTTGATATAGAAGCTTTTGATATTTGGCACCCAAATTGCTTCCAAGAGCAATGGGAGGGGTGGATTGAGATGAATGGTATGGAGGTATTATGGATGAGTTAATGTGGGTATAATTTTGAAAGGGCATCAAGGATGTGTGCCTTTCTTGTTCTTGAGAAATAGGATATGGACCTAGGATAGAGGGAAGGTTTGATGGACTAGGATGAGGACCTAGGATAGATGGAAGGTGTGACGAACTAGAATGAGGACCTATGATAGATGGAAGGTTTGATGGAATAGGACACTTAGGTGTATAACCAAGGCTATGGTGATATGGGTTTGTTTGAACAAAAAGGGGTTCTAGGATACCTTACTTATGAAGGCCTAATCGTTTTACTTTGTAATTAATACTTTGACACATTCGTTTACCAATGGGATATGTATTGTTTGTGAAACAAGATGTGAGTCCATTTTGAGGATGATATGATATGGATTAGAGGATAGGTGTTGGAAGTAAACCAAAATGGATAAAGGTGGGGGATCCCAATTTATAGGTGTGAGGTTCATGGATAGCTTGAATAGGTGTGATAGGCTCTTGACATGGGGATGATGGGGTGTTTTGATCTTGACTTGGAAAAGGATCATGAAGTGGTATGAAAGGTATATCTTGATCATGAGAAGGATAAACATATTCATGTGATGAAAGAGTATCCTTGAGTGGAAGCATATCTTGATGTTGATGAGGAAGGGAATCATGAGATTTTGTAGAAATCATGTCTTGATCATCAGTTGGTAAGAAATCATTAGATAGGATGGAAGAACTATCATGCTCTTGTGATGCAATAGAATCATGAGATGGTATGGTTTGATTAGATGATGTGGAAGACAAACTTGGAAGGATACTTGTCTCTTGAAATTGAAGGAAATTATTTTGGATGAAAAGTGAAAGGAGGGGACCGTCATAAGATTCTTGAGAAATGGGATCTTGATCAAGGATTGGATGGTTTTGTGGAATTTTGATATCATTGGATGGCTTGGAAAGAATATTTTGATCTTGATGTGTAGGGGAGTCTATGTTAGCATGCTTTGGATTGTGAGATTGACATGACTCATTGGATGTTGAAGATATGATAGAAGATGATGATTGGATGGAATTGTTAACTTGAGTGAAAGAATCTTGAGGTTTATTTTGGCTTATGGTGGATGGAGATAAATGCATGACATGGCAAGATTGCTCACTATAATTTGTGTTTGGGGATTTAGATTTGGGCTTATTGAACTTTTGCAAAAATTCAATGACATTGAACTTGGATGATGTAGCTTTGGGTGAAGAAGGTCTCATGTTCATTGTTTGGTCAAGAGGATATGGGTAGATGTTTGGCAACAAATATATTTCTGTGTTTGTTTCCCTTTGTATGTCCCAAATTTGTTGTTGAAGTTTTTTCATTTGATGAGATAAAGCATTCAATTGATCCTCATCTATTTTAGCCATGGTGGTTTGAGTTTCAATTTCCCGTTCTTTGGATTTTTGACTCATGTTTTGAGGGATTTCTTGACAAACGTTGTGGATTTCCAAACCCTAATCATAAATTTCACTGTTTGATTTTGTTTTGACTCTTTTGTGTTGTTTTTTTTTTGGATGATCTTTATCTGGATTTTAATGATTTTGGAATACACAAAACTCAAATGAAGACAATTTTTTTTAAGAGTTGTAATATAAAAAAATAGTGTATGTTCAAAAGAATCATGAATGATCCTATTTTCACTAGTTTGATAACAAAAATGCACTTTAGATAGACTCACTCTTAAGGTCAAAAGGTCATCGTTATACTCAATAGCCCACATCTTAAAATTGCATCGACTCACATAGCCGTGTCACCCCATAGAGGGCACCCATGTTTTTATCTTTTCTAGGTGTGTACTCAAGGTTAGATTTCTTGATCCCTTGATAAATGATCCTTGGAAATTATATGGTGAGTGTCTTGTGGGTAGATTCTTCCCTCCCCTTGCACTACGAGTATTACAATGTCTGGTTATTGACTCGGCTGGATACTACACTATGGTTCTTAGAAAGGGTTTCTGTTCAGAGCGACAAGTGATAAAATCCCTCAGGAGACCTCCCAACCCTTAGAACAAAGGTTTTGGGGATGGTTATCTTGCACACTTCCGAAAAAAGTAGGTTTTCCCAAATTTGCTTTAAGTTTTATAGTGAGGTGGAAAAACATGGCTTTAGTTTGAACCCACTTAGGTTATTCTCGTAGGGTGAGTATTTTTTCCCACTACGACATGCCTTCTAAAGGATGTAATAAAACTTGAAGAATGCATAAAAATGATGAGTCTGGCTTTTTGATCACCCAGTTAAGGGGAGAGCATATGCCTATCAACCATTCAAACACATAAACCACTTGTTCAAATTTTAGAGCCCAAATGAAAAAAATTATGATCTATGTGAGGATGTTGCTTCACAGTGAAGATGTTGCTTCACAAAAAGACACAGTGTTCATTTTTAAATCCCAATTTGAAAATTTTGGTGACTACCCTAGATTGATAAATTTTAGTCCAATTGAAAATGTGACTATCCTAGGATTGATTCATTTTAAACCAACTAAAGAAGTGTCTATTCTAGATTGATTCATTTTAAGTCCAAATCAAAAAACCAGTGAGTTTCTAATGTTATTTTTAACCAACTTTGACAAAGCTTGTGTAGATGGTTAATTTTAAGCCCAAAGTAATGCTAGTTGGTCGTAAAGCATGAATGAAAAATAACATATGATGGGTTATTTTCCCATGAGTGTTTGAAAACACTATTACAATGGATATCAAATGCTTTCTTTCACTTCAACGCTCCATGTTCTTCTTAAAACCTGCAATAAATGCTCAAAAATTTTATATGAGTTGAATAAATAAGAAAATATAAGGGTTAGATGAATGATTAAGCATAAAAACCCTAAAACTTAGACCAAGTTACAATGGGATTTGACTTTAAATGTAAAATTGAAAATTTTAACTCTACAAAAAGTGAGAAATACCTATACAATTGCATAGCTTATGAAATTCTACCCCATTTCGAAAAAAAAAGTTTTGAAAAAGACCTCTATATGACCAAGATATGGTCATTGTAATATTGACTATCAAAGCGCTAAAACAGAGGTCAAAAGCACTACAAAGTTCATCAAAAGCGCTAAAACAGAGTTGTTTTTTTTTTTTTGGACTTTTTTTCAGATGTGCTAAAAGAAGTGTTAGAAGCGCTATAGTTTTTGTCAGACGCGCTATAAAATTTAGTAGAAGCGCTATAGAATTAGGTAGAAGTGCTATAGAAATATCCTGCAGCACTATAGGATTTTACAAACACGCTAAAACAAATGTTGGGTGTGAATTGTCGGTCTGTGTTGGAAGGTAAGATCGAAGTGCTAAAACAGTCCTTCAAAGCGCTATAATTTTCCTCAGAAGCACTAGAACAGTCCTCCAAAGCACTATAGAATCTTTCGATCACGCTAAAATAGATTATGCCAGATTCCTGTACAAAAAATTTCTAGAAAAACTTATTAAAAACATGGGGTACGACCCCACGGTGGTGCCAGAATGTAAGTGTGGAAAATGTAAACTAAATACAATTAAATACACCTCTTAACAAAACATTGTATCAAGATTAAACATGAATTAAACTAATTTAAAACATAGAAAATCCTGAAAGCGTCTCATTGTCTCCTATCTCCAAAGATTTATCAAATTACAAAAGCTCTCAAATTTGTAAGCATCGTAACTGTTTAAAATTCCTATCTAGAGAACATAATGGATGCTAAATGCAATGATGTGATGATTGCTAATGAATTCTAAATGATATGGAGCTACTATAAACTATCTTGATGAAAACTGATAAATGGAAGCTATAGTAAAAACTAATGGTGATGTCGTGATATGAAATCTACTGATGCCATGATGCTATGATGTTACTAAAATTCTAATGCTAAATGATTGCTTGGTTGCTTGAATACTAATTCCTGCAGAGTAATTTTACATAAAAGTTGATAATTCTTGGATGATTTTCATGCTTCAGAAGGCTGTATATATAGATTTCTGACAACAGTTTTGCACAGGGGTAACACAATAGAGGATGCGATTAAATCTTGAGATTTGAATGGTATGAGATGAGAAGGTGGAGCTGATCATGGAGGATTTTTCCTCCCTATGAAAACACCAGGCAAGATGAGAGGAAAGATTTGAGGTAGAAGATTGAGAGGATTTCCTATAGGTTTGTCCCCGAGGCTTTTCCCATGAATGCTAGTTGCATTAATTAGATTTGAAAATCTAATTTTATTGGTGAGTGAATAGAGGGATTTGATTTATGCTTTTATTTAAATATTTTTAGTTTATTTAAATTATCAAAAAGAGAGATAAATAATTTAATAAAACAAACTATAGAAGTTGTTTATTAAATTAAAATAGTAGGAATAGGATAATTAAATTAAATATTTTAGGATATCTTTATTTAATTAAGAAGAAAAGTGATGAGATAGAAAAATTAATAGTGAACTTAATATAAATAAATATTTCATTTATTTACTAAGTAGATGAATTAAGATTAATTAATCAAATAAGTGGTATTTAATTAATTAGATTCTCCAGACCATTTTTAGGTGTCTATAGAAGCTAAAAGAAGAATGAAGGCGATGAAAATTGAAGAGAAAGATAAAGAAGAAACAAATTCAACCACAAAAGAAGTAAACATGGAAATGGGAACAATAGATTCCCTGAAACTCTGCTACAAAGCTATGTACTCCTTGGCTGTGTGCTTATGCTCACGCGTACAATGGTTACGTTGACTATGGGAACTGGAAGGAATAGTTTGAGAAGAGGCTAGGGGCTCCTGCTCTACCACAAGAGGGACCTCTGCAACTATTTTCAGTGGAAGGTGAGACTCCTTACGAGGAGAAAGAAGAGCAACAGACTTAGAAGTGGAAACAGAGTGAGGCATCTTGGTATTGGGCCTCTTCCCATGTCTAGCTCAAGAAGGAGGAAAAAGAATAGGAAGAGGCCATAGAGGTTGAGACACTAGAGGAAACCCATGGAAAGACTTCCCCTTCCCATATAGGGTGGGTCAAGGCACAGTGGGAAGAACATGAAGTTAGAAGACTTGAGGCCTTGACTTCTGCATCATACGCTTTTCCCTTTCTTGTGGTAGGCATAGGAGTAGGAACAAAGGACATCACTAAAGGTTGAGAAGTAGAAGTGAGAGGTACAAAAGAAGAACTAGAACCTGGGAAGGCTCGATGGTAAGTACATGCTCTTCCTTCCCCTTTGTAGGAGTGAAGGATGAAGCTTGTTGTTGTGTACGCAAGAAATCCTTCAAAGAAACAACATAAGGAGATAGAGGAAAACCACCTTTTGGTGTCGAGCCCCTAGTATTATACCTACAATAAGCATGATGCAAGAGATCCCCTCTAGGAGGGAGGGGTCCAATAGGGGTGCCATAAGTGGTTGAAAGATAAGGCACCACATGATACTGATGGATTATACCCAGTATCTTGAATGAAATGCACAGTACCCTTGTGGGGGAATTTCAAAAATTTGTGGACAATAGAGTGACCACATTCATGGATGCTAGCCATAGAATTCCAAGCTTTACCCTAAATAGGTTAGACTCTGGAATCACTACAAATGAGACATCCAAAGCCTTGGGTCCTACAAGGATTGATGAAGAGATATTATCCATAGGGGAAACAAAAAATTTGTCATTAGTGTGAAGAGTGACCTGCAACTCAACATACTCTTAATTATGAAGATTTTTAATGAACTATTCCTCCTCCGTGATCACATTCACTTGGATCATTAAATCAACCATAACACTAATAACAATATTACCATTGATCTAGGCGAGAACATACAATAGAGAAGGTTCCTTGTTTACGGGAAAATCATGTGAGGTGGAGGCTATATCAAGAACACTCACATTCTCTATAGGAGGCATATGAGTGAATGAGACCATGTTCACATACTCAGATGGGAAAAGATCAAAAGAAGTGGGAGACTACGTAACCAAGTTAGCAGAATGACAAGGAAATGGATCTGTGCATATTTTTAGTTTGTTGTTAGGCTTATACATAGATTTTTTAGAATTTTTCTTCCTCCTATTGATACAAATAGTCCCATCATCGATGTGATCCTAGATCTCATGATGCAGGTGGACACATCACTCAGTATAATGTTTGTGTACTCGATAAAGTTGGTAAAATTTTTGCATGTCATACCACCGTGGATATGACTTGAAAAGAGGTTGGATTTCTTATAATTTTATAATTTTATACTTTAACAATTTTTGCAAGATGTTACTATAGGACTTTGACAATTTTGCAAGTTTTTTATTGCATCCTACACCCTTGTTCTTAGGAATATACACCACATTCACTATGGCCTTGTTTTTTCGTGAATCACTAGGAATTGACACTACTGAACATTTATTCGAATGAGAGCATGAGGAAAAATCCAAAAACTGAGTAATCTTCTACTAATAATCACATAAAGCTACACAAAAATGCACAAAAGAGGGGTACTTCATTAGGGAAAAATTCTCTTGTAGTGATTGCTGCAAGTAAGTTCCCGATGAAAACCTTTTGGACATCTGAATCAGGTAATGGGTAAGATATCTAAGAAAATAGAGCTTGATAGCGAGCAATGAAATTAGTAACCTTTTCATGGCACCCCTACTCACATTGAATGAGATTGGTAAATGCAATATTCGGCCCGATGTTGGCTTGTAATTGTTGAAGGAATTGATTTACTAGCTGATCAATCAAGGAAACAAATTTATCTCACAAATTACAATACAAGTCCAATGCGACATCCTTAAGGGAACGTGAAAGCAACTTTTCCATCAGCGCATTTTGTTGGAAGAAGTCAGTGCACATGGCATTGAAAGTTGACACATGCATCTGAGGGTCTCCATAACCAAGTTACGCTTCTCAAACTTAGGAATCTGCATCCCTTGAGGGATAAGAGTGTTTAAGAGATGGAAATAGACAAAGGAATATGAAAAAAGAAAGGATGGAACATAGGTGATGAAGAAGAGCTAGCTAGATTCACTAGTTCATTTTACATTCATCCCATGTTTTGCAACAAAGCATTTAATATGGGAACAATAGATGAAATAGACTAGAGGAAACACTACTAGAGCCAGTAGCCCCCATACTAATAGACCCTCCAACAACAAGACCAGTAGGGACACCAACATTATCACTAGAAGAAGAAACCTTAGAGGTAGAAGAATTAAAGCCTGGAGGCACACTGTTTACTTTGAAAGTGCAAGTCTACTTAGGTACAAAGATGGTGTTATTTGAAGGACCCATCTCAACCATATACATTGACACTTTAGGCATCAAGACTTCTAACTATTTTGCAGTGGTCTCAAAATCATTATCTTGGGTACACCCAAGTTAGGATTGTGATATAGTGGGATTCGCTACTCACGAGTTCTCTTCACTTAGAGGACCTCATGGGGAAAAATGCCTTATATTACCTCAATGGAACAACAAAAAGAGTTTTAGAATCTGAAAGAGTAGGTCACAAAGATTCTTTGGACAAATTGACAAGCTCTCGACCAAAGGACGCCGACGCAAAACATGGGTGACAACACAACGCGCTAGCGTCTCAGAGGTGTGCTAATGTCTTGTACAGACCAGAGAACGAGTTTATCACAAAAAATAGCTAAGTGACTACTAAAAAACATACTACTAAGAACTAATAGAATGTGATAAAGTAACAAAAAGTAATAGAAATGAAATGAAGAGAAGTAGAGATGATAAGGAGAAGAAAGGAAAGAATTATGACCATGTGAGTGATGAAGCTTCTAGTTCGTGAGTGTCTTCAATACCTGCACATAAGAGGAAGAGATAAGTTGTTGGGGCTGTATAGGGGCCTACCTCAGTCAAACCCTGTTTTGGTGTTCCCACCTCCATGAACAACTAGATGGATAGAGAGAAACGTAGAAATGAAGTAAAGAGCACTTGAAGCACTATAAAATAGTGTTATGCTACTCAACCAAGTAATAGAGGAGAGGAGTGAAAGTTTACCACCTCCACCAAGAGCGCTCAAGGATGCATGGGGGAGAAAATGAGAGGAACTCAAGTCTCTACTGCAATGGTGTTTTGTTCCACACTTGCTATACTGAAGTGGTGGAGTGTTGATGTTGTTGCTGTGAAGTGTCAAGTGTTTGGATACAATGCTTAGAGATGTCAAGAGTGAGCTCAATGCTTGGAAGAGGATTGAGAAGCTTGTGAATGAGGTCCAAAAGTGGTGAAGAGTTGTGTAGAAGATGATAGAAGATGAAATGCTCGTTGAAGGAGTGAATATGAAGAAGAGATGAAGAGAAACAACCATTTTCGGGTCAGTCGTTTGAAGAGGGCATTTCAAATTGACCCCAAATGGGAAGTGTAATGCCTTTGTAGGCTCCAAACACAAGAATTTGTTAGGGACGTAAGTGCGTCGTGCAGGTGTCTCTAATAGAAATGCCTCCACTGATGCTCAAAATAGGTGCCAAGTGTGTTGCAAGCAGTGAGCTTAGGTGGAATTAAGCCTCCAAACTTGGTTTTCTTAGGTGGACAAAGGCAAAAGGGGAATTTCACATAGGGTGAAAATTTTCTCTTATACAAGAGTTATAAGTTGGGATGTGGGTATCCATAATGTCTACAATATCTTAAAGTTATATACCTCTCAGATCCTTATCCAACATGCTTCTCAGTCTAGTGACAACAATAGCTGCTTGGGAAATATTACTCTTTTTCTAAGTATTTCTCAAACTCTTCAAGCTTTTTATCTAGGAAAATAATTTGCTCTGTAGGAACCTCAAGAGCAGTGTCTTCCTCCATAGAATAAGTGGAAGGAGAAGAAAGGGGTGTAGGAATATGAGTAGTAGCTTCTCCAAAGGGGCTGGAAAATACAAAGACATCCCTAAATCCATTTCTTCAAAAGAGGTACCAGTTTGGCTAGAGGTGACCTTCCTAGGTTCCATTCTTGTATGTCAAAGAATTATTCTTACAACAAATCTAGAGGTTGTATATTGGGTTGTAAAGCTCATAAAATATTCACAAAACACTAATATATAACACACCCAAGACTTGAGGGAAAAAAATTTGACACAAAGAAAAGAAAAGGAGAAAGTTCATGTTGGGTTCACCAAAATGTAGATGCAGGGATTCACTACTCCCAACTCTATAGGACATAGGAGAACTTAAAGGGAGCAAGTTTCCCTAGAATACCTCAAGACTACCTTAAGACTAAAAAGGCTAAAAAGGAAGGGAAAACTAAGTTCTTATTTTTTATGTTTTCTGATGGAGGAATTTGGGAAATGGGTGAACAAACCATAAAGGTCTCAGACAGTGAATTGATTGGTTCTTGGCCAAAGGATGCTAGTGCATGAGATAGATGAAAATGTGACACACTGTCATCTGAGAGGCACATTTGGTGTCTCATATGAAAAAGAGAAAAATTCACAGACTAAAACTCAAAGGGTGTGTTAACAACTTGAGAGTTCTAATCTAACAGTTTAATAGATATGAAGAAATGCATGAAATGAAAGGAAACAATAAGAAGAATACTATAACTAAAAAATATAAACTATCTAATAATGAAATGACAAGGGAAAGGAAGAAGAAACCAAACTCATCGAAGGTCTAACCTTCTTCAAGCTCCTCATGAATGTAATGAACCTACACACATGGTGATGAAAAAGTATTGTGGTTGTGCTTTGGATCTTGCCTAAGTTAAGCCCCCATTTTGGTGTTTCCACCTCCATAGATAACTAATATGCAATGATAGAGAGAAATGATAAATAAAGGAAATAGAAATAGTTTATAAAATTCAAATAAAATCTAGATGCTGCTCTATAAGCAAGACCATGCAAGTAAACAAATATGTTACCCTCCTTTCTACGTGCTTGGGGAAGCCAAGAGAGGAAGGATGAGAGCAAGCCAATGGTGTTGATAGTGTGTAGATTTTGACAACTTGCAATGGACAATGGTATAGAAGCAACACCAATGGTGTAGAGTGTGATGCAAGAGTGAAGCAAGTTTAAAGAATGCAAGAATAGAGTGAAAGAAGGTAGAGAGAATGAATGGAATTCTAAGAGATATGTTCAAAAGGTATTTTGGAGCCAAATAGATGTTTTTGGGTGGTCAAGATTTAGAGAGAGGCATTACACTCGTAGGGTGGTAGAAAATGTAACATGTCCAACATCTCCTAACACGAGAATCTCATCAAGACGCTAGTGTGGCGTGCATACATTTGCAAGATGTGTAGGCATCCACAACAAAAATTCACTCACTAACGCAAAATGATAAAAGGCATGTGCGAAAATCAAGGCAAAGTTGGTGGATTTTACATTATTGGGTTTATAAGGCTAAGGTAGGGGTATATAATGGGAAATTGCATTAGGGTGTAATTTTACACCATTACACCTTTATTCTTGGATTTTAATGGAGATAATATAGCCTCAATTGAACAATAAAATCATTTAATTATTTTAGCCATGTGAGGTGGAAAATAAAATAATAAAATAAAATACTTACTGAATTATTTTTGAGAGGAAATTGACTAATTAAAAAATAGTATTTAATTAAGTGGGGATCTGTATTAGGTAAAATGGATTAACTAAATATCTTAATCATTTATTTAATATTGGGTAAGGTTGTACAATGATAAATTTAGGTGTCTATATAAGGTTACAATTAGTTTGTGTTTCAAAGAGGTGCCTATGTTAATAGGACAAATATAAAGTGACATGAGTAGAATTGGATACATGTGTGTTTAGTGTAGTGAGATAAAAAATATAGGTGTGGGTGAGTTTTGAATGACATTTTCTAGATTATTCCATAGATTTCCAAAGGATGGGAGCATTATGGATTAAAATGATCCCCACTACTCTCATTAAATACAAACCATTGAGATGATGAAGTAGTGTATGCATTTCATCCATAATAGCGTAAGTAGCTTGTTTAAGGTTGGTATTAGAAGAGAGGTGATTTTGATTCTCAAAAAATAACTATATACCCTATAGGCTATTTCGTGATCTCTTGTATGAAGAGAATCCTCATTATCAAAATTATCCTTTATATGATGGAGATGAACCATTGGAGAGGAAGGTACAAAAGGAAAAGTGTTAGGAAGCCACTTAGAATGATAAGTAGGGGGATTGATAGTAGTAGTAATGGTGGAAAAAAGACATGTTAATTTGAATACCCCTTCATATGTTTTGAGAAGAGAATAGTGATCGAGTGGTGAAACTCATAAAAGGAAAAGGAGTGGAGAGTTTCAACATAGGAGATGTAGAAAAGGGTGAATACAATGATATAATAGGTCTTGTTCTCCAAAAGGTAAAGTCAGAAAAAAATATTTTTGTATGATATTTAGTATTTATAAGTATTTCACCCCTTTACAATGAATGAGACTAAATATGATGAATAATTTCTCTAACATTTCTAACAAAAAATATCTTTTCTTATCCAAATGAGTTTTAGCCTAGTAAACCATGTTTACCTAGCTAAAACAATTAGATGAATTAAAAATGGAATAAAAAAAATAAGAACATAACAAAACAAACTATAAAATTGTAAGAAAGATATAATATAGAACCTTAAAAAAAACATAGTATCTCACTTTCCTAGATACTAGTGCATTGTGCTATCATTTGATAGGTGTAGTGTAGGGAAATTTCCATGTTGTTATACATAAAAATGGAAAATAAAATTGTGCTTCTATAATTTATATTTCCTACACACTAGGATGGAAATACATATAGCATACTATTCTAGAGACTAACAAAATGACATAGAAATAAAAAAAAGTTAATCTAACGCTATTCAAATCAAATGAAATAATATAAGATGAGATACAAAAGAGAATAATTTATTTTATGAATTCAAAATTTCTAATGACACCTATTATAAGATGATTTTTTTTTGGGACTACTTAGGAGCTTGCCAAGAATGGTGAGGTCCCTTGTTTATCCTTTTAACTTCTATGACTAGTCAATGAGATGAAGGAATATTGAAAGTTGTGTGTATTTTCTATATTATGTGTGTCTAAACTTAAGAAAAATAATATGAAAATAAATCTATAATTATTGAAGTCTTAGGTCTAAGGGAATTAATACCCTCATGTTTACGATTGTGTGTGAGAAAGAGGTAATAAAACCCTCAAGTTGACAAAAACGGTGAAAATTTGAAAACAAGAAATATAGTGTTCAATAAGTAATAAAAAACAAAGTGAATATCTCAAATAACCAAAAAATAAATAATTTCACCTAAATCATGAAGAATGCAAAACTGTAATGACTATGATCTTGACATGTGTTCAAATGTTAAAGGAACTCCTAGATGCCAATGCTAGAATCTCAAGAATGTTTTTCAAAGTACTTTTGTGCTCAAGAATGGTAGAAAAATAGTAAAAAATGTTGTAGGTTCTTAGAAGAGTTCAATTTGAATGCAATAGATAGATAAACTAAAAAATTATCGTGTTGAGAAGTTGAAGAAACATGCAAGAGTGAACATGTATTGCTATTTACCCAACATATTGATGAAGGGTACTCCCCTTACAATCTAAATCTCATAAAAACAACAGATAATGGCACAAACAAATGCAAGAAGGAAAACATATATTTTCTATTATCACTGAAATAAAAATGAAATTACAACATTATATTTGCCATCACATGGGCTTTTTGATTACATAAATCTGCAAGTCTGCAAATTGGAGCCACCATCTACTTTGCTTTGGCCTCCCCTTTGTAGTCCTCCTTTACATCCTTTATTTGGAAGTTGTAACTTCCCAAGAATCTTCTGGAAAGTGTAACTTCCTTAGGAAGATATTTTGAAATTTTATTAATTTTGGTATTACAACCTCGCAGGGTCATAACTTTTGATCTGACTGTTGGATTTTCTATTATAATACCTTTTTGGAAAGGTCTCAAGAAATATTGCACCTAATAATAGGACTAAAGGCCATCCACTTACGTTTTCCACCAATTTTCAGGTCCATCCGGAGCCTCTAAGTGCCTCAAAATTGACCTCGAAGATTTTACTAGGATTTTTGAAAATTAAAATTTTAATATCTCTCAAATGACAAATGCTATTGAAGTGATTTCTTCGCCATTGGCTTCAATTTACCATTCTAGAGGTTTGTGTAAGATTTTGTGTCCAACTGTGCATAAATACAAACTTACTAAAATACTAACCCTACCAAATTTAGCCCTTATTGAAAAGAAACAAATTTTTTTTTGGGTGATGCAAAATTGCTCTTACACCTTGGATGCTCTTGCATCACATATTTGATGATAGCTATGGTTGCATTTTAAGGTATGGAAAGGAGTTAAGATCAATAAGAAAAGTCACTGTATAGTTGTAGTGTTAGAGGATATCGCTATACCATGTAGGTGTTTGCACTCTATGTTGTTGTCCAAGAATAGCAAGGCTAGAAATGAAGAACAACAAGAACATAACACTAGACTAACACAAAAAAGAAAATTCATTGACATAGGAAAGACATGAACACATAGAAACATAATTACCACATTAGCAACAAGGGTATGATAAAGGATATGATAGGGTTGAATAGACCTAAAGACATACTAGAGGAGATGAAGGCTAAAAGGTCAAATAAGTTCTCTTTTAATTTCTTTGATCTAGATGTCCTTCTCACACCTACCACAAATGAGTGAATAAATATCCCTAAAATACAATTTAATCAAGCCCACAAATCAACAAATTGTGTACTAGGTTGACATGCGATAACTATTGAAATGGTCAACAAGATGAGAAATTGAGTTTTAAATTTTAAAACTTTGAGGTTTAGATCCACATCTATGTAAGTGTTGTAGGTCAAGTCTACACTCACTTATTTAACCTAGGGTGATGAACAATATGTCTAGGGATTATAATCCAATCTTTGGAGATGAATTATAATAGGGATCAAGATATGTGATGCCATGAGTGGAATTTACACAAGAATAGATGCCATTTGTAACTTGATTATTGTATTTAGGACACTCTAGACAAAGTGGACACAAAACATCAAGGAAAAGGGCACATGTATGTAGTTTTCACCATTACATGTATAAATGAGCTTAAAATTTGATAAACATTATAAATCACACATGGAATCTTGATCATAATCTTTGAAGTCTATATGTCCTTCATCCTATAAAAAATCTACAACATAGTTGATGAAAAATAATGAAAATGACGATTTTATTGGTGGAAGAATTGGGCGACTATATACTATAAAGGGTTTAATCAGGAAGGACCTAAAATAATTCTCTTATATGGATTTACCTCAAATAATGATGAAATTATCTTTCAACCACCAATAATTTTTTCCACTATTCTTCTCTCAAATCCACCTCTAGCTTGTTGTATTCTTCTTTTCAATTATGGTTGAGTTGGATCACTTCGATTGACTTGTAAAAGAAAATAATTTTACAAATAAGGAATCAAATAAAGTTAAAATTATTAAATAGAAAACACACACATCACATAAAATTTATAAGCAAACAATTACATGATGTGTGTCAAAGAGATCATAACAAGAAAGGGGAACATTGTTAGGTGCTAGAAACAACCAATAGATAAATTCAAACTAAGAGTTAAAGAAGAAATAAAGTAGAAATTAGTAGGATGACTAACATAAAATTCATTATTTATAGAATCACTCATTATATCCTATCTTAATTTTTTTATAACAATTATAAATCATATGATGCATATATATGTTTCAATATGAATACATTTATTTAGTTTTTTTATAAGATTTGAGCCTTCAAATAAAGATGAGGAATTCACCATCCAATTATGAAAATCTAAATATTTATTTATTTCATTTTATTTGTACTTGAATATTCAATAACATCCACTTTTAAACTTTAACTTTATCTATAATTTTTCTATATTGTAATAATTATTAAATTAAAAAAAACCCTAAAACATATGAATGATAATTATATTAAATATCAATTTCAATATAAATAAAATCAAACATTACAAAATATATATTAAAAATTAAACTATATACACAAATATCTATAATAATGTATCTAGAACATGGAAACTATCTCCTACCCAATTTTTCGATTCAATTCACCTTGCCAACCGGTCATATTCACCCTCACTTCATTGCTTGAGTCGGTAGCCAATTTGAAGTCCACATTCTAATGAAGTCATAAAGGCACTATCATTTATTTATGATGACTTGGATAGAAAAGAGGTTTGAATTTACATAAAATATTTCTTCTATAATTTAAATCATGTGATTGTAAAGAGCATTCAATTTGCTGCTGGAAGAGGGGACATGGACAACCACCAAATGAAGTCTATTTTAATATAATTAAAAAAGTATATTTTGATCTTCAAAATTGACAGGAAATATGTATAATTAATAGGATGACAAGATTGGTGATACTCATAAAATTGTTATAAAATTAGTCACATTTGAATAGAAGATGGATCAAACATCAAGAGGGCAACCGGTTTAGTGGTCGAGTTCTCAAATGGTAAATAGGAGGTTCTGGGTTTGATTCTTAGTCGGTCTATGGAAAGTTCAACATAGTATCAAAGTTCAGGTCAGCATACTCAAGCCAAGCTAGGATCCCTAAACACTTGTAGTATAGCTCAAGAGGGGTGATGGAAAATGAGTCACACCTGAACCAAAAGTACACTGGCCACCAAGAGAGCTGGTAGCTCAGTGATAGAGCATTCCAACAACAAATGAGAGGTCCTGAATTTGACTCCTAACTGATCCATTAAAAAATTAACAAAAATGAACATTCATAAAATTAAAATAATATATAATTTCTTTGTACAAATTCTTTTGATATTTTTCATTTAAAAAAAAATTAAATATTACATCATAGACTTTCTGAATTAAAATTTGAACCTTTCCTGTCATTTTCTAAATTATGATCATAATACTTTCCTTGAATTGATAATTTAATTATCATACATGAATCTCATCTTGAAATATTTTTTTAATTTTTAATAAGACAGCTTTACTACCTAAGTCCCGCTTCCTAAATTTCAAGGATGTTACCCTGTCACAATTGTTATTAATGAGACAATCACAAAGGCAAGCAAATCTTCTCACAACTAGAAATAACACAAGGACTTAGAAAGACTAAATTGGGTCTAAGCCTACAATGCATATGTATAGGAGATGAGTAGTTGATGAAAATGTCAGAGACAAAAATATATGAAAAAACATCCTAATATATTAGGGGGATTTACATTGTAGTGTTTAACATCATGTATGAGTTATAATCTAAGGAAAACCATATAATTCTTCCTTGTTTTCATTAAAAAGTGCCTTTCTTTGTTGAAAATCAAACTGTGAGGTCCTTAGAAAACAAGTCTATACTTTACCTTTTCACAGAATGTTCATAATTATGGTTCTCTGTAAAAAAAAGGTTCTTGGCAGTTCCTTGTAAGCTGATGTGAAAGCTTTTGAACTTGGATTCTACATTATCCTAGCACCAAAAAAAGTTAAGTGTATTTTTAATTTGAATTTTTTTTTTGATTATCAAGGGGGTATCCTCACGGCCCAGCCCAGTGCTCAGCAGCCCGTATCTTGGGTACCTGAGGCAAGCTGGGGCGAGACTAATCCCCCTCGAGATGCACCCACCCTCCCGCTAGACCAGTGCATCGGTTGAATCCGGCCCTCGGAGTCGAAACCAAGACCTTGTTGAGCAAACCCGAGACTTAAGCCTCCTCCGCTGACCGTGCGGGCGCGGGTCGAAGCCCTCTACTTTGATTGATTGATATCATTTTTTTTCTTTTTATTCAAGAGGTAAACGCTTTTAAATTGGAGCTATGAACCAGAATACAACCATTCAACAATACCATCCCAACAGGATTTGAACCTTGGTGGTAAGAACAACAATACCACCTTTAAACCATCACACCGTGCCAATACCGACTGATTGATTGATATCATTATTCACAAAAAAAGCATTACATATATTATGAACTAACTTACTAGGTTGCATTCTGAAAAGACTCTAGTAGTAATCAATTACCATAATCTTCTTCGTCATTCTTGGTAGACCAGCATTTCTGGATCAAATGGTACATAACCCAAACAAAATGTGAATTATGCGGTTCATAAAAATGACAGAAAGATTTATATTCCCTGAATGTTAATCAACTTGAAGGTGGCTCTCAACATGGTAGATTGTAAGTCTTTTCACATTCATCAGCTTAAGGATAAGCTCGGGAGAGGCCTCTGCAAAAGTTTTCCAATGTTTGGAGCGGACTAAGTAAAATAGTTATCTAAGGTTAAGAATGAGAACTGAACAGCATATTTATCTACGGACAACAAACAGAAAGGGTGTAATAGTCCCTGTTTACAAAGAGCTGATGGAGAATAATCCTCTTCTTTCATAGCTCCCCTTCTTTTATATGTTCTTGCCTTGAAAGATTCGAGTGAAAGATTCGAGTGTTTATATCACTAAAATCCTCAATTCAGCAACTCTTATTTGAAAGGTAATTGATTCTATCAGTAACAGCATTATAGATAAGTTTTGATACTAGATGGATATCAAATGCAAGGAAATATAAATAATTTGAATACTCCTTCACATGTCTTGAGAAGAGAATAGTGATCGGGTGGTGAAATCCATCAAAGAAACAGCAGTGGGGAGTTTCAACATAGGAGATGCAGAAGAGGGTGAACATAGTGATCTAATGGGTTGGGTTAAAGTGTGAAAATAGCTTTTTGTTTTTTATGTTTTTTATGATATTTAGTTATTGTAATTATTTCACTTCTTTATAATGAATAATAAAATTAAATATGAGAAATATTTATTTTATTATTTTTTAACAAAAATGTCTAAACTTATTCAAAATGAGTTTTAACCTATTAAATTATGTTTACTTAAACTGTAATGAGATAGGAATTGAAAATTAGAATAACAAAAAACATGGGATTATAAACAAGAAATCAACTATAATGTAGTAAGCAAGACACAATAGAGAACCTAAAAAAAACTTAGTATCTCACTATCTTAGATGCTAGTGCACTCTGCTATAATTTAATACCTGTGCATTGTAGTCCAACTTCCATATTGTCATCCACACAAAATAGAAAATAAAAGTGTGCTTCTCAAATTTGTATTCCCTACAAACTAGGAGACAAATGCACATAATAGAATAGTATGAGGACCAACAAAAACAAATAGAAATGAAAAAGAACTAATCTAATGCTATTCACATTAAATGAAATAATAAAAACATGAGAAAAAAGAAGAGAGGCAACAAACCTCTATGCATTCAAAATTGCTAGACATCTATTCTAAGATATAAATTTCTTTTGGGACTATTTAAGAGCTTGTCATGAATGATCAAGCCACTTATTTATCTTTTTAGCTTCCATGAGTAGTCAATGGAATGAGGGAATATTGGAAGTTACAGTGTGTACTCTTAAGCATATGTGTGTCTAAATTTAAGAACAAAAATATGAAAATAAATCTATAAGTATTGAAGTCATAGGTCTATGAGTATCAATACCCCTGTGTGCATGTGCATGTACGTGTGTGTGTGTGTGTGTGTGTGTGAGAGAGAGAGAGAGAGAGAGAGAGAGAGAGAGAGAGAACCCTCAAGGAGCCTACAATTGTCACAAAGAAAAACAAGAATATAGTGTTAGAGAAGTAACAAAAACAAGAATATAGTGTTAGAGAAGTAATGCAAACATGAATATAGTGTTATAGAAGTGAGTGAGAGAGAGAGAGGGGGGGGCAACAATGGTGATAAATCAAACAAAGAAATTGAATAATGTCACTTGGATCATTAAGAATACAAAACTACAATGACTATGATCTTGGCATATGTGTTCAAAATTTAAAGGAGCCCCTAGATGCCAATTTTAGAATATTAAGAGTATTTAAAGTAATTTAATGCTCAAGAATACAAGAATAATGTTGTAAAATATTGTGGGTGCTTATAAGAGTTCAAGTTGAATGCAATAGATAAATAAATTCAAAAATTATCTTGTTGGAAAGTTGAAGAGGCATGCAAGAGTGAATTGGCTATTGATATTTTCCCAATGGATCTTACAATGATTATGCTTGCATGTTGAGGTATAGAAAGGTGATAAAGCTCAATAATAATGATCACAATATAGTTGCACTTTTAGAGGATATTATCAATGTACCAAGAAAACATTTGTGTACTACATAGTTGTCTAAGTATAACAAGGCTAGCAATGATGTAGAATGACGGTGTAACACTATATTAACACAAAAGCACATTCACTTACATAGGGAAGACATGACACACATAAATGCCAATACCACATTAGCACCAAGGGTAGGATAAAGGCTAGGATGGGGTTGAGTAGACCTAAAAATATACTAGAGGAGATGTACACTAAATTGAGGTCAAAGTATAATGTTGAAATTTTAGTCTATATAATTTTTTTACCTTACAAGACTTAATCTAAAAATTTAGATCTGATTTAGCACAATGTGGAATGTTGAGATTAACTAGTTGTACATATTTGAATGTGTGTAAGGACACGTGCCATATTTAGAAGCTCCATTGAGCAATCTATTATATTTCCATTGTTAAGTTCTCCTAGGCTAGATCCCTAGTAGTTAACTTGTGTGACTATGAGTGAAGAGTTTGAAGAATTCAAACAAACATAAAATGGCTCTAGGGTGATGTTACAAGTCTAGACAAATATAGAAGAATTCTCTTTTAAGCTCTTATATCTCGATTTTCTTCTCACATCTCCCATAAATGTGAATAAACATCCTTAAAATATAGTAATCAAGCCCACAAATCAATAATAGTAATTTGAGTTTTAATTTCTAAAAATTAGAGGTTTAGATCCACAATTACAGAAGTGACCTAGGTCAAGTCTACACTTGTAGATCTAACCTAGGGTGATGAACAATAAGTCTAAGGATCAAAATCCAATCTTTGGAGATAAATGATACTAGGGATCAAGATGTGTGATTTCATTAGTGGAATTCGCACTATATAAATATATGCCATTTGTAAGTTGATTATGGTATTTAGGATACTCTAGTCAAATTAGACCTAAGACATAAAGGAAAAGGGATAGTTATGAAATTTTCTTCATTACACATATAAAATCTTTAAATTTGATGGAAGTTATAAATCACACATGAAGTCTTGATCATAAGTTTTGAAGTCTAAACCTTTCATCCTATAAAAAATCTTCAACATAGGTGATGAGAAACCTCTTTTTTCATTAATTTGAGCTTTCTCTTCTTCACAATGGTGTCATAATGAAAATGGTGATTTCATTGGTGAAATAATTGAATGACTAGATCTAATAAATTAGCTTAATAATGGTGAGTCTAAAATAAATCCCATATAGATTTACCTCAAATGATGATGGACTTGTCTCTCAACCACCACTAACTTTTTGCACTATTTTGTTACATTAATAGGTTGTTTACTTGATTAATTTAATCATATTGATTAATTAATTAAGTCACCTTTACTTTATTTCACTTAAGCTAAACTTAGGAATCTTTATTTATGCATTATTAAATTAGTCACATTGTCTCGTTCATTATGATCTTGACACTTTTCACATGCTAATTTAATCGTCTTCCTAGGGTTTTCACTTTAGAGTTGATCTCTTTTCTTAAGGATTGATCTCTTTGTAATTATTATCTTCTCGGGTAATGCATTTTTGTTTCATGTTTGCATAGCATCATTCTTGTGCCTCTTGATCTCCTTTGGTGATAGGTTATTTTCTTGCAGGTGCTTTGATACCATGTAGAAGTTGATAATCCAACCTCACAGATCTCAATGAACAAATTGTCCCAGAAGATAGGAACAAAGGATGAACATGGAAAACACCATTGAAGCATGAAGAAGGTACAAACACTATCATAGAATGACTACTAAAATGCTGAAAAAAGGAATGCAGAGTGACCATATGGTAGTGCTCCATGTCACCAAAATGCATGGGTAACTAGCCGTTGCATCTGCCTAGTACATAGGAACAAATACTGTATACATAGCTCACTCCACCGTGAAACCAAAGAAGCATTAACACCAATAGTAGAAACCCCCTACACTGAAACTGAATGTCCAAAAAAAGCACCTTCAGATGCTCTTGGTTCCTCTTCATGCACTACTTTTAGACATTCAGTTTCAGTGTACTTGTCATGCCTCTCCCTTTTAAGCATTATGGGGGGGTTTCTACTGTTGGTGTTAATACTTCTTTGGTTTTGCGGTGGAGTGAGCTATGTATACAATATTTGTTCCTATGTACTAGGCGAATGCACTGGTTGGTTACCCATGCATTTTGGTGAGATGAAGCACTTACCATATGGACACTCTTGCATTCCTTCTTTCAACATTTTAGTCATTCTACAATAGTGTTTGCAGCTTCTTCATGCTTCAGTGGTGTTTTCCATGTTCATCCTTTGTTCCTATCTTCTAGGACAATTTCTTCTTGATTGGAGGCTTCTTAGACCTTCACTTGTATTTTTCTCCTATTTTGAGAGATATTTTACATTTGTATATGGGTACCTCATTTGGCCTTGTTTGTCAGGACCCATATTTTCTTTCATACATCTATCCTTAGTTTTCTAGCTTCTCCCTAAGTTCATCTTAAGGGGGCGTGTTAGAGTAATAGGTTGTTTACTTGATTAATTTAATCATATTGATTAATTAATTAAGTCACCTTTACTTTATTTCACTTAAGCTAAACTTATGAATCTTTATTTATGCATTATTAAATTAGTCATGTTGTCTCATTCATTATGATCTTGACACTTGTCACATGCTAATTTAATCCTCTTCCTATGGTTTTCACTTTAGGGTTGATCTCCTTTCTTAAGGATTGGTCTCTTTGTAATTATTATCTTCTCGGGTACTATGTTTTTGCTTCATGTTTGTAGAACACCATTCTTGTATCTCTTGATCTCCTTTGGTGATAGGTTATTTGCTTGCAGGTGTTCATTGGGATATGTGAGGTTGGATTATCAACTCCCAAATCCACCTCTAGCTTGTTGTATTTTTCTCTTCAATTATGGCTGAATTGATTTATAAAGGAAAACAATTTTACAAAGAAGGAATCAAATAAAGAAGAAGACAAGACATCATATAAAATTTATAATTGAACAATTACATGAGATATGGCAAGAGATAGAATTGTTGAAATAGGTATTAAGAGTAGTCAATAAATAAACTCAAATGAAGAGTTAAAGGGAAAATAAAGGAGAAATTAATAGAATGAATAACTTAAAGTTCATTATTTAAAATCATTCACCATGCCTATCTTAGAAATAAATTTAACAATTGTAGATCATAGACTACATATACACACACACATGTGTGTGTGCGTGTGTGTATATATATATGTATATGTATATGTATATCTATATATACATATACATATACATATACATATACACACATATATATACAAATACATACATATACATATACATATGCATATACACACATATATATACAAATACATACATATACATATACATATGCATATACATATATTTCAATTTGAATACATTTATTTATATTTTTTATAAGATTTAGGTCTTAAATAAAGTTGAGGATTCACCATCTAATTATCAAAACCTAAATGTTTATTTCTTTTATGACAAACATCAAATAAAAAATATTTATACTTGAATATTGAATAACATCCACTATAGAACTTTAATTTCATCTACAATTCACTCTATAATCTAATAATTACTCAAATTAAAAATAATTTCAAAACACATAAACAATAATTATATTAAAAATCATATTTTAATATTAAATTATCAAACATTACAAAATTTAAAATGTGACTAATACCTAAAAATCACATACCTATTAATTTATAGTGAATATTAAATATATATATACAAATATCTATAACAATGTATTTAGAACAAGGAAACTATCTCCTGCCCAATTTTTTGATTCAATTCACCTTGCCAACCGGTCATATTCGCCCTCCATTCATTGCTTGCCTAGCCAATTTGAAGTCCATGTCATGGAGATCTAACGATGGGAATGAAGTCATAATTAAGGTTAGGACTTATAATTATTTATGTTACGCCAGATTCAAAGTCGCATTCACCTTTAGCTTTCAAGGTCTAACTAGAGGCTCGAAAAGTAGGTGTTTTAGTCATTTGGTGACCTTTGGTTGGCTTTAAGGCCACTTTGAGAAGTTTTGTGGCAGAAATTTGGTAGTAAAGGGGTCTGAATTTATATAAAATAATTCTTCTACAATTAACATGATGTGATTGTAATGAACAATTATCAAAATGAAATATATTTTAATAGAATTAAAAGAATATATTCTGAATTTCAAAGTTGACAGGAAATATGTATAATTAATAAGATGACAAGATCGGTGATACTCATAAAATTATTAGAAAAAATAAGTCACATTTGAATCAAAGATGGACCAGTCATCAAGAGGGCTGCTAACTCAGTTATAGAACACCCCAGTTACAAATATGAGGTCCTAGGTTCGACTCCTAACTGTTCTAGAAGAAAAGTTTAACATGGTCTCAAAGCTCAAGTCAGTAGAGGCAGACCAAACCATGATTCTTGAGCACCTGTAGTATAGCTCAAGGGAGGTGTGGAAAAATGAACCGACGATAGACTAGTTGCCAAGAATGCTGGTAGCTCAGTGGTAGAACACCCAACAGTAAATGAGAGATCATAAATTCAAATCTAAATCAGTCTTAAAAAATTTAACAAAAATGACCACTCATAAAGATTAAAATAATATATTATTTCTTTCTACAAATTCTTTTGACGTTTTCATTCTTTGAAAAATGAAATGTTGTATCTTAGACTTTCTAAGCTAAAATTTAATTCTTCCGCATCTTTCTTGTCATTTTTGTCATAATACAAGAGATGAAAATATATTGTCTCATTATATAATGATTTCCTTGTCAAAAGTCATAATACTTTTCTTTAATTATTAGTTTAATTATCATGAACCCATGAATCTCATCTCAATTTTTTATTTTTATTTTTAATGAATCCTGCTTACCCATGACAATTGTTATTTATGAGGCATTCACAAAGGCAAGTAAATCTTCTCACAAGTACCTTGAACATAAGGACTTAAAGACTAAATTCAAATTGAGTCTCAAGCCTACAGTGCATATGTATAGGAGACAGGAGGAGGGATAGTTGTGAACATTTCTAAGATAATGGACAAAAATATATGAAGAAATATCTTAATATAGTAGGGGGATATACATTGTAGTATTTAACATGTTATTGTAAGTTATAATCTAAGGAAAATGATACAATTTTTGAGTAGTGTATATTTTTGGATTAAACTGTGTATATTTTTTGTTTTCGAATCACATTCAGTGATCCATCTTCAAGATTAAATCATATAATTCTCCTATTCCTGATGATGGATCACTGAGTGTGATCTAAAATGTCAAGACAAAAGTATACAAAATTTAATCCAAAAATATATACTATTATGTGGAAAACTAATACCAACCATATAATTCTTCCATGCTTTCAAAAAATGCCCTCTTTGTTGAAAATCAAACCAAAACCCTTAGTAAACTAGTCTATACTTTAGACTTGCACAAAATGTTCATAATTATGGTTCTCTGCAAAAAAGTTGTTCTTGGCATCTCCTTGTAAGCTGGTGTGGAAGGCTTTGGGACTTGGATTCTGCATTACACTAGCATCAAAAACAGTTTTGTGTATTCCTAGTTTGATTGATTGATATCATTATTCACACAGAAAGCATTATAGATGTTATGAATTAGCTAACCAGGTTGCATTATGAAGAGACTCTAGTAGTAATCAATTACCATAATTTTCTTCTTCATTGTTGGTAGACCAGTAATCAATAACCCAAACAAAATGAGAGTAATGTGATTCATAAAAGTACAGAAAGATTTATGTTCCCTAAATGTTAATTAACTAGAAGATGGCTCTCAACACGGTAGATTGTAAGTATTTAAAGATTCAAGTGTTTATATCACAACTCCTCTTCTTTTCTATGTTCTTGCTTTGAAAGATTCAAGTGTTTATATCACTCAAATCCTCAATTTAGCAACTCTTATTTGAGAGGAATTCTATACTATCAGTACCAAAATTAAAGATAAATTTTGGTACCAAATAGATATCAAATGTAAGGAAATATAGAAAAAATTCTATATTAATAATGTTACAAAATCATTTCACATTAATTTTCTAAATTATTATTTGTAAATTTTATTAATAGTTCAATATAAATCACATATAAAAAAAATGAAATATAAAATTACATAAAAGATAAGCACTTATGTACCTTTGGAAAATCTTTTTAAAAAAAATAAAATTTTAAAGCATCAAAATCAATGTATTCATTATATAAAAAATAGTCATACCATAATGTTAAGCTCCAAATCTTAACATGAAGATCAACATTTTCAAAGATGTGACCTTTTGTAAAAGTGAGCATGTTGTCATACTCACAATACTGATTCGAAAACAAATGAGAGTGCAACATCCCTCTCCATGTTTCTCAAGATCTAATCAACAAGCAACCCAAGCCAAGTTCCACTTGGAATCACCAATTACAAGATGAGCAAGTGAGATGACCCCATTCCAAGCCTCCTATTTATAGGCAAGAGGACAACAAGCAAGATAAAACTCACTAGAAGCTTCCTCATCACCTTTTCCATTGTTATTTAATACCCTAAGAAAAATAATTGATGCTCAAGAATCTCCATGGTGGTCCATTTGCTCTCTCAAATCTTGATTTAGCTTGCAACATGTGCCTCAAGCATTAAACACTTTTAGAATATTGAATGCATTTTATAATTAACTAAAATATTAAATGCATTCTTTTAATGAGACCAATTGACCATGTGTACTCACTAAATCACAATTGTATAAGTGCCACCCACATTAAATAAATTTACAATGTCAAATATAACCTCCCTTAGGAAAATATTTCTCAATTATAAATATAAAGTATTTAATATTCAAGATATATGTACAACACCTTCCCAATATTCTCCCATTTGTTGTGTACATTACATAAAGGGGCCAAACATGTAAAGGACTAACCATAAATAAGCTTGCTACAAAGGGAAATGCATCCCCCTTCCATTCTACATCTATGCAAATCCTACTTCTAAGGTTCCAATATCTAAACACACTCCTCAAAGTCAAATCTCCTCCTAACATGCTTGGGTAGTTGTAGTGTTTGCCTCTAAAATTGTACTCCAAAGAGAAACCATAGCCTATCAATTAGTCATCAAACCAACTACACCAAAAAATAAGGTAACTACATACCATTAGTAAAGCATCTTCTATTCACATCTTCTACCTGTAGAATCCTATTGTGCCCTTAGCACACACGCCTCGTTCGGAACGGGGACCCTCTTTTCTTTCGCCTCGTCGGGTCTTTTGGGGCCACCTCATTTTGCGTGCCCCTCTTTTTTGATGTTTTGTATGGTCGATGTTGCTCCAAGGTTTCATCATAAATCGATCATGCCTCCGCTTTTGGTTTTTGCTGCCTTTCGGGGCCTCGGGGAATTCCTCTGGCATTTTGGCCCTGAAACGGCTCCGGGACCTTCCACGCCCGGGCGTCCGGGGTTCCTTTTTCGGGTTTCCCCTTTGGAATTTCCGTCCCTTCGGCGTTCACCGAGCGTCTGCCCGCACCTCGAGGTCCGCCCTACCGCCCTCCGTCTGAAACTCGTCGCAAATTTTCGGGGCGGCGCCTGCCCCTTCGGGCCCCGGTGCTCGGAAGTCCGCTTCCGGACTTCCGTCTCGGTCTTGCCGTCGACGACGGCGAACCTCCCGCGGCCTCCCGCTCTTCGGGCCCCGCCTGCCTTATCTCCGTCAGGCTCTTCGCCGTGGCCTATCTGTCACGGGGTTTTCGGGGCCCGGCCGTCCGGAGTTTGGCCTCCGGACTTCCGTGACGGTTCCACTGTCACTGGCGGCAGGTGTCTACTGGCTTCCTACCCTCCGGGCCCTGAGGCGCTCCTTGCCGTCGCTGTTAAAACAACTCAAAAATTTTAAGGCGGCGGGTGTCTACCGGCTTCCTGCCCCTGGGCCCTGGGCCGCTCCTCGCCGTCGCCGTTCAAAATTAGCAAAAATCTTACGACGGCCGTCGCCTCGTGTCTTCCCGGCCGCTGGGCCCTGGCATTTCCGTCGCCGCCGCTGACCTAAATTCAAATCCAACCACTTTTCCCGCGACCGTACAAACATTTATTGCAGTCATTTGTGGCGGTTTGGGTATAAAAAGTCCAATCCAGGCAGTCATTATCATTCTGCAGGATTGGAGCAAATTGCACAAGTCATCATCTGGAGCCCACCGCCTTCGACAACGTTGTGATCATCGACCTCAACATCATTTCACCAACCCCCGGTAGATCCCACATCTTCCCGCTTCGCGTGTTCGAGGTAGGTAATCAATTGCCCTCCCGTACATCTTTTTCATGATTTCCAAAGATTTAATCAAATGAACAAATTAGTGGGAGGCATAAAGAGGTAGAAAACTAGATTGCGCACCAAACCCATGTGGTAGAAAACCAAGTAAAACACCTAAGATGCTTTCGTCGCCGATTCAGAACTTTTCCGTGGTGCGGCTGTTCTTCGCGTAGGGCGATTCCTCACCCCAGGCTCGAGGACCGTCTTCGCCGTCAAACTCAAACTCCAAACACTTGCCGACGACAATCCTCCTCGCCGGCCCCGGTTGGCCGGGTTTCCCCCATCGGACTTCCGTGTGCCTTTCGCCGCGCTTGAACTGCCAATCCACCCCGCCTCCCTGACTACCAGATCCCGATTTTGGCTCTGCTGTGAAAATCTAAAACCGAACCTGTGCCCTTTGACCATCTCGGGCCCGAGCCTCCGGAGTTCCACCGAAGGTTCGCCTTCTCCAAACGGCGAACGTCCCCTGGCGTCCTGCCCTCCGGGCTCTGCCGATGCTTCGGCCTTTTTAAACCCTTGGCAGATTTAATCTCTCCTTCATTTTTCCTTCGGGCCCCGGATGTCGGGCCTCTACTCCTTATTTTCCGCCGTTCCCACGGCGAGGTCTTTCGGTGAACACTCTGATGCCACCCGACCCCTAGACTCTGACCTTTTCGCCACTGCTCGCTTGTTGTTTCCCATCCGCGGCTGCCGCGTCCCCGGAGTCTGGCTCCCGGACTTCCGTTCTTGGAAGGCCGTTGCACTCTTGATGTCGGAATCCTCGCTCCGTCCGCCCGAGTGCCGGGCCCCGAACTTCCCTCTGCCATGTGTTCCCGTCGAAACTCCTCGCGGCCGCCAACGTGCCGTGCCCCGTGTCCCATAATTCTGGTCCTCGCCCGCCGTTCCGAATGGAGCTTCCCGCTCTACCGTCCGCTCCCCGGGCACCGGTGGCTGGACTTCCGTCCGCGAAAGTCCACCTCTTAAATGTTGTTCCTAACGAAAATTCTCTCCCGGTGCCCTGGCCTCTGGACCTTGCCATGCCAATTGCCACTAAGCTTAAGCGATAAACTCATACCGCCGACCTTTGTCCCCCGGGCTTCCCTTGCCGGACTTCTGTGCGAGGATTGCTGTCCCAAACGGCAAAGTCCACCCGCCTTCCTAGTGTCGCTGGCCCGAGCCTTCGAAGCAAAATGAACATATGCTGGTCATCCTTTGGCCCCCCGGACCCTGACCCTCAGACTTCTGCCGCTGGATTTCCGCCTACTGTCTGCCGTCACCAACGGCCATCTCTCGACAGCTCTCCGGCTTGAAACCTCCGATGCCCCTTAAATCCATCCAAACGATCCTGAAATTAGAATCCGACTTCGACCCACGTCTTAAATTATGCTCTTCTCCATCATGGGCCTCCTAAAACATTAAAATTTGGCCAGGAAGGGTCTCTGGGAGCTTTCAGCTGTGTTTTCCCTTCCAGATAGCATTCCTGCCAGGGAAGTCCGGCCCTTCGGGCCTAGATTGTCCAAATGCCCTGAAACGAAGATCAATAACGTCTAGAGATAAGATTTATGATATACTTGATTGATTATTTAGATGTTATTTTCGAGATATGAACTAACATGAACGCTTTTGATGTTTTGTTGCACTGACTTTGCCCTTACTTGCAGAATATATGGAATCGGGTCCAGGAACTTTAGGGGCATCCGCTGAGAAGGATAAGGGCAAGAAATCAGGAAGGACCCCTCGGGGAAAGGAAGACAAGGATCAAATGAAGTATCCGTTCCAGGGTGAGCCACTCCACTCAAAGGTCTCAACCGACTGGAAGGAAATTTTAGATACTGACATCGGCCAGGTTGACATAGATGAATTCACTCAGAGGGTCAAGGTCAACCTGATGACGAAGAACGCCAGATTAATACAGTAGAGTGGAATAGCCAAGGCCGCCGGTTTCCCTCCCTCTCTCGTGGCACCCGAACTAGTGATGGCTTGCCGAGAAGCCTATCAAACAAACACCAGAACGATTGTGCATAAGGAGGGAAACATCCTCGCAGACATGTCACCAGAAGGGATTACCAAGACATTCCACATTCCCACGTTCCAACAGATGGAGGTCCCCACGTTAGAAGAATGCCAAGCAGTGTGGGATGCTAATCCATCAGGGTGCAAGAAATCAATCAACCTCCATTGGCTTAAGGAAAAACGGGGCAATGCTGCGAAGGTTCCCCAAGAAATCTTCCGTAGCGATTTCCACGAGGACTACCACGACCTGGTGACCATGTTGAGCAGGGTTATGGGTCTTCCAACGGCCGCCTACTTCCAAGAGTGGATGGCGTACTATATTGAGCAAATCCTGCGGGGAAATGAGGATGCTACAACCAAGGTCTCATTCGACTGGGGAAGCATCATTAGCAACTGCTTCCATGAGAAGTTCGTCAACATGAAGAAGAGTTCTAAGTTCTACATGACCTCCTATCTAGTGTACTCCCTGGCAGGTCAAAGACAATATAGTGGGTTGTTTGTAGCACCCGATCAGGGCCAAAAGTGAGGGCTCAAATCGTTTGACAAGTACCCTCAACTCCAATACTGCAACTTCAAGAAAGAGTACTGCCGGGTCAATGATGCCTTCATCGGCCATATAATTAGATTGATCGCTGGAGATTTCGAGAGGAGAGTCTCCCACAGCGCCAGGGCGCTCTTAAGGGAATATGCTTTTCTGTTCATCCAGTTCCACAAGTTTACCTACATCCGGGCCCAGGGTTTTACGGAACAGCCAAATAAATTGCCACGGTACCCAAATGACAGGATCATCCTCCTGGAGCTTTCTCGACAGCTCCAACACATCCAAGCAATCTTCAGCAATAAGCATGTAGCGGGGATTTCCTACCCTATGACCCTCGGCCAGGGCCTGTATCGACTACAGACTTCCCAATGTGCCAGTAACTCTGAGAAGGAGCTCAAGGATTACAATTTCGACTGGTACACTGCCCGCCCGCGGATGGATCCACATGGCCATGTAAGGAAGGCACTGGGGCTGGCATATGCCCACCAATACCACATTGAAGATTTCTGGGCCGACTGCAAGGATGACAAGGAGGTGCGCGCGAGGCACTACATGCGCATGACAGTACTATTCCTGAGAAGAGTGCAACTGTTCCCGGTACCAGACCAGGCTGAGGAGGACAAGTCCACGATCATGCACCCAAGGTACCCTGCAGTTGCTAACCTGCCAATACCGTCGATCTATTGGGATGAACAGGAGGTCGATGACCTGGACACCATCACCCAACCAATCATAACTCGTACCAAGGAGTGGATCAATAGGCAGGCGGCGCACCTAAAATGACAAGGGGTAGTCTTGACCTATGAAGGGCTCAAGAGTGAGCCCAGTGCCACGGAGGACGTCGCTGCCACCACGTCAACTGGCGGGACCTCCAAATCTCCTCCTATCACCAGGTCCCAGAAGAGGAAAGGAACGGAGACCACACAGTCTCCAGATCCCAAAGATCAAGCAAAGAAAGAAACGGGAGGCTCATCTCCCAAAAGGCTTAAACAAGCGGTGGGTGCAGAAGAATCCCGACCTCCCTTGGCTCTTCCTGCTCCTCCTGTTGCACCGCCTACCTCGCTAGCTATGGTCACCGCATCTCTGCCAGCAGTGGACATTTCTTTCCATCTTGCTCCTTCGCCCTCGGCCGGGTCGGTGGTCGTCATAGATTCCTCTTCTGGCATGACCACTCCTCCTTCCTCTGCTACCATGTCTCCAATTACATCCCTCCCTCTAGCAACAATAACATCGCTTATTCCCACTGCCGCTATGCCCGAGGCCCTTACGAGACATATGAAAAACCTCCCCCCTGAGCTTTCCCAGATTTTAATGAATCCAGCTCTCCAAGCAGCCCTTGCCCAGGTCCTTGCAACTGCCCAGCCTTCACAACTGCCGACAGGGCCACCAGCTATGGAATCCACAATGCAAATCTCAAAAGAGTTGGAAGAGCAAGAGCTGGAAGCCTCGAAGTCTATCGAGGAGGAGGCCAATGAGTATCATGAGCACCCTGAGTATGAGCACCGAACCATCGACATGGTGGTCTATGAAGGGGAGGAGACAGACTCTTCTGAGAGTGGGGATGAGGAGGGTGGCTCGGGTGCCAAGGAAATCATCCAGACTTTCGATGAGGACCTTGAGGAGGAGATGGCGCAGCAGCTAAAGAACATTGGGGAGGAAACAGAAGAGTCACCACACGGTGAAGAAGGGTAGCCGCTAGAAGGGCAGCAGATAAAATATTTGACTGCGGCTGAGACCCATGTTATCAAAAGCCCCGAGGCCGAGGCTACTAAAGAGAAGGAAGAAGAGGCAACGAAAGAAGAAAGTCCCACCTGGCAGCCGTCCACCAAGCTGCCCATCAAGCGCCTCGTATTCATTCGTGACTCCGACGAAGAGGAGGAGGATGCTACGAAAGAAAAAGGAGAACCCCAAAAGGAGAAAGAGGTAGAGGTCTTGCCTTTGATGGAGAGGGGTGAGGGTAGCCATGATGCACCCAAGGATAAGTCTGCTATGCCCGATTGGTTGGAGAGGCAACTTGAGAAGACGACTCTTGTGCTGAAGGACCCAAGGGCGAGATTGGAGACCATCTTGGCTCGATCCCTGATCACGACAAAGAAAGAGAAGAAGCCCAAAGTCTGATCCAAGATAACAATGGACGCTTCTGGTTCTCGAGCGGCACAAATTGCAACGCCTACTGTTGGCCAGGCAGGGGTGAGTTATAATATCTCCACCATTGAATTGGGGACAGCAACCAGGGAGCAAAAGGTCGAACACCTTGAGGAGTCGGTGGCCACGGTGGTGCACCTGATAAAGCAGGACAAGGTCTCCAAGGATGAGCTCAAGGCACAGGTTGCTGCCCTAACAGACTACATACAACAATGGTCCTCAGTGGATGACGTGCCCACCACCTCCACTGCCGCACCGCAGTTGCTCTCCAAAGAACAAATTGACAAGATGGAGAGAAGGAAGAACTTGGAGAAAACCACCGAGGATTGGTTCTGACAGGTCACATACGTCAGAAACATGGGAATCAGTAGGGTTGTACGAACAGACAACAAGTTCTTGGACTTGATGGAATCCCTGGAGAGTACAAGGAGGCTCTGCACCAATTTCCCCGCCACCTACGACTCCACCTTCCCCAGAATCGAAGCCATCCTTCAGATGCCTGAGGCCACGTGGGAGGAGAAGTTGAAACTTAAAAAAGAAGATCACTGGCTAGTAGATGTATGGCGCAGAGACCTCGACAACCAGAAGGAGAGGTTGGAGCAAATCCTGAGCAGAGTGGATCCAGATATTGAGTGGATCAAAGAAATCCAGGCGGAATGCACCGAATATCTCAAGCTGATGACAGGATATGATATGCCCACCGTGCAAATGGATACAGAGAAGATCAAGCCATACTTCCAGGAGAAGATGAAGGACGGGATAGCCAGAGAAATCACAACGGAGTTCCTGAGTTTTGCTGCCCGCACCTTCGATCGATCAGAGCTGTTCAGAGACCAAGGCTCGAAGTATGACGAAGATTGGAAAAGGCTGGAAGAGAATGCTAAAGAGTGGAGCTACCAGGCATTATGATGTGAAATCCTTGAAATTGACAAGCTCCAGGCTGTCATCCTCAAGTACATAGAACACGTAGCTTCCGAGGAGCAAGAGGACAGCCCAACCAAAGAAGAAGACCTTTCTGAAGAGTAGCTACAACAAAGAGAAATAGCAATCAGCTACAGGACAAAAGAGCTATAGTGTCATCCACAAGAGGACAAAATAAGGAAGAGACAGAAGTGTAATTTTAAATTGTAATCTATTTGGGGGTAGGTGAAACCCTATTTTGTAATGAATCTTGGCCACACAATGAGAATGAATCTTGGCCATTCATGTAACTTTTTGAAAACTATAAATAGGGCACTCCTCTCATTTGTAAAGGTGAGAGTTGAGTTGTTGTAAAGACATGCTGCTGAAATTTATAAGAAAATACATTGACTTGGTGTATTTTCTTAGTTTCTCTCATGTTATTTGATTCATTCTCCAATTTCACATGTTTAGCTTAGATCTTATGGCTGTTTAGTTAAGCTATTTTCTTTCTTTGGATAAATCTTAGGAATGCTGTTGGGTGATTGTGAAAATTCCTGCTTTGTTGATGATCCCTTAGTCCATACTTTTTGCTGTTTGCTGAAGGTAGATAGCTATGCAAAGTTAGCCTGGACTAGATTTTAAAGCTGTTCCAAACATTTATCTTTGATTCATGCATGTATGTGGTGGATGAAGGATGAAATATCTGCAGCCCTTAGAAGATAGCACAATTTCCATGATACTGTGAAATCCCTGGTTAAGTGGGATATTGTTTTGAGGAATTGTCCATTGCAGGAACTCCATTGTCACTATTCACAGCAAGCTTCAGACTTAGAAACTTTTCCTCCCCTTCGCCCTTTTCCCTTTTTTTTTAGTAACTGATCTATGCTAAGGTTCATTGCACATTATAAAGACAAATCCAATAACTAGATGGAGTCCAAGATTGCTGTTTGAACTTACAGCCAATGCATAATTGCCTTTATCCGAAGAACTCCATTTCAAGATCCAACTTCATGTTTTGTGTCCACACTTTGTATTTTCTGTAAGACCGCCTTGTGATTCCAGCAAATCACATCAAACTACTGAGGTATCTAAGCACTGTCATGACCTGACATCCGAGAGACCTTGGGATAGTGTTCTGCAATTCGATTGTGGGAGATTGTCTTTCAAGAGAGGTAGTGCGCCTATGCACTGCCTGTGTTGAGAAGTGCATAAAAACACCATCAACAAATCCTTGTATATCCATTATCTTACTCAAGGGTTGTCCTCAAATGTAGTATACTCAATACATAGACATGTCCCAAAGATACCTAAAGACCCTCCACATCGCAATCCAATGCTTCTTTTCCAATATGGCACATATACATTTTTAGGAATCACAATACTTTGGTAATATTTTGTTAGGTGCAAACTACAACAGACTACCTACTACACTCACATAAAGAACATTACTCATATCCTCTGTCTCACATGGCATAAAATCATTGCAAACCATGTCCTTCCAACACAAACATAGTGCTTTTTTTTTTATCATAGATCTTCTCAGTATATATCCCCATCTAGAAAATCTCTCTCAACATCTAGTCATTTAATCCCAATGTCAAACACAACACAATAAAAAATAAAAAATATGAAAGATGTGAGCTTCTTAATACCAAAAAGAAGATTATGCCAAAATTCATTCCCACAACCAAAGAATCAAACAATAGTCACTAACCATGCCCTACACTCCTCAAGGTCCATCATGTCACAGTTCTAACATCATAAATTAAGACCTATCTAGAAGAAAAAAACATAAAAATGAAATGCATCTAAAAACTAGGTGGGCTATATATATCAAGTTGCATTCTCTATTGAGTGGAGATCTTGAAGAGTGGGGTATGAAATTATTCCTCTATGTATGGTTATCTCTATCTCTAACTCTCTCCCCTAAAAAATCTTCTCATTAGGTCCATGTTGAATCTATGTCCATCCCTAGGCGCATGCTCCTTGGTCTTCTTGCTAAAACCTTAGTGAGAGTCTAAATCTTTAATACCCAAGATATCTTGAGCCTCACTTCAATTTGTCTAGAAATACTAGATACACTACTAATCATCTCATGCCTAACAAAAATATATTGCAACACCACAATTTCTTGGAGTGTCTCTCTAAGGAAATGTTTATTATACTCAATAATAGCATATTATTTCTAAATCATAGCTAATGTTCCCACTTCATGATTAGTGTAGACTCTAAAAATTTCCCATGGTTCCATGATTTGCATAGTTCACAATAGAAGATTTACTTTTTCCAACTAACATATCTAATAAAAAAACAAGTGTATCATTCAAAAATCTAAGTGGTATACTAGAGTCCACCATGATACACTACTACTTATCCTCAATACTAAGAGACGATTTGTCAAACTAAAAAATATATATCATTATCAAAGCTCTCACTAAGAGTGTTCTAGAGCTACCCATCACTTTATTAAATCCTTGTGATAGAATCATAAACAATAATGTCACATCAAAGAACTCTACCCATGCACAAAATCTTTGTAGGGCATCATGGTCACTTCTTCAACCTAAAACATAAGTTTCCATAAATAACTATGTACCAACACAAAAGCTCACATTAGACTATGATCAGATCTCAAGGACCTCATAATAGCATAATTTATGTCTTAAAAACCAAAAAACATCCCTTCCTTCTACATATGAGGTCTACAAAAGACCTCCTCAATTGTCCATTAATCTACCTATTTTCTAATCAACATGCCAATGTTTCATGATGGTCAATGACTAAAGAACTTGAATACACAATTGCATGGATTCTAAATGGTGTAGAAAAAATAACCAAGATGCTCAAAAGACGAGAAACACACCTCCACCAATATCATGATGGATCTACTTGCTGTACACATATGATAGTGCCATCAACACTTCATGGATATTTTCTCCCAAGTTCTTCATAAAACATGTAGAGATACAAACATGACACCCAACCACATACTACAGACATGCAGACTCTACAAAAAGTTATAAAAAGAATGGTCAATCTCTACTAAAACCAAAATAAAGTATAAAACACATAGATCCAAATAAAGCAACTTGGATTGACTAAAATGTCTAGACCCAATTTAGATGAAAATTCAAGCCTCCACTAGTGACAAAAAAGGACACCTTGCAAATTCTTTCCATGACACAAACATCAAATCCAAAACTTCCTCAAATCCAAAATGCCAAAAAAGTTAGAATTTGAGGAAAATTGTAACTTAGGAACCAAATACTAATAAACAAGCCTTTGACCATGCTCAAAAGTGTTCATGAAAATATGAACTATCTCCATCTAGACAACCTTCAAGAATTATAATTTAAAGAATCCCTCTACACATTTACAAACAATAGATCTTGATTAAATATAAAACTTTCCAAAAATACATAGGACAAAGACATCCATGCAAATCTAGATCCATTAACACATCTAAATCACCCACAAATCATAGGACCAATGATTCACTATTTGAATGATAAAATATCATAAGCTTACAATTAATAGATTCAGACACCATGAATCCATAACATATAATTTTGCATACATCCAAAAGGACTAGGGGGTTGTTCGAGAGCTCTAGGCCACTAAATGATCAATTTTACAACCTCCACTAAATAAATGCATCCAAGAGCTCCAAGTTAAAGTCATCATATGGCCAACTCCTCCATCATGTATGTACAAGTAGAATAACCAAGTTGCGTAGAATATACTAGGTCATCATACAACCAACTCTACAACCTTTTTGTAACTAGGTATCTAGGGGGCTACTTCAAGGGCTTCCAAGTCACCAATGACTCTCTACAACCTACATGTAGCCAAGAAATCATCCAAAATATCAAAATGAGCTCTATACCACTATACGACCAATTCTAACAATGTAGGGATAAACTCTAAGGAAAATAGCAATATGATCTACAATCCTATCACAATCAAGCAAATCTTTAAGGAAATTTACATAGCTCATACCAAAATCATAGACAAATTATGATACTTAATGGATACAAATATAAAGAAATATAGACATTTTCCAATGTCAACCATAATACAAAATTATTCCATATTAACCCTATGAGAAAATGTCATAGTAGTTTCACTAATCTATAATTTTAACACCATTTCACTACAAACCACACAATTAAAGAATGAAAGATAGAAAAAATGTATAAAAAAGAGATATATCAATATACCCTAGAAAAATCCTTTCAAAAAAAGCCTAGCTTCTAAAACATTGAAACTAATATATTCATATCAACAAAATAGTTACAATACAATATTATTATATTAGGCTTTGAGCCTTAACATAGAGATCCACATTCTCAACTAGGAAGAAATTATGTAATATGTGGCCTTCTTTTGCATTAGTGAGCAATCGTTTCTATGCCTATAAGATTGATGTAAGAATAAATGAGAGTTAATTGTCCCTCTCCATGCTCCTCAAATTATCCTTAACAAACAACTCAAGATCAACTCCAAGCTCCAAGTTCCACCCAAAATGAATGTGTACAAGACTATCAAGTGATGAATGACTCCATCCCAAGCTTGCTATTTATATGCAAGAGAGCACCAAGCAAGACAAAGATCACTAGAAACTTTCTTGCCACCTTTACCATTGTTGTTTAATGCCCCAAACAAAAACAATTAATGCACCCTATGCACATATAATTACTGCTCAAACATGTTCATGATGGCCCCTTTGCTACTTTAAATTAAGTTGGCTTGCAAGATGCACCCCCAAACATTAAATGTTTTTATAATAGTGGATGCATTTTACAATTAACCAAAAATATTTAATGCATTCCTCCAATGTGTATAATTGACTGTGTGCTCATCAAACCATATCCCTCCAATATGCAATCCATATTAAATACATTTGCAACATTAACGGCAACTTCTAGAAAAATATTGTTCAATTACAAAATATAAAATATTTTAAGATGCTAAAATGTAGATCATCTTTCCAACACTATCTGTTGTATACTATTATTTTATCCTTAATAACAACAATGTAGTTTGTAGTTTCTGGTTTTGATTCTTCAATTTTTTTCCTTGATGTTTTGGATCATTTTTGCTCCCTTCCTGATGATGGATCATGGAGTTTGATCTGAAACGTTGAGGAAACAAACCCACACAGTCAAAACCAGAAACTACAAACTATAATAATATGGACTGTGAAAATCATATATGTCAACAATGTAACAACTTTCATACAAAACATTTTATCATATTTTTTCTCAATAGGGATAAAATTTTATATAATTCCTTCTACAATCTGAAGTATTCCCCTGTATTTGGAGTATCAGCCTCTCCTATTAGGAGGGTTAAAGTGATTACTCCTACAATTAGAAGAGTTCCCTTGTAGTGGGGACAGCTGAAGATTGTGAACTTCAGCGAGAGCTTAGTAATCTTGGGATAGCTTGCAAGTGATCAACGCAAATTCTTATGCAAGAGATTGTGATTTTGAATGAAAGTTTAGCGAGTGTTTCTAGTATTGATTCAAGCAATCCTGGGTTAATTTGCAAGTGGTAACCCAACTTATTCTGCTGGAGATTTGTGAATTTGAATGAAAATGCAGTGAGTGTTTCTAGAAATGATTCAAGTGATAACACAAAATATTCTTCCCTAAGTTGTAAATTTGAATAGAGGTACAGTAAGCGTTTCTAGTAACCAAGGTAGTAACCAGTGCAAAAAACATGTGGCCCATGCTTGAGTACAACTGATCCTTGAATCTCACCAGCTCATAATTTCCACCCTTATTTTGTGGTTTATAAAAGTCCAACCTGATTCAGATGAAGTTACACCATAAGCCAACGTCAATTATTAATTGTATTGAAGCTAGTCATGTCTGTACCGACCATAGATTTTCTAGATAAGAATACAGCAGCATCTTCTGGCATGAAAGGCCTCAAGAACGTTTCTTCCAAGGAGGTTTCTTTTGGGAAAGGAAACACAATGGGCTCTGGTTCGCAGTGGGGCTTGATAAGGGGCTTCCTTCTCCTCTCCTGTGTCTGTTGATGGGTTTCCCTGCGTGGATGCCCCTTCCCGCGCTGTCAGTAGAAATATCGATGATCAGGCTGTTGGTGTGGCCGTTGATGGGTTCCATCCCCCCTCCTCACCCCCTCCCCACCGCGCCCCCCCCACCCTGGAATGCAAGAGGAGTTGTGTGTTTCCCCTCTCTGGCTGGGTCAGTGGCAGTTGTGGAGCTCCATTTATGGTGGAAGGAGGGAATACAGAAGGTAGGGGATCTTTCATATCTCCTATTATTGTTTGTTCTGACAAGGATCTTGGTGTTAGCAAGAGATCCTGGGCAGATGTGGCCGGTGGTAAGTCTTGTGCTAGTCCTATTTTGTCGGCCCCCAGTGGAACCGATTGTGATTGAAAAATATATTTGTATCAGAATCCTTGACTTAGTTGTGGAAAGATCTTCCTCTAGGCTTCAAAGTGTTCTTATTTGGAAGTTTTTAGTTGTTGGGTTAAACATTAATGTGGTGGGAAGTTGGGCTTACAGGAAATGGAAACTACCAAATAGTCAAGTTGAGATTTCAGCTGTCTAATAGTTTCTTTCTAATCATAATGATTGTGAGCTATGTCTAATAGCTTCTTTCTAATCATAATGACTGTGTTACCTAATTCTTTTGGATGGTCTTTAATTTCTCGGGAGAGTGGAAATTAGGTTTTGATTTCAAGGAGTGCATTGACAGGATCTTCATTTCTGATACAACTTAGACTAGAGGTTCGAACATGAACAACCCCACTTTCAATTGACATATTCATATACATAATGGAAGCAAAAGTTGAAAATTATAATAAACTTTATTGACTAATGGTTGTCTGTAACAATGTTACAATATGTGCTACAAAAATATATTCAACTATATGGTGAATTCAATAGCTTCTATACCCCACCTCCTCCTCTCACTATAAGGTTTTGCCAAGGCATCCTCCCATTACAATCTTCCATCTCAAATGGTCTTCCTCTTCAAAAGAGGTCACTTTCCTCAACTCCCTCCCTCTCTAATGAAACCAAAGGTTCATTTTTTTCCTCTTTTTGTGCTAGAGAATCCTTATGATAGAAACATTAAAAATAAAAAATAAAAAAATGACTTATTAAGGAACTCTTCAACTATTGTTGCTAGCCAAGAAGATGAACAATCATGTAGTGTTATAGATTATCAACCACCATAAAGATGAGTGAACAACCAAGAACAAAATGCATGAAAAATTCCATGTAGAAAAAGGAGAAACTACCCACTCCAAAGTGAAAGTAATCAACCAAAAAATGTAGTAAAAAAGAAATATAAGCAAATCCGTATGTTTCATTAGCCACGATAAAATGCCCACATCAAGTTTGAATAGCCAAGAAGAACTAAGAAACAACCTACACAACCATAGGAAACACCACAAAAAAGACCATTAAATAGACACATTACATGTGAATGTTAGGCTAATTGTCATTGGTCTAAAAGGATTGGAAGGTTGTAGAAAACTAGAAATGAGCTAACCCATAATAGCATGAATTTCCTCTATTGCTAGGTTTTTTGAGACTCTATGGGTCAGTGCAGGATCATGGGGATCCAAACTAGGCCTCTAAGTGGCGATAAAAATTTAAAAAATCAGAGTTAGGCTACTTGACATAAAAATTTGAATAGGTTATTAACATAATTTAAAAAATATGTGAGAACAAAAGTTGTAGCAAATTGAATGTAGTTTCTAGGCTACTAGTCCTTTTTTGGAAAAAAAGTAAATTTGTTTTGAGAAAATTTGAAATTTCAATGCAATGGTACTAATTTTTTGGGAAAAAGATTAAAAACAAGTGTATGTCTGACCATCCTAAGTACAAGAAAAAAAAATATTTTTTTCTAAATTTTTCAATATAAGTAGAGGACACATGCTTGGATGTGCCAATTTTTTAAATTTTTTTCCATGTAAATAATTAGTTATGATTTTTTATTAGAACTTTCGTAATTATTAAAACGTCTGCGGTTTGACCACCATAACCTGTTTTTATAAAATTCATTTTTTTTTTTATCCTATATATGTAGCTATAGAATGTGGTGCATCTTATATATTCAAAAATGTTAAGTAGTTTGAAAATTATAGAAGTTTTTCAATTAGCGTATCAATCGGACTTTAGACGTAATGTAGGTAGAAAATCAATAATCATTTAAAATTAAAAATAAGGAAAAAGTTATATTGGTGGAAAGTTGACAATTTTTTCTATAAACCCTTTTCGTTTGATGAAATTTGGATTAAAAAAAAGTCATTAGCCACAAGGGTGAACTTCGAAAAACTAAGTAAATTTTTAAAACATGTTTTTTGGGTTAACTTTTTAGGTCAGACAATCCCAAACCAAATCCCGAATAGATATCCATTTTGGTTTTCAAAACAGATATTCGTTTTGGAAAGTAGGAATCCATTTTTTTGAAAAACAAAATAGATATCCATATGAAATGGATATCTGTTTTGAAGACCTAAAAAACCCTCTTTAGTAAATTGGGCATAACTTTTGCATTTCTTATCAAAATTTTGACTTTTAATAGGCATTGGAAAGGTGATCAAGATCTCTATGTAATGGAATAGGTGATGTTTCTATATTGTACAAAAATATAATTATAATAATTTGAAATTCATATTTCATTTTTGAAGCATCAAATGCTCATTACTTTTGCGTGCAAAGTCTCATTTTCATGTTTTTTTTTAACACTCATCTCAAAATACTTGAAACTTCAAAAAAGTAATGAATAATGAAATATTTATATTTTTTGTAGTAAAGAGATGAAAAAATCCTCATAAATCTTCATATCTCTCTATCCCTTTCTCTACCTCTCTATATATCACTATGTCTCCCCTTAAACTTTGGACCTATCCCTCCCTCCTTTATTCTCTCTTTGTCCCTCTTTATACCTATCTCTATCACTCTCTCTCTCTCTGCTTGAGCTCTAGACCTATCTTTCTACCTCTATCTTCATTCTTCCTTCTCTCTCTCTCTTAGGTCTCTCCCACTAACTCTCCATCTTCCTCTCACTCTCCATCTCCCCTCCCCCCCTCTCTCTCTCACTCTCCCTCCCTTTGAAGTCTCTCTTCCTCTTAAGTCTCTCCCCCTATTAGGTTTCTCTCTCAGGTCTCTTCGACTCCCTCTAGATCCCTCTTAGGTCTCTCTCTATCAGGTCTCTCCCACTCCCTCTCTCTTTGTTCTCTCCCACCCCCTCTCTCTCTCAATCTCTCACTCACATTCACACTCTCTCCCTCTCAAGTGCTGTCTCTCCCACTGTCTCTCCCTCCTTTCTCTCCCCTCTCAAGTATCTCTCCCTCTCCCTCTCCCTCCTCATTTTCCTCTCTCCCTCTCAAGTATCTCTCTCCCTCCCTTTATTTCTCTCCCTCTCCCCTCTCAGGTTCTCTCTCCCTCTCTCTCCCTCTTCATCTCCCTCTTATACATCTCTCTATCTCTCTAAGGTCCCTACCACTCCCACTCCCTCTCTCTCCCTCTCCATCTCCCTCTTACTCCCTCTCTCTCTCTCTCTCCATCTCTCTAAAGTATCTCTCTCTCTCTCTCTCACAACACACTCTCCATATCCATCTTAGGTCTCTCTTTCCCACTCTCTCTCCTCACTCCCTCTCCCTCCCTCCCTCTATTTCTTTCACTCCCTCTCAAGTATCCCTCTCTCTCTCTTAGGTCTCTTCCACTCCCTCCTCTCTCCCTCTCTCCCTTCTTTCATGTCTCTTTCTCTTACTCACACTCTCCATCTCCCTCTTAGGTCTCTCTCTCCCACTCTCTCTCTCAAGTCTCTCTCTCTCTCTCTCTCTCTTTCACACGCACACTCTCTCTCTCTCTCCATCTCCCTCTCAGGTCTCTCTTTCACACTCACTCTCTCCCTCTCTCCTTCCCTCTCTCCCTCTCACGTCTCTCTCTCTCACTCTTAGGTCTCTCCCACTCCCTCTCTCTCCCTCTCTTTAAAGTTTTTATCTCTCTTAGGTCTCTCTGACTTTCTCTCTCTCCTCTCTCTCTCTCACTCACACTCTCAAGTCTCTCTCCCCCTCCATCTCTCTCTCTCTCTCTCTCTCTTCCTTTCAATTCTCTCCCTCTCAAGTATCTCTCTCCCCCCATCCCTCAATCTCTCTCCCTCACTCCCTCTCTCTCCCCCTCAAAAGTAACTTGAGATGGGGAGAGAGAGAGGAAGAGTGACTTGAGATGGAGAGAGGGAAGGAGAGAGGGATAGAGAGAGAGGGGGGAGAGAGAGAGACCTAAGAGGGATATGAAGAGATAGAGAGAGACTACAGAAAGAGTGGGAGAGAGACCTAAGAGGGAGGTAGATAGTGTGACTAAGAGAGAGAGAGTGAGAGAGATACATGAGAGAAGAGAGAGAGGGAGTGGAAGAGACCTAAGAGGGAGGGACTTAAGAAGGAGAGAGACTTTAAAGGGAGGGGGAGAGGGAGAGGGAGAGAGGGAGATAGAGAGTGAGAGGGAGATGGAGAGGGATAGGGACTTGAGAGGGAGAGAGCCTAGAGGGAGAGAGGAGAGAGAGAGAGAGAAACCTAAGATGGAGATGGAGAGGAGGAAGGAGAGGAGGGAGTGGTAGGAAATGAGAGACCTGAGGAGGAGATAGAGAGAGGAAGAGAGAGAGAGAGAGAGAGAGAGAGAGAGAGAGAGAGAGAGGAGAGAGAGAGAGAGAGAGAGAGAGAGAGAGAGAGAGAGAGAGAGAGAGAGAGAGAGAGAGAGAGGAGAAGAGAGATAATTGAGGAGGGGAGAGGGAGATGGGGGAGGAGAGGGAGGAGACTTTAATGAGAGAGAGAGGGAGGGAGAGAGGATGGAGAGGTGGGAGAGATGTGAGGGAGGTGAGGTGTGAGTGTGGTGAGAAATTGAGGGGTGGGAGAAAGACGAAGAAAGAGGAGTTGGAAGACTTGAGAGACCTAAGAGGGAGGAGAGGGAGTGGGAGAACTTGAGAGGAAGAGAGACTTCAAGGGAGAGAGAGAGAGAGAGAGAGAGAGAGAGAGAGAGAGAGAGATGGAGAGGGAGAGAGAGAGAGGGATAGGGAGTGGGAGGGACTAGAGAGAGATATGTCTAGAGCTTAAGGAGAGAGTGAGAAAGATAGGTATAAAGAGGGACAAAGAGAGAAGAAAGGAGGGAAGGATAGGTCTAGAGCTTAAGGGGAGACATAATGATATATAGGGAGGTAGAGAAAGGGGCAAAAATATATGATTATTTATGAATATTTGTTCATCTCCTTGCTACAAAAAATATAAATATTTCATTATTCATTAATTTTTCTAATGTTTCAAGTATTTTGAGACGAGTGTTACAAAAAAATCATGAAAAAAGGCTTTGCATGTGAAAGTAGTGAGCATTTGATGTTTTAGAAATGAAATATGAAGTTCAAATTATTATAATTATTTTTTGTGTACAATATATAAATGCCACCTATTCCATTGCATACAACTCTTAATCACCTTTCCAAGGCCTATAAAAAGTTAAAATTTTGATAAGAAACACAAAAGTGATGCCCATTTTACTAAAGAAGTTTTTTTAGGTCTTCAAAACAGATATCCGTTTTATTTTTCAAAAAAATGGGTTCCTGCTTTCCAAAACAAATATCCATTTGAAAAACAAAACAAATATTTGTTTCGGTTTGGAATTACCAAACCAAAACGGATATTGTACCCAGGCCTGCAAAAAGTCAAAGCAAAAATTTCATATTTTTGGGCATGTTAAAAACACCTTTTTTTTTCACATCTCCACTTTTTAGGCCCCCATGATCTTGCACATACCCCAATCTAATATTGCTAAAAAAATTCTAAAGTCCCAACTCCTTTATGCATTTAGACTGCAATTTATCCATCATAGATAACTAATTTAAGATAATTCTAAATGGTCCCCCTTGGTTAATTTGCATATATGTTTTTCTCCTTCATCCCCCATTTTCCTATCATATGTTGGAAGTTGTAAAGGTCCAATAAAATTCCAAGTCTTGGGTGTTTTTGGTGGCTTTTGCAAATTTATAGACTTATAATGGAAAAATAGATATTTCTTTCCAATCTTAATATTTGGTTCTAGTGTCCAATCCCATCTTATTTTTTTGCAAGGTCTAATGCTTCCTTGACTTCTTTCATTTCCATTCACTCCACTCCTTTTGTGAAATCCCAAAAATAGTCTTGTTCTCCCCTTCTCATCCCATATCTAGATCTCCTTTCATTTCTCACAAAACTCCATTTCTTTCCCTTTGCAAACTTTGAAGTGGATATGGATTTCCTCCCTTTCTCCCCATCCACTTCCCATGCCCATTTTTACAAAGTTTCTTTGCATTTCCTTCCACTTCTCTTTTGTGGTATTCCTACCAATTTTTAGACCTCTTCCAATCACACCTTCACTTCCTTCATTTGGTCTGCATGTTTTTATCACATCCCCTTCTATCATTTTCATGCAAACTTTAGGTGGAATTTTAGACTTCCAAATATCCACTTTCACATTGAATTCCCATAAAGATCTCTAAATCTATTTGTTAATTTTTTGTTCTTATGTAGACTTCAACTTGGCTTCTAGATATCCTTTCTTCCATATAGAAATCCAATCCTAGTGGGGGAAAGAACCCCCACATCACTCATCAAGAACTAGGATCCAAACATGCTTGAAACAAATAGGAAAATTATCAAGCTCCACTACCAATAATAAGGGGATAGAGAGAGATAGAAGGATACGTATGGATAAATAGAGATAGTGGAAGAGTGATAGAGAGGAAAATAGACATATCAATATAAATTTCTAGTAAGAGGGAGAGAGGAAGATAGATGGAGGGAGGAAGAGAGAGAGAAATAGATAGAGAGATAGATGGAGAGAAATAGATAGAGAGAGATAGGGAGGTAAGAAAAGAGGGAGAGAGAGATAGAGATATATAGAAGGAAAGATGGAGATATAAGTAGATACAAACACAAAGAGAGGGGTAATGAGATAGAGATGGGGGAGAGAGATATAGAGGAAGATAGAGATTAAGATGGAGAGGGAGAGGGAGAGGGAGAGGGAGAGGGAGAGGGAGAGTGAGGGAGAGATTAAGAGAGAGAGAGGAGAGAGGGATAGAGTGAAATATATTGAGAAAGGGAGAGAGGGAGAGATGGAGAGATGGAAGGAGAGAGGAAGATGAAGAGATAAAGAGAGAGGGAGAGAGAAATATAAATATAGATATATAAATTGATTTATGGAGAAAGGTAGAGGGAGAGATAGTAGGAGATAGATAGAGAGATATAGAGGGTGAGATAAAGTGATAGAGAGATAGAGATATAAGGAACTACAAAGAGAGGGGGAGAGGGAGATATAGCTCAATAAATAGAGAGGGAGAGGGGAGAGGGAGAGGGATAGATATAAAGAGATAGATATTGATAGAAATGGATAGGAAGAGAGATAGAGAGATAGGGAGATAGAGGTAGAGAATGATATGGATAGAAAGAGATAGAGAGATAAGGAGTGAGAGGGTGATAGAGAGATATAAATATAGAGAAGAGATGATGTGAATAAGATAGAGTTGAAGATATTGAGATGTAGATAGAGAGGGAAGGGAGTGATAGGGATATAGACATAGAGGTAAAAAAAAGTGAGAGAAAGGAGGTGATAGAGATAAGTAATAGAGAGGTGGTGAAATGGAGATGGAGAGATAAAGATAAAGAGAGATATGGGATAGAGAGGTATAAAGAGCTAAATATATCTAGAGAAGGATAGAGAGGGAGAGATGGAAGGAGAGAGAAAGAGGGGGAGGGAGAAATAGAGATAGAAAGAGGGAGAAAAAAGAGAGGGAGAGATAAAAATAAATATATAGATAGGAAGTGATACATAGAGATGGAGAGATGAATAGGTATAGGGGTAGAGAGAGATGAAGAGAGAAAGAGAGAGAGATAAAGAGAGGGAGATATAGAAGGAAAAAAATGGAGAGATTGGGATAGGGGAGAGAGATAGAGAGGCATATATATATGATTGGTAAGTGCTGCTAAGGGGGTAGCTCCGATATAATAAAAATGCAAAAATAAGAGCTAACAAAGATACGTTAGCTCTAGTAGAGATGCATCAGGCTCTTAAAGGAGTGTTTTACATTACAAATTTGAGACATTAATACTATTTTTTGAATGTGATCTCAAATTCATCTTGTGGACCCAACATCTTTCTTAAGAGTTTCTTTCCTTCTTTTGTACTAACTTCCATTCAGAGGAAGGAAAGAGAGACAAATCATCTATGACTGATCCTCCACCCCATAAGAAGAAAACAATCATTGAAAATATTTGGAGGGACATCCAAAGGTGATCTCTTACTTTGTGAAGAACACAAATTCTCATCCCAAATTGAAAAAGATTTATTTTGTGATGAATTAAGCTCAGATGATTGCTCAATTTTCCTATTTTCAATTTGATTAGTAGGAGATTGAGAATTCTCCAAGGATCCATTTATTGTGAAGTGTTGTGGGAGGACATATTTCCACCATGTTTCTTTATCACTTGAGATGTTCTTGGAGTGGAGACATTCAACAAAAATGTTCCATGTAGAAAAAAATTGATGAAACCAAAATGGTAAACCTTCATAGTCCAATGTCTGGGACCTAATGGAACCCTTCAAAAAATTCTCGGTTCCAATATATGATTGTGTAAAATTTGGCTTCGACCCTTATGTATGGCTTTGGGTTGTGTTCCTCATAAATTTTTTAGGGTCTTATAAACTAAAACCCTTTAGAATTGGCCTACAAAGCTCTAAAAAACCCTTGGTCATTTGATTTTTGCACTGACCCGTTTTCCTGGTACCTAGTCACTTAAGTTGTCACTTATACCATTAAGGTCATTGTTTTTACTACCCCTTGATCTTAGGTCTGTTGGTTACCTTGATCCTTTTCAATATTAAAGTTTCTTATGGTCGAAGGCTTAAATGTATAAATCTTTAAGTCCTCATCCTATATGGGTCAATTTCTCGTATGCCTAGGGGTGGCTCCTTTTTTTAAGATTAACTTTTACAGCATGTGAAAAATTAGAGCTTTGTGTTGACCATTCAATCACTAGGAATTGATCCCAGAAATTCCCCTTGTGCCTGTGCTGATTTATTGCTTCTTATTTTATTCAGATGGACTGACAAGCTTCAGCCATGTGTTTGGTATGTTGGTGGGACTAGTCTCCTTGGTGAAGATGGTTGGTGCCATTCAAAGAAGATCAACGGTTGTAGTTTAAGATATGTGGCCACATCTTGACATTTCCCCACATGCCTGTGTTGGTTTATTTCATATTATTTTAAACACATTGGCTAGTAGGTGATGGCCACGTGTTACTGTCAGACGGTGCGACAAGTGTTCCGACAAGGTTGGAGAATGAAGTTTGAGATATGATCAACGATGGACATCAAAATACGAGTCCTCATGAGAGTCGTTCACCATGTGCCCGTTCGTATTATGCATTAAGGAATCATGATCATGCGGGCTAGCGGGTTGAGTGGCACCTGTCACTTATGTGGGACCAACCAAGCTCTGACAATGATGATTGTTGAGTAAGGAAGGAAATGGACAATTGATGACAGATGACATGGGTCAATCTTGACCACTCCTCGTGATCCTATAGGGGGCCCGCCTGAGTACCATATTTTCCAATGGGTGAATGGGCAAGTGACACATGGACATTCTAAAAGGGCTTCGGCCAACTCTGATGGAGTTAGAAGGTTACTAAATTTGGCTGAGAGGATACTATTTCTAAACGACACCATTTTTCAAGTTTATTCTTTAAGGAACATGTTTGAGAGTTCGACCGTCAGTACTGATAGTTATGGGTACGTGTGGGAAGGTGAAAATAAAGAAGGGAAGTGTACGGAATAATATTTTGAGATCAAATCAGGACCAATCCCCATTGTTTTTCTACGAAGAAATACAAGTGAATTAGTTCCCATGGGTAAGCGGGTGATTATAGCACAAGAAGTTTTAAATAATGTTAAGTATATGGTTGAAATATGTGTACAGAGTGGATGTATATCTACTTAGGGATTTTATGATAAAGAAAAGGCATCAAAAGCATAATTAAAATGAGTTCAAAATTAGTTGCACATGTAATCTATCCATTGATTTATTTTTGAAACATGATCAACGATTGAGGTTAAAAAGGATCAAAGCAGACTATTGTCAGCTTGCGTACTCAAGCTTTCTTTGAGTATTAATGATTGACACAATTGCATGGCTTGATATAAGGAGGACCAATGGCCATTATTTTCATTCTGAAATTGCATCTAAGAGAAAAATTGGTGAAGGTTTTCTAGTTCTTATCACTAATAAGATGAGTAAGTCAAAAGACTTTTCTAGGTCGGTTCAAAGGTCTAGGAGATTGAGTTTTCTTAAGTCTGAGGAAGATTCTCCAAAGGATGAAATTGAGACACAGGAAGCTCCTAATACGCTAAAGAGTAGAAGGGGACATAGGAAATTCAAGAAGTATAGTGTCAAGAGTAATTATCGCCTCAGGAGCCAAATTGTTTCAAAAGAGCTAGTCAAGTTCAAAGGAAAAAAGTTGGTTGAGTATGAGAATAAGGAAAAGAAAAAGTGTAAGTATTGTAAGGCTTATCTAGGAGGACGTAATTCTCCTAGTGAGGTTTCTGATAGCCCTTTAGATAGTGAGGGTGACATTGACCCAGAGGGTGATTATTATCCCCTCTCTTTAGTACCTTCTGAGGATTCTGATGAGGAGGTGGTGATGTTTCCTCTAGTTCCACCACGAACAAGACGCATGCTAGTATCCTCTAAGGCTGATGACTTAGAGTGATGAATCTGCCCCAATTTTGTTTTTGATGACACCATGGACTTTTTGTTAGGATTGTCCTATTCAACATTCATGTGATTTCTTGTTTCTAGTGTTGATGTGGAAATTTTTGGGCTGGTGTATTAGAGAAGTGCCAGACTTCCAAACGTTGGCGGAATGTAGGTTTCTTCTGGGTAGTATGCAAGTTTTTGCTTGGGCTGCGAGTGGAGAATATTCTTTGGTCAACAAGGACGAGGATTCAATGTTGCTGCAACAAACTCTACCTTTTGAGGAGCTAGCATGTCTTCTTGCAAGGGATGTGGAATTTGGTCTTTTACTCTTCCATTTTCTGCAATGAGTGCATGTAACTAATTAAGGACCTCTCAAATTCTAGTGCAAATGATATTCAAATGAAATGAAATGTAAATGTAATTGAGTTTGATGCTTGTTGCTCCCTTGTTTTATAAAAGGGATTTTAGGGCTCATTATAGAGGGTCAGATTTTTAGCTCTCAATAGGGTTTTAGGTGAAAGCTAAGTTTAGGGAAGGTACTTTCGTATAGAATATGGATGAATAGAACAGATTGTCTTGGGTATGAGTCCTATATGTAATAGTCTTTAAATAGTTCTATAGAAACTATTGATATCGAAGAAGATATTAGTCTGGAAACAAACACTCTCCTATGTATTTTTCTCACAAGTTATGAATGAAAATACTAATGGTGTTATCATTTATCTTCAATTGTTCCATTGAATGTATGATTCTATTTTAGCTTTAACTCAAAGAGTTGATTAAAACGCTTAAGGAGAGTTATAAATTTTGTAAGGAATTGCATGGGATTTGTAAGAAGTGAGTGTTTTTTAAGCATTGTGAGTTTTCACAAATGCAATGCACTATGAAAATAGTCCACCAATATCCAAATTAAGTAGTTATATATATTATTGGTTCTTACATATTTGACTCTGTTGCTGCAATTGATAAAACACTGGTCTGTTTGTTAGAAAATTTTGCATAAAACTGAATAATTAGCATACCAAGCCACAAACTTAAAATAAGAAAAACATTCATTTAAAATATTTTCAAGTATAGTAGGGGTTCAAACTACCCTTGTTTCCTAGCAAATAGGTAGTCATCTGCTTAAAGGTCTACCAAACTTTTAGTGAAGTACACTATTTGTAATATATAGGAATAAATCTACATATAAATGTGTTATCAAGAAGATATACCTCACATAAACACAATATGGAACACCCTCATAGGTCCCTCATAGCCTAAAATGTAGGAGAAAGGAACTCAAAATCCTTTACTCATTGTGTTGGCCACTAACCTTACAGTTTCTTCATTATAGGAGTTGGCTACTCTTTAAAGAGCTCTAAGGTTCTGCTGGAAAAATCACCAACAAAAATGGTGACTCTATTGGGGAATAATTGATTGAAGATCATCTAGCCTTAAGAGTCAATATTTTGGTGAGTCTAGACATCTGGTTTAGATATTAAGAACTTTTTAGACTTGGAAGTAATTATATTGCAGTAATGTCAAAGAATTTATGTGTGACTCTACTGCGGAAGAAGACCCAAAAGGAAATTCATTCCTAAAAGGAGGTTCATATCACTTGAAGTTCACTCCTCTCTGAAGGGAGGTGGTGAATCTGTCTAAAAATCCTATTGAAGGTGTGAATAGATTTTTAGATATGCAATATTTCCAACCAGGAAGAAAAATCTACAACAACTGTAATATATCTAGGTATTCTTCATATTTTGGGTTTTCAGGGAGCATACATTCTATATATGAAGATCACATTTGAAAGTTATGAAAGATGAAATTCCCTATTAAGTGATTAAGAACTAAGAGAGGGAATGATAATGATTTGTTCTATATACTTCGATATTACTAGATGGAAAAATCTATTATGAAGTTAAGTATACATTATTTTTGAAGAATTTTATTCAGAAGATCTTAAACAAATTAAGATAGAAAATTGCATTGTAAAAGCTTAAGATTATGCTGTAAAAGAACTTGGATGTACCCTTTGTAATTAAAATTTTGATATAAAAATCTTGTAAGGGTATAAGAAAGTATATCATTCAACATATACACATTTATATAGTGCCTAGTACAACCATGGTTTGTAATCAACTTTAGTCAGGATGTAAGAGAAGTTTTAACTTTGAAAGATATAAAACTATTAATTTTGATGGCATTAATGGTTACCAAAATGTTATTCCATCTGAAAATAGAGATAAGTTACCAAAATTTAGTGGTACAAAGAGTGAATCAACAAGAAAGAATCTACAAGAATTCAGTAATCTAATGGATGATTATGAAGTAGATCATGAGGATGTAATCATGAGACTATTTGTTCAGTCTCTAAAGGAAGATTCCAAATATTGGTTCTCTAATTTACCAACATGCTCTGTATATTCTTGGGATGAGTTCAAAAGAGTGTTCATGGAGCAGTTTGATGAAAGAATGAGTGCTACTTCTTTGCTCAATAAATTTATGAACATTAAGAAAGAAGAGGACAAGCTAGTCCCAACATTTAACTAGAGACTTGCTAAAACATTGAGGGAAATTCCTAAGCTCTTAAAGTTAAGTGATGCAGTATGTTTGGTTGTTTATTTAGGAGCTTTTGTTAATAAGATGAGCTATCTGCTGAGAGATAAAAATCCCAAAACCTTGCATCATTCATATAGGATAGCCGTGAACATTGAAAACAACTAGAATTATGAAATGCAGAAGGGTCATTTGAATGCAAGTGTTTTCTACCATGAGACACCAAATGTTGATGAAAGGAATGAATATCAAAGCACTTACACCCCTATTGTTTTAGCTTATACATCATTCCATAATGTTGATCACACTAGCCCTGTTATGGGCTATGATTCAAATATTGATGTGAGTGAAGAAGACTTGTCCCAAGCTGTGACTATTAATTAAGAAGAGGTTAGCGAGCATCTAGATAATGTGGTGTATGCACCCATGGATTGCATTCATGAAGACTCAAATGCACTGCATGATGCAACTGATAAAGAGATGGGAATAGTTTTAAATACTTGGCATATCACACTAGGTAATGGAATTAATAGCTATTCTAGTGATGAGACCATAAAAAGGGTCCATTTGTAGTCTTATGGTTCAGATGAATTTGGTAATTTGTTTAAAATTAAGAGTGATAATGAGATAATGTATTCATCATTCAGCGTGCTAGAACCATCTACTAATTACAATATTGCCAGGATTGAAAATTTTGTAAATAGTGAGCTTGGTGTCATGGGCCTATTCCTGCACATTCAACTCATAGGGTTGATCATGTTGATTGTCATTTTGCTGGTCATACTAGTTTGAATGAAGTAGAATTGGAAATTTTTATATTAGATAAAGATAATATTAGCATGCAAAATATTGATGACATGATTTCACTTTCAGATGATCAGGTTATGCATTGTGATGAAAATTTAAGTATTAGCATGCCAACATTTTTGGGTAAAGTTGCCATGGAGATTGAAGAGATCTTTGATCATGAAATCTCATATTATGTGGATGTGACAAAAACCTCAGATGTGTGTACTAAATAATTTGAGGATGGGAATGAAGTTGGAAATGTGTCTATCCGCTCTTCTGGTGATTACAACAATTTTGAATGCAATGATGACTTGAAGGATTTAGATATTCATAATGAAAAGGCTGAGGCTTTTATGTCAAAAATAAATGTAATTGAAAATACATTGTTTGATGAGTATCCATCTTCACTAGAAATGAGAAATGACAATCCTTGTTGGTGTAGAGAAAATCCACTCTTTGTTGAAGATTCTGATGATGCATTTGATATATGGTTAGAATGTGGCCTTGAACAAACAAAGCAACACATTAATAAGTTTCTGGAGGATGTTACATATGATTATTTCACATTTGATACAAATGAAGATGAGTATTATGATGCTGATTACTTAAAAGAATATGAATACTTTGAATTCCTAGTTCAGTTGGTAGATGTTTTGGTAAAGCATGACAATAAAATAAAAAACAAATAATGTTATCTTCAGTATCGACATATGTCATGTGATGATAATTTTTTTTAGTTTGTGCTTGATAATATAGTACAAAATTATCAAGATTACATTGAAAATGATATATTCAGAAAAATTGAGAAAAGTTCTAGTAACAATGTTTATAATTAGGCAGACTCCAAGAATACCCATATTTTCTTTCTCATAAGAAGAAGGATATATATGTTTTAATGGTATGGTAAAACTAAATATGGGTTGAAGGAAATCAATCCTTTGAATAGAGGGGTTTTTGATAGGGGTAGGAATTATCCCTAAGTTTCAGTGGCTTGGCACCACTAAAGTGAAAATGAATCCTAGTTGAATTGCAGAGTGCATATTCAAAATTTGCACCTTAGGAGAAGGTTTTAGATGAAGTGGAAAATTTATCTCCCTTTTTAGGTTTTTAGGGCCTATGTAAAAAATTGTATATATTTTGGTTTGTTTGTTTTTTTTTTTTTCCTTTTTCCCTAGTTTGCTTCACCCAATGATTCCGAGATCTCACCATGCCTACGAGAAGCATGTGTCCCCAATAGGAACCATTGATGGAACCCTTCAATAGATTCTTGGTTCCATTCTATGATTGTGCAAAATTTGGCTTGGACCCTTATGTCTAGCTTTGGGTTGTGTTACTCATAAATTTTTTAGTGTCTTATAAACTAAAATCCTTCAGAATTGGCCTATAAAGCTCCAAAAAACCCGTGGTCATTTTATTGTTGCACTAACCTATTTTCACAGTACCTGGCAACTTAAGTTGTCACTTATGCCATTAAGGTCATTATTTTTATCGACCCCTTGATCTTAGGTCTGTTGGTCACCTTGATCCTTTTCAATATTAAAGATTCCTATGGTCAAAGGCTTAAATGTATAAATCTTTTAAGTCCTCATCCTATATGGGTCAAGTTCTCATATTCCTAGGTGTGGCCCCTTTTTTTAAGATTGAATTTTGCGGCATGTGTAGAATTAGAGTTTCGTATTGACCATTCAATCGCCAAGAATTGATCCCAGACATTCCCCTTGCACCTGTGCTAATTTATTGCTTCTTATTTTATTCAAACAAGTTGCTGGGATTCAACCATGTGTCTGGTATGTTGGTGGGACTAGTATCCTTGGTGAAGATGGCTGGAACCATTCAGAGAAGATCAATGGTTGCAATTTAAGAGATGTGGCCACATCTTGACGTTTCCTCATGTGCTCGTGTTGGTTTATTTCATATTATTTTATGTAAGGAAAGTTTAGGTGCGGAACAAACTCTCCTAATGTCAAGACCTCGGAGAAGAATGGAAAAGTGACTTTTAAACTTTTTCAATTACAGTCCAATTAAGATATTCATGAAAGAAACAACAAAAACAGAGAAATGAATATACATAGATGAACACCAGATTTACGTGGGAAAACCCTTATGGGAGAAAAACCCACCACACCAAGAAAAATCCCTTTCTATTATAGTAAAAAAATTACATACAGAGTACAAGCTTCACTTTCTAATGTCAATTTATAGTAGCATAATATTTATTGATCAACCTTACATAAAAATGCTCTTAGAAACATCCAATGAATTCACTCAGAACAATTCGTATTCAATCGAGCAACACTTCGTTATCTCACACTGTTACTCATCCAACTGTTCATCGAATTGATCATCCTCATCGAATACAGAGTATATCCATGTTGTTCATGGTCTATTGATCTTCCTCATAGGAATGGTCACAATAGTCCAACTACTAGCAGTTTACATTTCGCTTCTCTGATTGGTTAAAAAAAAACCATGTAGGATAGTCATTTGGTCAAGGTGTTCAAACTGTGTCACATGTCGGTGCAACACTAAGTCGTGTCTCCCCAATGCCACAATGCTCGATTGTCTTTATCGAACAAAGTCATCACCTTCAACAAGAGTCATATTGAGTTCAATACTGTTGCTCAAACTCACCATATCACTAAGACATCATATCAATATCCACTGCAGAACCATTGGCCAGACAATCCCTATCGGCGAGAGGACATACCGAACACAAAACCATCTTGTACATATCTATCGACAATAGTTCCACCATTGTTGAGAGTCTTAAAGATCCTTATGTCATACTGATGTTCATTGTGCAGAGTTGTTGGTGAGACAAGTGCTATCGGCAAGAGTTCTCACTGAAAGCACCTTCTTGTCGGCAAGACAAACCTTATTGCTAAGAGTTCATACTGATTACATATCCACCAACCAAGAGTCTTACCGAAAACCACTGGGAGCCAACCCATCTCCGAGACTAGAGCTATTGGAATAAGTCACTTTGAAGTTCATACCATCTCTCCGATGTGTTCCATCCATTGCCAATGTGTGAGCCTCGACGAGACATACTCAGTCCGGATGTGTTATACCAAATGTTCACATCTCTCCTTGATGCCACTCGTTGCCAAGAGTCTCCCTGATATCCAATAGAAACCAACTTGTTGGTAGGAGATCTATGCAGGAAAAAAGAGATGGGAAATTCCCAACAATCATCATGTCTTGCTGATGACTCACGTCGGCAAGACAACCAAAGTCTTGGTGACCTAAGCACTTCAAAGGTTTAGAACAAAGTTGCTAGTTGGCAAGACTTCCAGAGGGTCTCACCGACTTTGCTCATTTAGGAGTTTATATGCCAGTAAAATTGAGGCACATTTTCCAACAATCTCCCACTTGATGAAGATCTTACAGACACCTCCAAAGCACAACAAAACTACTAAAATTTATGGGCACTGAGGCCCATCGAACTGGCACACCACCTAAACTTGTCTATGCTCACTAGTTTTGTCAATGCATCTGCAATATTTTCTACAGTATCCACTTTTTCTAAAGAGACCTTTCCATCCTCCACCATATCTCATACAAAGTGATATTGCACATCAATATGTTTCGTCTTGGCATGGAAAGTAGGATTTTTTGCCAAATAGATATCACTCTGACTGTCACAATAAATTGTAATTTTCCTTGCATCAAACCCAATGTTAGAACACAAAATTTTTAACTAGATTACTTGTTTATAGGCATGTGTTGCTTCCATGTATTCTATCTCTGTAGTAGAAAAAGCAACTACAACCTACCGCTTACTCATCCAACTAACTGCACCATCATTCATCATGAAAATATATCCACTAGTGTATCTTATATTGTCAATGTCCCTTGCCCAATCAGAATCCACATAGCCTTGAATGTTGAGAGTCCTTTGTGATTCAACCAAATTACCATGATAACACAAAGCGTATTTTGAAGTGCCCTTCAGATATCTAAACACTCTTTTCACAGCATCCCAGTGTGTCCTTCCTGGATTTTCCATAAAATGACTTAGTACTCCCACTGCTTGGGAAATGTCTAGCCTTGTATAGACCATTACATACATTAAACTACCAACTGCACTAGCATAAGGCACTTTGGTCATGTCCTCCATCTCAGTAGGAGATTTTGGACAATCTTGAATAGATAGCTTCATTCCCTACAAAACTGGAACAACTAGCTACTTGCAATTAGTCATGCAAAATCTCTCTAGAATAGTATTAATATACTTACTCTGACTGAGCCAAAGTTTTCTACTCTTCCTATCCCTATTTATTTCCATTCCTAGAATATACCTAGCTGCACCAAGATCTTTCATTTTAAACTTTGTAAACAATTGAGATTTTAGATCAGAAATCATTAACTTACTATTGCTTATGAACAACATATCATCAACATAGAGATCAATAATACGAACATGATCATTTTCAGCTTTGAAGGATACACAATGATCAAATTTTGATCTTACAAATCCCAATGACAAAAAAAACGTGCCAAATTTCTAGTACCACATTCTAGGTGATTGTTTAAATCCATACAAAGACTTTTTCAACTTGCAAACTAGATTCTTTTTACCTTTTTCCACAAAGTTCTTAGGATGGGACATATAAATTTCTTCTTCAAGATCACCATGAAAAAATGCTATCTTCACATCCATATATTCAATCTCTAAGTCATATGCTACTAAAAGTGACAAAAGAAATCTGATAAATGTTAGCTTAGCTACAGGAGAAAATATTTCTCCATAATCAATTCCCTCTACCTGGGAATAACCCTTCACAACCAACCTTGCATTATACTTTTCCACACTACCATCCAAACCTATTTTATTTTTAAATACCCATTTGCAACCAACAACTTTTCCGCCTTTAGGAAAGGGCACCAAACTCCAAGTATCATTCTTTTCTAATGATGCCATTTCTTCATCAGTAAGTCAGGAGTGTTTGCTAGGCTGGTTTGAAGGTCTAGGAGATTGAGTTTGCTTAAGTATGAGGAAGATGCTCCAGAGGATGAAATTGAGACACAAGGAGCCTCTAATATGCCAAAGAGTAGAAGGAATGCATGAAATTCAAGAAGTATGGTGTCAAGAGTAATTATCACCTTAAGAGCCAAACTATTTCATAAGAGCTAGTAAAGTTCAAAGGAAAAGAGTTGGTTGAGTATGAGAAGAAGGTGAAGAAAAAGTATAAGTATCGTAAAGCTTATCTAGGAGGACGTATTTCTCCTAGTGAGGTTTCTGATAGCTCTTCAAATAGTGAGGGTGACACTAACCTAGAGGGTGATTATTATCCCCTCTCTTTAGTACCTTTTGAGGATTCTAACGAGGAGATGGTGACAATTCCTCCAGTTCCACCAAAAACAAGAAATAGGCTAGTATCCTCTGAGGCTGATGACTCAAAGTGATGAATTTACCTTTTTTTTTTTTGATGGAACCATTTCCTTTTTTTCAAGATTGTCCTATTCAAAATTCATGTGATTTCTTGTTTCTAGTGCTAATGTGGATTTTTTTTGGGTTGGTGTATTGGAGAAGTGCCAGAATTCCTAACGTTGGTGGAATGTAGGTTTCTTCTAGGTAGTATGTAGGTTTTTGCTGGGGCTGTGAGTGGAGAATCTTCTTTGGTCAACAAGGACGAGGATTCAATGTTGCTGGAACAAACTCTGACTTTTGAGGAGCTGGCATGTCTTCATGCAAGGGATGCAGAATTTGGTCTTTAACTCTTCCATTTTTTGCAATGAGTGCATGTAACTAACTAAGGATGTCTCAAATTCTAAGGCAAATGATATTCAAATGAAATGAAATGTAAATGTAACTGAGTTTGATGCTTGTTGCTCCCTTGTTCTATAAAAGGGATTTTAGGGTTCATTATAGAGGGTCATATTTTTAGGTCTCAACAGGGTTTTAAGTGAAAGCTAAGTTTAGGGAAGGAACTTTCATATATAATATGGATGAATAGAACAGTAGATTGTCATGGGTATGAGTCCTATATGTAATAGTCTTAAAATAGTTTTATAGAAAATATTGATATAGAATAAAATATTAGTTTGGAATAAACACTCTCTTATGCATTTTTCTCACAAGTTATGAATGAAAATACTAATGGTGTTATCATTTGTCTTCAATTGTTCCATTGAATGTATGATTCTATTTTAGCTTTAACTCAAAGAGTTGATTAAAATGCTTAAGGAGAGTTATAAATTTTGTAAGGAATTGCATGGGATTTGTAAGAAGTGAGTGTTTTTTAAGCATTGTGAGTTTTCATAAATGCAAAGAACTATGAAATAGTCCACCAATCTCCAAATTAAGTAGTTATATATATTACTAGTTCTTATATGTTTTACTTCGTTGCTCCAATTGATAAAACACTGGTCTGTATGTTAGAAAATCTTACATAAAACTAAATAATTAGCATACCAGGATGCTGATTTAAAATAAGAAAAAAATTCATTTAAAATATTTTCAAGTATAGTATGGGTTCAAACTACCCTTGTTTCCTAGCAAATAGGTAGTCATTTGCTTAAAGGTCTACCAAAATTTCAGTGAAGTACACTATTTGCAATATATAGGAATAAATTTGTGTATAAATGTGTTATCAAGAAGATATAATTCATGTAAACACAATATGGAACATCCTTATAGGTCCCACAGAGCCTAAAGTGTAGGGGAAAGGAACTAAAAATCCTTTACTCATTGTGTTGGCCACTAACCTTACAGTTTCTTCATTATAGGAGTTGGCTACTCTTTAGAGAGCTCTAAGGTTCTGCTAGAAAAATCACCAACCAAACCAACTGTGCTTAGCAAATTTAAAAGTCATATTTGTAGGAGGAGCCTTTGAAGTGTCTGGATCGAAAAGAATGCATGAAAAAGTTGTATGTGTAAAATTAGAATTGCCATGATCAATTGCCAAGTTGTTAAGAGAATTTCCTATAGCTTCAAAACATGCATCAAAACAAAATTGGAGTAATAGGTTTGGAAGATGGATCCACATAGGTTTAACTATAAAATATTCAATTGAAGGATTGAACTCAAGATACCATGGTTTGAGCATAAGAACATTCTAACCCAAAACTCAGTATTTACCATAGAGTATGGTGTACCAATCATTCACATAGTTAAAAACAACAATAAAGAAACCATGGGCATAGGGATAGATTTCTAGGTTACCAGAGAGGCATGGTTTCCAATTAAACCATGTGATGCAAAAAATGCTTAACTTCCCAAGACTTAATTTTTGATTCCCTCATCGAAAATGAGGGTAGGTGAATTGATGTCACATTTGAGGGGAATGATTTTACCATTGTGCTAGGAGTTTGAGGCCTATCGAGAAGGAAGGGAAGGATTAGTTTAATCAAAATATGATCCAATAGGTGTAAATCCTAGAGATTACATGTATGGAAATGAGATAGTTGAGAAGAAGGGTTAGAAGGCACATGAAGTAGATTAGGGAATAATTTATCCTTTTAGACATCACACAAGTCATTCTTATTTTGAAATAGCTATTTCCCAAAGCATTGATGAAATCCTTGGTATTGTTGGAGCTATCAATAGGAGGATATTTCATGCGAGGTTGAGTGATCTGTGGCACAAAGGCCTTGAACCTAGGAAGATTTGGTAGCAGAGAGGAGTTTGACAATGCCATTCTAGGGAAAATTTACAAGTATACATTAGTCAAGTTATTATTAGATCATTGTCTTATTGCATGAGACGTTGAAACTTGTAAGGATCTAATCCCTTTCTCATTTATGGGTTTTCTCTTTAATAAGTCAACACTCTTTGTATCATCCCTCTTCTCTTCTCCTCTTGAGATTATCTTTTGAGATTCTAGAGTTTCATTGTTGTAGCTTTTTTTTGTTGAGGATATTGCATATTATTGTTTGCATCTCTATATGGAAGGTGTCTTTGTTCATTTTTGGATCTTGTGGCTCGTGTTTTTTATAATTCTAACATGGTATCAAAGCATGAATTTAGCAAGCCCCTTCTCAATTTATGATGGTTTTCTTCAACTAGAGTTACAAGCTTCAAATTTGGAATGTCCTTTTCTTTTTTTGCAAATTTTAGAGTTGGGAATTTTTTTGGTGCATTTTGTGGTGAAATGAACCATGCCATTGTGCTTGGAGTGACCAAAAATATAAAGGTCAACTATTTTATTACCAAAATCTGAGCAAAAAAAATTAGGTTATTTTTTTGGTTGCATGCTTTTCAAGGCATAAAAATCTATACAATTATACGGATCCATAAAGTTGTGTTGAACACCCGAAATACCAAGAGGGGGGGTGAATCAATATCCTTTGAAATTCATTAACTTCATCAACTTAAAAACATGCATTCAAATCATCTCATCAAATTTTCATAAATGGAAAGGAATAATTAAAGCATGCATCACATCGATAAACACAAGAACACAAGATTTATGTGGAAGACCCTTGGAAGGGAAAAACCATGGTAATAATTAGCTCACAATATATTATAATTGGTTACAATGGATTACAAATTGGAGGTCTCACTATCCAAAAATAATGACTCACTACCCAAAGGAATCATTGTCTAGAATAGAAAAGAGAGTAGAAGAATGGCTCACTGCTAGATTTTGAACTACTAACAATGCATCTACAACAGTTGAAGAAATAGTTCCAATTAATCTTAGAAAACTAACTTCTCAAACTTCATACTTCACCACTATCACCTTTCACATTTTACTCTACATAACATCTCTCACATAATCTCTACATTCATTCACATTCCTCATATCACTCACACTGAATTGACCTTCTATATATACACACATCTTCCACAAACAAACACATCATCAATTAGGTCTACCTAATTAGATGAAACGTATAGCACCATAACCTATCAACACAAAACAACAACCCACATACCTTTTAGAGGAAGCCAAAATGTGTTCACCAAAATAGGTCAACACGACCTATAATCACTCCCATGAATCCAATCCTTACACTATTCCACTCTACACAACCCCAAAACCCTTAGGTTGACACCACATAGTAAAATCTGTGAAGCAACAACTAAATAAACCAACTGTTCATCCTAAACTTGACATGTAGACCACCATATACTTGCCACTTGGAGTGCATACACTTCTAACATCCTCAAAAACTTCTTCAAAATAACATAATAATCATTCCGATGGATTGTGGAGCATTCCAATATGCACTCTACACTTGTAACTCTTCTATTACTAAGCTCAATACTCTGTTATCAATATATTCAACTATAGAAGACATTCAACCCTAAAAATTTGGATATAGACTACTTCAACATGTACCATTATTACCTGTAAACTGCATGACAGGATGATGCAAAGCAGAGCAATGCAGATCACAAAACTGTTCCTCTATATCATACTCTTCTAGTTAGTGATTTAGGAAATTTTCACCAAAGCACTTGGTCTTCTCCGAACTTCTTTAGACTATGTACATATAGATGCACCATCACTTCTACAATGGGTTTCCATCAATGACAACACCATATATTGCCATTCTCATGTTTCCAACAATCTCCCCCTTTGTCATTGATGACAACATGTCTCCAAAACATTCTCTCCCTTTGACATCAAGAGAAAAGGGTACCAAAAATATATTTCTCTTCTTTACTCTCCCTTACTAATATATTTACATGAGAGTAGCTCCCCAATATCTTATTTACTCCCCCTTTCTATATTATCCATCACCAAAAATGGAAAATCTATACCACAAAACCATCTACTAACTCCGCATAAGTACATTAAAATAAAAAAATGCATATACAAAGAAAAAATGTACATCTTAACTTGACGGTAAAATGCCTTGATATGACACCAAATTTGCAAGGTGTTCCTCCCAAACCTTTTTTGCAACCTCCCAATCCTTCTTGGTAAAAGAAAGCATATGACACTAATTTTCAAACTAAACATGGAGATCTTCTCCTTCTTCCAGAGAACTAGGAATTTGATCCTTTTGCACATTCTTATCAACATCAACTAAAACTTCAGTTAAAGGAGTAAGCATTGAACTTACCATATCTTTGAGTTGACTATACTACAAAAATATTTTTCTCCTTTTGTTCTTATAGTATAAAGAATTTACCATGTATATTTTCAATGAAAGCTCTTGTAGTTCCATTTGCATCACTCACTAGATCATAAACTCCTAAGGCTGAAGTAATTTGAGACTCAATTGAGTCCATTTGATCCTTAATTCTCTTGGTAGAGATTGGACACTTAAAAAAAAATGAAATAATTGTTTGAATTCCTCCAAACACTTTTTAACATCTTCCAAGTTGCCTTGCAACTTGGCATATGCAATACCACACATATTAGAAATACTAGTTAACCTTTTATCATTGAATTTCTTTTCCATTTTCTTCTCTAATTTCTTTTCCAAACTAGTAGAATATTATTTAAAATAATCAAGTGATAACCTCAATTGTCACACACCAGATAAAGAACTATCAATAGATACTCTAGGAAGTCCTTTATGAAACACCTTCACAGGTTCATCAACCAAAAGAATACTCTTCTATTAAGTTTGAAGAATCTCCTTCCTCAAGGAGGTATGAAATACTTCACCAAGATATAACTTCTATAGAGGGGAAATCTTATCCAAGTCCACATGACCTTGTTGCATAGGAATCTACACTAGTTTTATAGACACCACCTATTGAAATTGTAGTTGCATATCCAAAAGATATTTCAATGAATCTTCAGAGGGTCCAAAGGATTCACCTCTAGTTTTTGTGTTTTACTCTTCATTTTTATTAGTCCTCTCCTTCTCACCACTTCCAAATCTTTCTTTTGCATTCTTCTCAACTTCCAAAGGAGGGAAGGTTTCTTCTTTTTATGCTTTAGTCTTCTCCTCAACATCTTGCTTATCTTCTTTATTCTGCTAAGTAGTTAACTCTGGACATTTGGAGGGGTGTTGTCTTTCAACATATCTTCTTTCTTATGCTCTTGCTCATGTTGCTCATTAACAGGATCATTGATTTATGTGAGGGGTGTGTCTTGCTGCATTTGATCTTCATCACCCTAAGGAATTCCCAACTCTTTACCAAGTGTTTCAACTATTTTCAATGTCTCTTTTCTTAGCCTTTCTATATCACCCTTATCTCTGCTCATAAGAGTGCTATAACTCTTTGTTTTTTCCTAAATTTCTTATGGTACAATTGATATAACTTGAGTCTATCCTCATGGGACAATGAGAAACCAATCCTCTCCAAGGAAAATATCTTCATCTTTTCATCCTCTGCAATAGCCTCTTGACTTCTTGCATTCAACACACCTTTTAGACCATATAGTAATTGATCTTCTATCTCACCTAGGTCAATATCAAATGTCACCATGTATTTGACTATAGCCTCTTTAATTGTTGTGTAGTAGTTTCCTTTAGCATACCAAACTCTACAATGCCATTGAACAATGCATCTAACTTCATAGGACTATGGACCGAAGGGGTCTTCTCAAATTTCTTAGCTATTCAATCTCCTTTTTCTCTATTTTTAGATGCTCCTTCTTCTTCTCCTAACTTAGAACTCTTTACTCTTCTTTGAAAAATGAAAGCTTTCTTTTCCTTTTCTACTTCCTCCATTTTTTTTATCCACCACATTAATTTTCTTTCTTTTTGTATTGGTATCTTCCTAAGAGATTTGATACTTCTTTTTCTAGACCAATTGGGGTCCTTCTTCTTCCTCTTCTTTATCTTCACATCTGACATACTTTTCTCCAGTTTCCTTTTCTTTCTTTCTCCTCTTGGGAGAATTTTGTTGCATAGTGGTGCTAGATGTACCTTTCTTCTTCAAATCACTTGTTGGCCTTGTTCCAGAAGGAGGAGTTTCAGAAGGCTTTATAATAGTAGGTAGTGTGGGAATTGAGGTCCTACATGACCTTGACTTTTGTGGAGTATCTAGAGGGGTAGATGTACCTTCATATTTCTCCACAGAGGCTTTAGGGGCACCAAACTCTCTCTAAATCAACCTTCAACTTCTCATCCTTTTCTGCAATATCTTTCTTTTTCTTCTCTTGGTTTTCTTGGCTGGATTTTTCTTCATAGGTACCAAACCTATCTACTACTAGATCTCTAGGTTTACTTAATACAACCTCTGGAAGGATAGTAATTTCAACTTTTGTTACTATTAATAAATATTCAACGAGCTCCCTTTGGGTGTATTTTACTCTAGGTATTAGCTCGCGCATCGCAGAAAATCCACTTGGCCTTTTATCAAGGTCTGCTTCCCCCTCCACGTGCTTGCTTTACACACCTTAAGGGTTTCCCTTCCTTTTGCATCTTGAGAATCCCTACTATACTTCCACGTGTTGTAGCTGCAAGTCATTTTGATCATTCCTTTTTGCTTCCTCATCGGGCTCTACTTGAGTGCCACAAAGCTCTCATTCCAAAAGAAATTTGGTGGGCCCCACAATTTTTGTCTACGATGCACTCTTGCTACGTGTCTACTCTTCGCAAATCTTTCAGCAAGAGGATGAAATAACAACCGCGGGCAATGAAATCCTGCCACATGTCTCTTTTGCACCTAGCCAATGATTGTTTCCTCCACTTTTGGATAGAGCTCTACCCACTCAACATGTGTAGGCTTGGCCCAAGTCTTCAGCGGTAAGAGATAAAGGTTCACATGAGTAGCGAAATGTTGCCATGTACCTATTCAACGGATCTAGTATTTGGGCGATGAATCAGGCTAACCAACTGCTGCGATTGGCCACTACATGTCATAATCATTTGCACGGGATGGTGACACTTGTCTATTTAACCTTGTCAGGACCACCGCCATCATTTGCAAGAGATGCACTTGTGCCTAGAATGACCAGATGCTTTATTTCAAATATTTTTTATTGCAACGGCTCTAGGAATATTCTTATTTCTGTATCATTGCCAGGGATCATGAAATATTTTTTGTTGCTGCTCTCCGAAGCAGTGGGAGTTTTCTGCTATATATATTTTTCTCTGTTGTGAGAAAAAAAGTCCAAAATTTTGAAGGAAAACTGGTTTTAGGAAAAGACGCCAGGCCTTTATTACTGTTTTATTTTATTGCAAAAAATTTTCAGACTGTGCCAATTGTTTGGCCTTTCTATTCTTTCATGCTATTTGATTAAACTATAAACTGTGCTACTATTGTCTAGACATTTCATTTGAGAACTTCTATACATATTGAATACAAGTTTTCTAATCTAGATTATGTCTAATGACTCTTCTTAGTAGTAGGAATGTATGCAATGTTATTTTATGTCAATGAATGGATTGTTTGTGCTTTAATTTTCAATTTTTTCTTTTTTGGAACACTACAAATACCAATTGGGCCCTTAGATCTATAATTTATCATGCCTATCATTAAGTCTTGGTGCATCTCCTTAGGTTAGACTTTATTTTGTTATATCTGTTTCCTTTTACCTTCCCAAAACCCCATTATAGAAGAATCCAACTTCTCTAAAAACCCGGAGGTCACTCAGTTTAGTGCAAAAGGTCCCCCATAAATTGAGTTTCCCATAAGAAACTATTACCTTGTCAAATTTTGGCATCAACGGTTTTTTTTTTTAGCCCACTTGGTGGGACCTAGCTTGAATGAATTTGCGCTTTAGAAGGGTGTATGAGCCATCAGCCTATAACTAGATCCCAAACCACAAGTAATCCTAGTTTATTAGCACCTCCACTGGGAACAATGTAGGCTACAAATCAGTTAGTAACCATTCCACTCCCACTACCCATTCCTCGAACCATGTTTCCAACCACCAACATAAATTATGTGGCATGGGACACTGGAAGTCCCCTAGCAGCCCTAGTAGCACTCGCTATCTTTGGTGCTATCCCGATTTCAGCTATGAAAGTTATACCCAAGTTTACTGGAGATGGATCAAGAACACCTGTAGAACATCTACAAGATGTGGCAGATGTGTGTCTGGTACACGAGATCACAATACCGAATGTAGCTCTAAGGCTTCTCATCGTGTCCTTTAAAGGCAAGGCACTGGATTGGTACCGAACATTGTCACCTAGCACTATTCACACCTGGGACGAGTTCAGAGATCCGTTCTAGTACCAAGGTGGTTCCCACACTAATTCACCAACTTCAATAGTCAATCAAATGGTGCTGATGCGTACTCCGTTGATGAGCGCTTCACCAAGCTCAAGTATGGAATTAACTATGGGACAGAATAACCTCATTGATGACATCAATTATGCTGTTTCCCTTGCAGCGATGTGCATATGCCCTAGAACTGTTCGCGTGGAAACTTACACAAAAAGGTGGTGGAGCAACGTAGCCAAGGCATGATGCTAGACCATTGAGGTTATGTATATGCCTTGCCACAAATGGAGAGTACAGTTCTTACCGCACAAATGCAAGGGATGTCTCTAGAACAAGAATATGACATCGCTCCTGATCACAAGCTCTTCTCATGGATGGAGGAGGAAGAAACAATGTTTGATAATGATATGTCCATATCCAAAACATCGCAAGTGCAATATGAATATAACACTCACTCAAAGAGGAGATTTACCAGCAAGTTAGTTGTTTGCATCTAGCCAACCCACAACTTAAAGGTGCTTCTGATTAGATACCTAGCGCTTCCACTGCACCACTGCAATCTCAACCACAAAAGGAAATTATCATAACAAGAGAAAAGGAGCAGAAACCTCCAAGTTTTCCACCTTTTAATGTGGTAGAACAATTGAAGAAATCATCTGCTAATGTGTCTCTATGGGACATTCTTGCTATTCCAGAGCAAAAAATGCTATTACAGAAGGCACTTCAAGTAGAGGTTAACGCAACACCAATATAGCAGTTAGCTAATGCAAAGGCTATTAATAAACTATCTCTGGATAAAGTCCTTATGAATAATACAAAATAATCCCTTGTCGAAGTTAGAGATAAGTTGAAGCCCCAACCCTTCTTCTTAACTCTCATTATAGGGAAGAAATTATTGCACAATGCTATGATTGATTCTGACATTAGCACCATGGTTATGCCTAAACAAATAGCTAAAGCTTTAGGAATCAACTATGAACCTATGAAAAGGGGAGTAATGCAACTTGATGGGAACAAAGTTGAAACCATAGGTGTCATCAAGAAACTTCCTTTGACTCTATTTGCTTTCCCTAGTATCACAGTATTGCAAGACATTGTAATCATAGATGTTCCTCCCATGTTTGGCCTTTGTCTATCTCGAGAATTTACTTCAAAGGTGAGTAGATACCTATCCCTGGATTGGTCACATCTGATTCTTAGAACCAACCATGACACAAAAATGAAGATAGAATCAGAGGCTTTACATTCTGAACATGTAGCGGATGAAGCCCTGATCAATTTTGAAGCTGTGCATACCTCTATCACCAAGCAAGAAATGTATTGCATTGAATTATTAGAGGAAGAAAAGGTGAGCGAAGACTGGGATGATCAAGAAGATGCTCTATTGAGTGAGCATATGGACAGTGACCCTTTCGACAATTATCATGCTACAAGATTGGGCACCTATGTAATTTATGATGAAGACCAAGTGCTCCCAAAGGTTGCCAAAGAGTTTGAAGGTGGCCAAGTACCTGAGCTATGAGAGTTGTACTTTGATGGAGCAAGATGTAAAGTAGGCACCGGAGCGGGGATATGTTTAATATCCCCAAAAAATGAAAAAATACTAAGGTCTTTCTGTTCCAATCTGCTTGTTCGAACAATGAAGCCAAATATGAAGGATTAGTTCAAGGTTTAAGCCTTGTAGGGTGAATGGGAATTAAGAAATTAATGGTGTTTGGAGATTATAAACTAGTAGTCAATGTTGATGGGTGTTTTTGCACACTTTCTCAACATAGACAATGCATATATGCACTACCTCTCTTGAAAGGAAATCTCCAACAACAAGTTGCTGAAAATCTCCCCAAGGTCTCTTGGGTGTCAGGTCATGACTTGAATGGAACTCCTTAGTTGATGTTTGATGCGATTTTTTTGGTAATCATAGGGTAGACTTACATAGCTGGATGTGAGGTGGATCTTGAAATTTGAAGTTTTTGAGATGGGAGTTAAGGTGCACTTTGCTATAGGTTCAGAAAGCAATCTAAAACTTTGATGTTTTCTTCAAATTTTGGCTTTACCATGTGCAATGAACCTTAGAACATGTTGTTTCTAAAAAAAAAGAAAAAGAGTAGGGAAGAGGGAGGCTTCTTGGATCTTCAACTAATTTTGAGTAGTGATTATGGAGATTCTGCTATGGACAACTTCCTTCAAACAAGATTCCACTTAACCAAGAAACCTACAGTATCATGAAATTTTTGCTATCTTCAAAGGTCTGTAGATATTTTATCATTCATCCACCACATACATGTATGAACAAAGATAAAAGTTTAAAATCAGCTTCAAGTTTCATCCTAGACTAGCTTTACAATACCATTTACTAGCAACAAACAACAAAAAGTATGGATTGCAAAGCATCAACACAACAAAAATTTCTACAATCATAGAACATCATTACTAAAATCTATCTAGGAAATTTTAAATCTAACTAGAACAACAATATAAATCTAAATAAAGCATCTAAAAATGGAGATTGAATCATGAAACATGTGAAGAACTTAGAAAATGCACCAAGTCAATGTATTTTCATTAGAAATTTTTGCAACATGTCTTTACAACAACTCAACTCTCTCTTGAAAATGAGAGGAGACCCCTATTTATAGTCACCAAAAAGTAGAATGAATGGCCAAGATTTAATCTCATTGTGTGGCCAAGATTCACTACAAACTAGGGTTCTACCTACCCCTCCCAATATATTACAATTTAAAATACAATTTTGTCTTCATCCCTATTTTGTCCTCTAGTGAAAACACTATAGCATTTTGTCTTCTTTTTGATTGCTCTCTTGCTATAGCTATTCCTTCAAGCTCTTCACTGACAATAGGGTTTCCTTCCCGCTTCTTCAAAGCTACATACTCCATGAATTTCAAGATTACCATTTGGAGTTTATCGACCTCTAAGATCTTAGAACGCAACACTTGATAGCTCCACTCCTTGGATTGCTTAGTGAGATTTTCCCAATCCTCCTCATACTTGGTGGCATGGTCCCGAAACAACTCTAACTGGGTGAAGTCTCAGGCTGCAAAACTCATGAAATCTATAGTTATTTCATCTAACATCCTGTCCTCCATCTTTTTCTGGAAATGAGGCTTTTCTTTATCTGGGTCCATTTGCATGACAAGCATTTTAGACCCTGTCATTAACTTCAAGTATCAGACACAATTAGCCCTAATCTCCTTGACCCATTCAATATTAGGATCTACTTTATTAATCACTTGTTCCAACCTTTCTTTTCTATTATTAAAGTCCCGCTTCCATACATCCATTAGCCAATGGTCATCCCTTTTGAGTGTGAGCTCCTTTCCCATGTCACAGCTGGCAGCTTGAGGATAGCCTCGATCTTTGGATAAGTGGACTCGTATCTTGCTAGGAAGTTAGCACAAAGCTTTCTTGTGCTGTCAAGAGACTGTTGTAAGTCTAGGAACTTGTTGGCTATTTGGACAGCTCGGTCGATGCTCATATTTTCAATGTCTAGAACTTGTTGGAACCAACTTTCTGTAGTCTTGTCTAGATTCTTTCTCCTTTCTAGTTTATCAATTTTTTCCTTGGACAACAGTTGCGGTGGAGCTGTAGACATGGTAGGTATTTCTTTAGCTAAGGACCATTGCTAGATGTAAGCTGTTAAATCAACTACCTATGCTTTAAGATCGTCCTTTGAAATTTTATCTTTTTGTATCAAATGCACTACCGTAGCAACAGACTCCTCAGAGTGCTCCACCTTCTACTCTTTGGTAGCTGTTCCCAAGTCAATGGTGGAGATATTATAACTTACTCCTTCTTGGCCTACCAGTGGTGTTGCTACTTGCACAGTTCGAGACCCACAGGCATCCATTGTCACCTTGGACTTGATTTTGGGCTTCTTCTCTTTCCTAGTTGTAATTTGTGCTCAAGCTAAGATAGCCTCTAGTCTTGCTCTTGGATCCTTTGGGACAAGAGTTTTCTTTTCAAGCTGCCTCTCCAGCCATTCGGGCATAGCAGATTTTTCTTTAGGCAATTCACAATCACCCTCACCCTCCTTCATTTGGATTTCTATTTCCTTACCTGTAGGAGCCCTTTCTTCCATTTTAGTGTTGTCTCCTTCTTCCTCATCAGAGTCTTGGATGAACATGAGGTGTTTGATGGGAGGCTTAGTAGGCAATTGCTCCCAAGGACTTTCTTCTTTCTCAATTTCTTTCCCTTTCCTTTCTTTATTTTGTTCATCCTTGTGCACATGCTCCTTGGGCTGTCCAATTTTGAGGATTTTGTTAGCTTGAGCCTCACCCTTGGGCTTGTCTTCTTCTACATTTTCTTCTTCTTTATGAGGAGATGACACATCCTTCTACTGTTCCCCTATGGGGAGTTCCACATTTTCTGCTGCCTTGTCACCTTCTTGTCCTTCTCCTTTAGGAGGTGGCCTCTCTACCTCTTCTTCACCGTCCTTCAATTGTCGAGCCATTTCATCCTCAAAATCATCATAAAATGTAATAATATTGCCACCAAAATCTTCTTCTTCATCTCCACTTTTAGAATACCTTGTTTTTTCTTCTTCATGGACCACCCTGTCAATTTGCTGGTGTTCATACTCTAGGTGTTCGTGGTACTCATCGGCTTCTTCCTCTACAACTTTCAAAGCTTCTTTCTCCCACTTCTCCCATTCTTCATAAATTAACATCGTGGCCTCCATTGCTGGTGGTCCCATTGGTGGTTGCGAGGGTGAAGCACTAGTAAGGACCTGCACTAAGGTAGCTTGGATGGTGGGATCCAAAAATATCTAAAAAATATCATAGGGCACATTTTGCATATGCCTTGAGAAAGCTTCTAGAAAAGTGAGTGCGGGAATTGGTATCATTGTTTTTTCCAGTGGAAGTGATGTAGTAGGTGACATGGCAGCAGAGGAAAGCAGATAAGTTATGATGGAGGAAGAGTCAATCACTATTATGGGCCCAGCTAGGGGAGTGGAGGCGAGATGGACTGAGATGTCCACCGCAGGTGGGGATGTGGCAACCATGGCCTGTGAAATAGATGGAAGGGCAGCGGAAACAGGGAGAGCCAAAGGAGGTTTTGGCTAATCTGTTCTTCTTTCTTCACCCTCTTGAAGGGGATCCCCTTGAATCATTGGTTGCTTTGCGACGCTTCCTATTTGTTTGGGCCTCTTCAAGGGTGAACCTTGTGAATTATTTCATGAATAAACCTTGGGATCTGGCAACTATTCTGCCTCAATCCCTTTCATCTTCTTTGATCTTGTGAGCAGAGGAGATTTGGATGTCCCTCCCATTGAAGTTGTAGCAGCAACATCTTCTGTAGCACTGGGCTCACTCTTGAGCCCCTCATATGTCAGGAAAACCCCTTGTTGCTTCAATCGGGTTACTTGTCCATTAACCCATTCTTCGGTATGAGCCACATTTGGTTTGGTTATAATATCAAGGTCATTGACCTTCTACTCATCCCAATCTATTGTTGGCAGTGGAAAATTGGCGATTGCGCTATACTGGGGGTCCATGACGGTGCTCTCATCTTCTTCAGCTTGGTCTAGTATAGGAAATAGTTGCACCCTTCTTACAAAGTACACAATCATTTGCATGTAATGTCTTGTACTCACCTCCTTGTCATCTTGGCAATTTGTCCAAAAATATTCAATGCAATGCAAATGGGCGTAGCTTGGTCCTCATGCCTTTTTTACATGCCCATGTGGGTCCATCCGTGGGCGAGCAGTGTGTAGGAAGAAATGGTACTATGCCAATTCCTTCTCAAAATTCCCAACACACTGGGAAGTTTTCAATTTGTACATTCCTTGGCCGAAAGTTAAGGGATACGGGATCCCTGCCAAGTTTTTTTCATCGAGGATTGAATGTATATGTTGTAGCTTCTAGGAAAGTTCTAACAGTATAATCCAGTTGTTGGGGTACTAGGGTAGCTTATTTAGCCTTTATGTGAAACCTTGGGCACAAATATATGTAAACTTGAGGTATTTCTTCAAGAACGCCCAAGAACTGTGAGAGACCCTTCTCTCAAAATCCTCTCCAAGAAACCTAATGATGTGGCTGATGAAGGCATCATTCACCCTGCAATATTCTTTCTTGAAGTTCCTAAAATGGAGCTGGGGATATTTGTCATAGACCTTTAATCTTTGAATCGACTCCTCATTGGGTGCCACAAACAATCCACTGTACTACCTCTGCTCAGCCAATGAGTACACCAGATAAGAGGTCATGTAGAATTTGGAGGTTTTCTAAACATTCATGAATTGCTTGTGGAAGCAGTCACTTATTATCCCTCCCTAGTAGAATGAGGCTTTTGTGGTGACATCTTCATCCCGAAAGAGGATCTGCTCAATGAAATATACCATCCACTCTTGGAAATACACAGCAATGGGGAGGCCCATCACCCTACTCAACATGGTTACCAAGTCATGGTAGTCCTCATAGAAGTCACTGCAGAAGATTTCTTGAGGAACCTTTGTAGCGCTGCCCCTTTTCTCTTTAAGCCAATATTGATTTATTAGCTTCTTGCAGCCCATTGGGTCCTCATCCCTTGTTTCCTTACACTCTTCTATAGTGGGCATCTCCATCTCCCCAAAGGTGGGGATGTGAAAGGTCTTTGTAATTGCCTCACTGACATATCAACAAGGATGTTTCCATCCTTGTCAACAATGGTTCATGTTTGTGGCTCATAGGCCTACCGGCAAGCCATGACCAATTTAGGGGCTATGAGGGATGGAGAGAAGCTTGCAACTTTTGCAATCCCACTTTGTTTGATTAGTCTTGCATTGTCCATCTTCAGGTGGACTTTGATCCTTTGCTTAAATTCATCAATATCGACGTGGTTGATATTGGTATCTATGATTTCCTTCCAGTCAATGATGATTTTTGAATGTAGAGGCTCACCTTGGAATTGGTACTTCATTTGGTCTTTATCCTCTTTTGCACAAGGAGTCTTGCCTGCTTTGTTTCCTTTGTCCTTTTCTGCAACTGCCCTAAGGATCCTACACCTAATTCCATATATCCTACAAATAGAGACGTAATGAGTATAAGTAATTATGAAAGCATTAACATTAGTTGAAATCCCATGGATGAAATCCAATCAGACAATTTATCATTCATGAAATCAAACTTTTACTTCAAGATGCCATTAGTCACCTTTTGGAGGGATTTTGTACAATCCGAGCCTAAAGGGCCAGACTTCCCTAGTAGGAATGTTGTTTTGAAGGGAAAACAAGGTAGGGAAACCCGTTTGATTTCTTCCAACTTCATATTTTGATGGTTTGAAAGGCTTGTCTCAAAGAGGGCTGAATTTGAGCACGTGGGTCAGGATTGGTTTCTGAATTGGAGGTCATTTGGGTTTATTTTGGGGTACCTAGAGATACAAGGCTGGAAAGTTGTCAGGTCTTTACTATTTAGAATGGCCAGAAAGGAATAGAATTCTGGGGTCTGAGACCTGGGAGGTCAAAGGATGACCAACGTAACTTTAAAATTAAAAGCATTCAGGCCTCAAGGGGTGGGAAGCCGTTAGGGTTTCGCCATTTAGAATGGCGGGCAATGGATGGAAGTCTAGTGGGAGTGGCCCAGTGGACTAGACCCGACATTGAGTTTGGCTGCCAGATATTCTTCGTTAAGTTTCTTGGAAAACAAGAGGGAAAAACCTAGAAGTCAAGAGGACGGGCTTGTTTTTCCCTTGTGAGATGGCTGGAAGGGGACAAAACCTTGATGGACGAAGCTCAGCAAGGGAAAAGGTACCCAAGTTCATCGTTCATTGGTTGGAAAAAAAGGGGGGACCCGAGAGGTGGGAAGACGTCACCAGGAAGCCATTTGAAATGATGAAGATGCGAGGGAGGTCCACGGATGGAACTTTGCAGACCAGGACCTAGGGACATGTTTGGTTAGTTCATTCAAGTTTAACTTTGAATCGATGAAAGGTGAGGTGGGCCCTAGATCTCAGGTTGATAGGTTCTCCTCACCGTTTGGGAATAGTGGAGGTAATGTGGAGTCCCAAGGACAGAGTCCCATGGGAGTGGGTTTGAGAAGCAGAAATGGAGGCCAGTCTTCAAGTTTCAAAGTTCTATGATAGTTTACCAACAAAAATCTAGGGTGTTTGGCTTGAGAAGGCATCTCGCCATTTGGAAAAAGTTTGTTTCATTTTCTAAGTTTTCAAAGGTAACAAGTTGACGTGGGCCTAGAGGGTGTGAATGCCTTGCATGAAGAATGACAGTGGTGAGGTCTAGTTTCAGATTTACTTTGGAGGCTTTTTTAGAATTCAAACACATGGGTTTTTTAGGTGTTGTCTTCCTTTATCATTTTAATGCATTTTAACCCATGTTTGTTCATTGTTTTAAATGCAAAATTACAAAAAACCTCACGTGAGGGTGGATGGAAAACCTACCTCAAAATTTCAATGAGGGAAGTTGCAAAATCCACTAAGGACAACCAAATGATGATCATAGACGTGAGGGCGGTGGGCGACAGTTGCACTGAACTCCTTAGAAATCACTCTAAACTCCTCTAGCAAACTTGAGAAATGAAAATGATAGGCTGAGCTAGGTATATATACCCAAACACGCATTTAATACCTTCATTTAATGTCTGTATAGACAATAGGAGGGCTGGTGAAGTTCAAATTCATGGACAGTGGTGGGAGGTCTAGGGCTAAAGGTTCATAAAGACACAACCCTTTGACCATTTCTAGGTACATTTCAGAAGCCGTTGGTGAAGGAAATCTTGGGGCCCAGAGGGTGGAGGGCCATTAAAGTTTTGTTGTTTAGAAACGATGAAGCCAATATGGAGTTCTGGGGGTGGAAGTCCGGATAGCCGGGCCCAACATGAGAAAAGGTGAATGATTTTCATCGCAAGTTCAAATTGGAAGGAAAATAGGGATATGAGTCTCAGGGTTTGGGAAGGCAGAAGCCTTCCGCTGCTTGGAATGATGAACACTCAGAGGAAACCTGACAAGGGAAACCTGGCAAGGTGGGCCCACCAGACCCTTGAGCCGTTGGGAGAAGCAAACTACTAGGCAAGATCCGCAAGGTGCCAAGACTTGGCCAAAATGGAGGGGATGAAACACTGTCAACTTAAGATGAGACTTTGAAGGCATGTTGACCATTTAGGACACCAAAATGGGGGCACACAAAATGAGCTAGTGACAAAATGACCTGACAAGGAAAAAGAATAGAGGGTGCCCATTTTGAATGGGGCGTGTGTGCTGAGGGCACAACAATCAACCAAGTTTGAGGGATTTTCGTGGCAAGGAATGTCCACATGAGATCCTATCGACATCGAGTATGAGACCTGGTTGATAGTTTTGAAGCCTTCAACATCCAGACTATTCCTCGAGAACAAAATGGCGATGTAGACCGCATGGCCGTGATTGGTGCTTAGTTTGGTCTTGCCTTTGACCTTATGCATAACAAAATTTTTGTAAAAGTAATAGTCCGACTGACAATTCCTAACAATGATCAAAGTTGTAGGTTTTTGAAAGTGACAAACACATCACCTCGTTCATCCAACAGTTGGGGGAATTCGCCGATCAACTTCAAGCAAAGATTGTTGAGGCTTATGAAGGAAAAATCATGCAACTCAAATCCAACAAGCTTCTAGAAGGATGGTTACTCTCAATTTTTTTTTGATTGTGATGATGTAAGAAATGATAGACGAAATTTTGTGGTAGACAAAAGTGATTACATAGACTTTTGATTCTTAGATGGCAGAAACCTTTGAGTTGAGAAAGATGTCTCGCACCATGATAAAGAAAGGCTCATCAATTTCTACAAAAAATATGGAGTAGTGGCCTCGTCCTATGATGATCTGGAGGGATATGACCCTAACATCATTCAACACACAATTGAGTTGACAGAAGGTGCAAAACTGGTTTGAAAAAAATAGAGGCCAGTAAACCCCAAAATTGAAGGGCTGATGGTGCAAGAGCTAACCAAGCTAATTGAGTAGTAGATTGTATTCTCAATCAAGTGTAGTACTTGGGTATCTAAGTTGGTCTTGGTCTGAAAGGAGAATGGAGATATCTACTTGTGTATGGACTTCTGAGACCTAAATAGGGCATCCCTTAAGGATCATTATCCGTTGCCTTCTATGAAGTCAATCCTACAAATGGTAACAGGATTGGAAATGTTTTCTTTGTTGGATGACTTCTCTGGTTACAATCAGATCCAAGTTAAGGAGGATCAACACAAGGCTACATTCACTACAAAGTGGGGAAAATTTTCATATGCTAAAATTCCTTTTGGTTTATCCAATGTAGGGGCAAAATTCTAGTGGGCGATGGACATCGATTTTAGTGAGATAATCAATAAGTTTATTCTAATCTATTTAGATGATTTTACTGTGTTTTCTAAATCTAAGGATGATCATTTCGACCACTTAGAAATAGTTTTTCAAAAGTGCTAGGAGTTCAGGGTTTCCCTAAATCCAAAAAAATGCATATTCAGAGTGCTACAAGGCAAGCTTTTAGGACATGTGGTATCCAAAGGAGTTTCAATCAACCTCGAGCAAGTGAAAGCTATCAATGAACTTCCCCTTTTGGTAAACAAGAAAGGCGTTCAGTCCTTCCTGGGCAATGTAAATTTTGTTAGCATGTTTATTTCCAACTTTACAGGAATAATTAAGTCAATCACCTTGATGCTTAAAAAGGATCAAGCATTCAAGTGGATGACCGAAGCTTGGGAAGCCTTTGAAAAATTCAAGGATGCTATTTCAGCAGCTCCGGTATTGGTTAATCTAGATTTATCTAAGGATTTTATAATGTATGCATTTAGTAGCAAGTTCAATATTGCTACTGTCTTAAACTAAAAGGATAATGAAGGAAAAGGAGAACATCTAGTGGCATTCTACTCCTAGACCCTGAAGGAATATGAAATGAATTATAATTTCATCAAAAGAAAAGTCTTTGAAATAGTGAAGGGACTTAAAAAGTTTCACCATCTAATTTCCTACAAAAAAGTGTTTGTTTATTTTGTGCATTCTAGTGTGCACGAATATATCATGGAGGGAGAAATAAAAAAAAAGAACTAATTGGATCACCAAGATCCTTGAATATGACATTAAGGTCAAACCCACTAAAACTGTCTAAGGAAGATGATTGTGCGAATACATGGCATAGGATGAAGAGATACCCATTGAAGAAGAGCAACGAAGCTTGTTCTGATAAATGAGCTAGAATCTGAGGGTTGCTGGCTAACAAATAGAATGAGGTTTATGCAAATAGGAAAGTATCCACTAGGTCTTTCCTCCCAAAAGAGGAGATACTATCGGCTACAGAATTGCAGATATGCGCTAGTGGAAGGGGTCCTTTTCAAAAGGAATTTCAATGATCTCCTCTTGCGATGCATTACTACAGAGCAAGCAAAGAGAATCCTTGTCACATTCCACAATAGCGTTGCAGGAAGACACTTCTCTGCTAAGACCATCACCATCAAAATCATGTGCGCAGGTTACTATTGGCCCACACTTTTCAATGACTCCCACTCTTTGGTAAAATCTTGCAAAAAATGCCAATTCTTTACAGATAGAAGGAAGAATTCTGCAATACCTCTCAAACCTATAGTGGTAGACAAATTATTTTCACAATGGGGCTTGGAATTCATTGGGATGATTAATCCCACTTCTAGTGTTAGGCACAAGTGGATTATGACTACCACAGATTACTTCACAAGATGGATAAAGGCCATTTCACTTAAAAATGCAATAGAGTCAGAGATAGTGGATTTCCTTGAAAAATTGGTGACAAGGTTTGGTCCTTTGAAGACTACCATTTCTGATAATGCCAGAGCTTTCCTAGGTGCAAAGGTATGTCACTTTGCATTAACAAATGGCATATTCCTTAAGACAACATAAAATTATTACCCGCAGGGAAACAACCTAGCAGAGTCAATGAACAAGAAGCTAGTCTGACTCCTTAAAAGAATTGGTTTAGAACACCAGAGAGAATGGAATAAAAACCTCTAAGTAGCACTTTGGGAAAACCGCATAACTCCTAAGCAAGTCCTTAAGACTTCACCTTATGAGTTGGTATACAGGAAAGAGGCATTGTTGCCTATATCTATGGAGATTCCAGTGCTTCAACTGTTGAAATCCCTCAAGATAGAACAAAATGGTGCCATGGAGGTTTGGCTTGCCGAACTATTAGAAGTATAAGAAAAATGGGAGAATTACCTACCATCCATGACAAACCACCAACAAGTGGTCAAGTGATGGTTTGACAAGAAGGCTTCTAACCAAGGCCTAAAGTGCAGAGACTTAGTACTGAAATATGATGAAAGGGATGCTAAGCCAGGTCAACATGGAAAATTTGATAGCCTATGGGAGGTCCCCTTTAAAATCATTCGGTGCAAGGAGCATAATGATTTTGAGTTAGAAAGCATGGAATAGAAACCCTCAGGAATTCTAGTCAACGAGATTCATCTTAAGTTGTTTGATTAAGTGCCAAATTTTATTTTTTGTACATATGTAAATAATGCTTTTATTTTCTTTCCCCTTTGTGTTGGCTAGTATTTTTTGAAATTGGTTTGTGTTTCGATGGAAACAACTCATCATTGCAGAGAGTAGAGTAGTGGAATTGCTTTATAGTTTAAAAAATAATACACCCATGTGCAAAGAAAATGAACAAAAATGCTAATAAAGGAGCCCATACAATAGATATGCAGAATGTAAGAAAGAGCCATGGATTTTTATAAAGATATATGTCGATTTATATATATTCTTTCATTTTTTACATCAAAAAAATGGCTGGGAGGCCATAATTCAAAAAGTATATGATTATACAAGCTATGCTTTCATATATGCTATATCTATAGCTTGTTTTAGGATTATATACAAAAACTGTAAGCAAGTGGTGTATTCAACAAAAAAAAATAGAAATAGGGAGGCATTTTATCCAACAGCACGGGAGGCAACAATTGACGCATCTATGGTAGCGTCTACCACTTCTTATATGACAACACCTACCACATCTTCATCAGCAAGTTCTTTAGTATTAGAAGCATAATCATTTGGAACAACTGCCATTGACGAAGGGAACACCAAGTTCTTGAAGTCAATATACCAATCAACATCATAAAATGGTATTACGTTCTAGCGACGGAACATAAAGTGCAAGCCCTGGGTAACCATTTGCTGATTCTCGTCGCATATCTGAAGGTAGAATCCACTGAGAAATGACATCCATATAACAACCAATTCTTCCTCAATGTAGCGTTGGAGGTCATTGGCTGTTGGAAAACCTACCCTATATGCAGCGTGAGTGACAATCTCACCTATGCCATTCAGGTACTTTTTTAGAAAATTTCCTTGACCAGCTTCAGAGTTAGAGGCTTGGGGATACCAATGTCTAACATTGATGCTATAAAGTGTGAGAAAATATCAGTTTTCACACTGTATTTGTCCTTGTAATCTATACAATCCCTACCCAAAACCCATTTTATAGCTACCAAAACCAATGAGTGTTTATTTTTAGTCATTCTCTTCAATCGCTTAGTGGAAATCTCTCCCAAAAAAGTTGTCTATGACTTATAAGAAGTTAACCTAATGGGAATATCCATGATACTGACACAATGCTTCTACCTTCTCACTAACATTGAAACTTTCCTACCACCTAGCCTATGAGAAAACTCGCTTACTAAAGCTTAAGACTGTGCTAATGACCTATTGTTAAAACTGCTCAAATGCTAAGTGTGATTTCCTCACTACTTAGTGGCTTATTTATAGAAAAAAAAGAGAAAATGCATGCCAATCCATTTTGAGAAAATGTGATGATAACCAAGTGCCAACTTGAAAGGTGTGCCTGTGTTTGTTCACATTTCTTAACTGGTTGCATCTGTAGAAGTATAGTTCAATAAGTGCTAAATTAATAAGAGCTAGTTAATTAACTTTAAAATGGTGGTGCTCATCAGCAGTAAGTTGCATGGAATGGCCGTAGGCTATTGTGTCATCTCATAGGCATTTCTCAGAACCCAAGGAAAAATCCATATCTTTTTAGGCTATGATCATTTGCTTTGGCTTAATCATTCTGTTAGAAACCAAGATCAGATTTGCAAACCAGAATATCCTTCCACAGAAGAGAAAAACAGAAAAAGCAGAGATATTGCAAAAAGATGTGCAACATAATATTATTCAGGAATTCAATAATTACAAGATAATGATTTTATTTATAAAAGAAAATATGTATAACCCTAATATTATCTTGAGCAAAAATATAGCTCAAAAGATAATGATGCCCCCTGGGGGCCCTGCAACCCTTATTGGGCATTTTGGAGCTATTTTCACCAAATCAGACATATTTTTTGTATACGATCTCCGTTTTTTGCAAACGAGATACTATTGGAAAGCTGATTCTGATGCCGATCCAGTAGTGCATGTGTTTTTACCAGATTTTGCTCTAGATTGTTTTTGTAGGCCTTTGAACTCAGATTTTTTTCACTTTGGAGGGCATATCTTTTGACTCGGTGATCCATTTTTCATCATTCTTGCAGCGTTGGAAAGCTGATTCAGTCTTGTATATAGATTTGAGGTCTTTTTTTTTTATGCATGTTTGTATGCTCTCCTTTTACAATTGTTGGGTAATTATAATAAATGAACTGAGATAAAATTCCATCAAGGGGGTTTCTTGCATAATAAATTTAATTAGAGTGTAGTTTTCACTTTGATCTCCATATCCATCTTGATTTGATGATAGCTCGCATGGGTTTTATTTGGTTTCTTAGTTTCTTTTGGCCACATTTCTTGTCATAGCTTGACACATATTTGATTCATTGGTTCACACTTTAGTTGAGAGATTATGTTTCTTGATCCACATTGGTTCAAATCCTTCTCAGTTTGAGGGCCATGTTTATATTGTTAATGTTCCAGAGTCTTCATGGTACTCCTTCCCATGTAAGAGTTTTAGTCACAGTTTGGCATCAACATCGAGGTACACAATTTCTAGATTATGTCATCATTTCATTTATTGTTGCTTATAGATTCCAGGGTTGTTCTAGTTTGTGAGTTATCCAGTGTTCTGTGGCATTGGGTCTATTGTCACATTATCATGATTCCATTTTTGGTTTCAGTTGTAGAAAAAAGTATCTTTCCTTGCTTGCTAGATTGCAGTTCTAGTGTTACTCCATAGTGTTCTTCCAGTGCTTCTTTGTAGTAGTCATCTCATTGTAGGGGGGTTTTGTCCCATTGGGTTTTCCTTCTCTACCTCATCATTGCATTTGTAAATGAGTACCTAATTAGGCCTTGTTGCCGAGACTCATCTTTGCATAATAATTTGTTAGTCTCCCTAAGTTGCACTTATGGGGGGGTGTTGGTGTAATTAATATTTAATTACACTTGCATAGCTTTACTTAGGTATTATTTATTTCCTAGGTTTATTTATTCTCATCATTATCTTTTGAGCTATCTTGTTGCTCAAGATAAGATTAGGGTTATGCATCTTTTCTTTTATAAAGAAAATCATTATCTTGTAATTATTGCATTCCCGAATAATATTATGTTGCACATCTTTTTGAAATATCTCTACTTTTTCTATTTTTCTCTTTTGTGGAAGGATATTCTAGTTTGAAAATTTGATCTTGGTTTCTAGCACATTCTATCCAGGATATTAATTACCAGCACATACTAACGGAAGGTTAGAAGAAAAATTGTAAGCTCAAGTTTCAAGGGAATCACAACATATCACACAGTTGCTAAATGCAATAATGAATTCTTTCTGCCTCGAAATGGCAAGTAATTCATTTTGCATGAGCCGAAGAATTAACGGTACATGCTGAATTAAATGCAAAAAGTACACTTTGCTCTACCACCTTGATAAAAAATAGCTAAATATTGCATGAAAAAGTTTAATGTTTAATTTTTTTTCAAATACACCAAGACTTAAAGTGTAGAAAAGTTTTCAGCATATCTAGAGCCTAATAAAATTTACTAAGAGTTTAAAACTTGCAGAAGTTTCCATCTAAAGAAAAATTTCAGAGAGTTCATCATAGCAAATGCATGAGGAGATTGGCCAAGATTTGTTTACAAACATACGGTTTTTAGAAGATGTGTATATCTATGAAGATTTAGCATATGCTACGCCTGGTATACCAAGCAAGCTAAAGAGGGAGAATACGATAGAGTTGAATATGCCCAAAGATTGTAGAAACAATAAAAGGGTTGAGGAGAAATGGGATAATATTTATGACCCACAACTCACAAAAAAACCTAAATCCTTAAGAGAAGTAGCTTGTGCAAGGGTGAAGTCACCTAAGGTAGATAGATCGATAGCAAGGAAGGTTTGGTATAGTGGTCTTCCACAATACATGGTCCCGCTGGTACATTATTGCTCAGAGATAGTTGATGCTGCCATTCAATGTTATAAACCTAGCACCCATTGCATCGAGGGCTGAAACTTAAGAGTTCACATTAACCCACAAGCCATTTGGCATATGCTATGTATCCTAGACCTAGGTAAAATAATAGAGAAAATTGAGTCCTTTTTCCCTGGTAAAGGAGAAAAAACGTGGAAGGCGATGAAAAAGAGCTTAGATTTCCTGATAGAGGAGATTGGAAAGAAGGGAATCTGAGGCACTAAGCTGTCGAGTAGCCCATTTCCATGCAGTTAATTTCATGAGGACATGTAGGATGCCATGTCAATGCTAGCTTTTGTGTGTGGTCGAGACTCCGATGAGATGGTGGAAACCTTTCAATTGGGACCAACCTTCCAATTCGGAAAACAACACAATACCTTTTGGTATGATATCACCAAGTTCCTGTGGAGGAAATGATATGAAAAATAAAAAATTACTTGGCAGTGGGAAAGTTTAGATTTCTCTCCTTCCTGATTCACATGTTCCTACATCAAAACCCTGATTTCTTTGGTAGGTATTTTGAATTCTCAATTTTTGATGAAAAGAAGAGGAGGAAGCTAGTATCTACGTGGACACCCTTTCTTTCCATGTCATATGCTTATTATGCATTTTTGGATTATTTTATAACTTTGATCTTGCAAGATTTATAAGGAGGAGGTGACATAGTCCGGTTTGATGAGGATCAAACTAGATATATGCAGAGTTTCACTCCCGCTTGTGACTGGTTCTTAGGAAAAGATTTCACAATTCTCGGAATGTGGGGCTTCACTCGTCAACCCTTCCTTCTCCTAGCCTATGTCACAGATAGGGTGCTCACACTTGAAATGTATAGGCAGGTGTGTATCATTTATTTTACTTTCTACAACAGCTCAAGTGTCAACAGAAAATGATTCTTCACTTGTCCGAAGAATTTCAAAATGGCAACTCTATTAAAGAAGCAATTAGATCAGTTATTGTAGGATAAAATGGCTCATTTAGGGTTGGTTTTGGTATGTGAAAAATGGGATTACAACCCTTTCAATGACCTGCTGGAGCTACACATAAAAGTTACTCATGTTCCTCAACCTTATTGGGAAAAGTGGCGTAGCTTGCGGGCAGACAAAGATGAAAATTTTGTTGAAATAGTGTATATTCCAACACAAGATAACAGAGAGCCGTGGCACAAGTTCTACTTTGCTATGGAGGTGGCCAAAGATAATGTCCAGATGGAACTCACCATGTACAACAAGTTGTGGAAGGATGAGGAATGGACTGATGAGAAGATAGAAGCTTTCTAGAAGTATTGCCAAGAAATAGGGCAATTGGATGCCCCTTATGAGAGCTTGAAGGAGGACATGGAATTTGAAAAATGGTGGGATGAAGACCATCCCAGTTGAGACTCTAGTGTCAATAAGAGTGGTGAATCGAAGGATGATTTCAAAGAATAGAAAGAGGAAGTGGCGACCTCTGCATCCTCTGCGCCAAAGGAGAAAAGCTCCAAACAACCTGCCTATGTAGCCACGAATGTGTGGTTTAAAGTATCGAGGGCTTCACATACACTCACTTGGGCTGCTAAGGTAGTCAGGGTAATACAAAAATAAACAACAATAACTATCAAAGGTTGGGAAGCCCTACCCACAAAATGGTAGCATACAAAGACCATTATCAAATAGGGTTCACAAGAACCTGTCAGAAGACAAATGCTTGCAACTAGCTAGGAGCCTGACACCGAGGGAGTCGCTAACGATTATAGAGCTGCCATCGACCAGCCAATAGGTAAAATTTTCTCCTTCTTCTCTTGCTTCTTAATCCTTGGTTTCTATCTCTATCTTAGCGGAAATCCTTTCCATGAGTAGTAGCCCTCCATTTCCCACTTTTAATCCAGCGCATGTGGGAGGTTTCGCCCAGTTTTCACACACCACTCCACCCAACTTTACTCCTCCATGAACCCTTACACCAACTATTGCCACTTAGGCTCTCCTTGCCTCAATTTTTGATGATGTTCCCTCTATGGGTACCCCTACTTCCCCTATTGTTGTGGATCCTCTTCCATCATAACAAGCTGACTTCACAATGACAACTCCTTCACCATTCCAGCCCATTAGTCCTACTAATTCACCAATTGAGATGTGGAAAGTGGCTAGCCCTTCTGTTGGTTCCCAAACCAAGCTTTGGAATGTGCCTCACTTCTCCTTGCAAACTATCACTCTCCAGAAAAATAAAATGCTCAGGCCTATTAGAATTACCTATCCATATTCCCTACCTTCTGGTGCTCCTTTCGCAAGTGGACTAGTTTCATCGCTAGCTGCATTTATGGTGTAGATTGACTATAGAAAAGAAGCACGTGCAAATAGAATACAAAAGTGCAAGGAAAAGGATGATAGTACTTCTGTTGAGCCAAAAATATAGACTCTTTATGATGAGACCCAACAAGAGCTCAAGCTTGCAACCCGAGAGTAACCAAGCCACAAGGGGGAGATGTTCCCAAAAGACTATGAAATATATGTGGTAGGGATTGACATGAAGGTGGCCCGACTATAGGATAAGGTTGAGATTATGGAGGAAACACAATAGGTGGTCACCTATGAATTCCTTAAAACTAGTTTCCGGCTAAAGAAAAAGGATGAGCAACTTAAAGCAGTAAGGGAAAGGGTTAGATTTTTGAAGAAAAAAGAGAAATCCCTAGAGGCAAATATTGCATGTATGATAGAAAGGGAACTGGAAGTAGAGAATGAGAGGAACAAAATTTAGGGTGATCTTGTGAAGGTTTAGAATATTGATCTTGCTATGGTAAAAGAGCTGCATACTAAGAATCAAGAGGTAGAGCAAAATTTGCAACTAAAAAATAAATAATTGGAGCAACATTGCCTTGACTATAGTCAAGGAATAGCACAAAAGAATGAGGCTTTGGAACACCAAAAAGCTCAATATGAGAAGAAGTTACAAGAAAAAGAGGCTAAATTTGAGGGCCTAAAAATCTCAATTAGAACAAGAGCTTCAAGAGATAGAGTACTCTTTGGACATGCATTTAGAAAATCACTCCTGAGCTGAGGAAAATTGAAATAAAGAAATGAGAAGCTCTATGGAGCAACTGGTGTTTGGGAAAAGGAAAAGGGCAGAGTTGGCTAAGACCATTAACTCAAAAGACATAGAGATCACTTCTCTTAAAAGCCCTCTCCTGTCCTCTCCTACACAACCGAATATCATTCTATTGGTTAGGCAGTTGAACATTTTTCACTAGGAAAAGATTAAAACTTTTTGCCTAGCACTGCAGCCCTCCCTTCGATTCATCACCAAAGCATCAAAGTTGAGTGAGGAGGCTTATCATACAATTGAGCAGTTCCCATAGTTTATCTTGGAAAAGGTTCCTAAAGTGAAAGATCTGCTCACCAAGCTATACTCGGTCTCTGATGAAAACCTCGCTAGGCCTGGGATTTAAGATTGGGATGTTGCTGCCCAAATGAAAAATAAGTTTATCCATTGCCACTCTACTTTCTAGAACACTAAAGTGGTCATGAATACTCTAAATAAGATAATGGATAACATGTGGGAGAGCTTCTCCAAGTTGAATAGGATGGGTTTGCCATCCCCTTTCCTTGAGAATGAGTCTATTGCTACGACTGAGCAGATTGCAGAAAAAATTGAGGAGAAGGAGAATGATCTAGATGCTTTCAAGGAGTTTAGTCATCCTCCCACCACAACTAACATTGAGGGAGTTATTCATCTTCTTGCACAACTATTATTTCATTGCGAAGCAGGGGTTAGTTTACTTGATGCGCTACCTCATAAAGAAATGATTGATCTAATCAGAGCATAGGATAATTTGCATAACATGGTAAGGCCATCTGAGGATGAATGGTTGCCTCTATAGGCGACTCTTTCCAATCTCTAATTCTATTACCCGATGAATTGGTGCTTTGGTCTATAAACCAAATAAATTTTGGGTTCTTTGTTCCTCAAGTGAAACGCCCCTGGTAGTTGCCAAAAGCTATTAATAAATATTCAATGAGCTCCCTTCAGGTGTATTTTACTCTAGGTATCAGCTTGCGGATTGTAGGAAATTCACTTGGCCTTTTATGAAGGTCTACTTCCCCCTCCACAAGTATTCTCTATGCACCTTGAGGGTTTCCCTTCCTTTTGCATCTTGGGAATCCTTGCTATACTTCCACATGTCATAGCTACGGGCCATTTTGATTGTTCCTTTTTGCTTCCTCATCGGGCTATGCTCAAGTGCCATGAAGCTCTCATTCCTAAAGAAATTTGGTAGGCCCTGCAATTTTTGTCTGTGATGCACTCTTGCTACATGTCTACTCTTTGCAAATATTTTAGCGAGAGGATGAAATAATTATCATAGGCAGTGAAATGCTGCCACGTGTCTCTTTTTTGCCCAAACGATGATCATTTCCTCCACTTTTGGATAAAGCTCTTCCCACTCAACATGTGTAGCTTTGGTGCAAGTCTTCAGTGACGAGAGATGAAGGTTTACATGGGAAATGAAATGCTGCCATGTGCCTATTCATTGGATCTCATATTTGGGTGATGAATTAGGCGAACCAAATGTTGCAATTAGCCACTGCATGTCATAATCATTTGCATGGGATAGTGACACTTGTCTATCTAACCTTGTTAGGAATACCATCATCATTTGTAGGAGATGCACCTGTGCCTAGAATGACCAAATTCTTGATTTCAAATCTTTTCTATTGCAACAGCTTGGAGAATATTCTTATTTCTACATCATTGCTAGGGATCGCTAAATATTTTCTGTTGTTGCTCTCCGAAGCAATGGGAGTTTTATGCTATATATACTTTTCTCTATTGTGAGAAAAAAGTTTAGAATTTTGAAGGAACATTGGTTTTAGGAAAAGACACCAGGCCTTTATTACTGTTTTATTTTATTGCAAAATACTTTCAGACAATGCCAATTGTTCGGCCTTTTTGTTCTTTCATGCTATTTGATTAAACTGTAAACTGTGTTGCTATTGTTTGGAAATTTCATTTGAGAACTTCTATATATATTGAATACAGGTTTTCTAATCTAGATCATGTATAATGACTCTTCTTAGCAGTAGGAATGTATGCAATGTTATTTTATGTCAATGAATGGATTGTATGTGCTTTAATTTTTAGTTTCTTCTTTTGTGGAGCACTACAAATACCAATTGGGCCCTTAGATCTATGATTTATCATGCCTATCATTAAGTCTTCACACATCACCTTAGGTTAGACTTTATTTTATTATATTTGTTTCCTTATCCCTTTCCAAAACCCCAGTATAGAAGAAGCCAACTTCTCTAAAAACCTAGAGGTCACTTAGTTTAGCACAAAATGTCCCCCATAAATCGAGTTTCCCATAAGACATTGTTACCTTGTCAAATTTTGGCATCAAAAATTACCTCATAAACAAAATATGGAACCAAAACTATTCTTGGTTCAATTGCTTCCATATAGTATTAGTCTCTGCTAACCATAAAAGTTATGTCATTCTTGTATTTATTCACACAACTTACTAGAATCCTATATCTCTCTTGCATTTGGTCTTGAAATGTTTTGAAAAATCCCCATAAAACTGATTTTTTTGGCTCAAAATATGTAAATATCCTTAGGTGATCTCTAATTTGTATAGCTATCATAATACTATCATTCCATGCAACATTCTTTGCTCCATACACTTCATTTAGAAAGTAAAAGAACAAGAAAATAATTAGGGCAATATACCAGAAAGGGTACCTTGAATCTTTTGTCTTTTGTAGATTCTCCAATAATTGTAATATTAGAATCTCACACAAATCAATGTATAGCCTTTCCTTCACCATATGGTGATCCATGCATACTGCGGTGGATGAGACATAATTCTCTCTATTTGTGAAGAATATCTTGTAACCAAGATCATCATAGAAGCATACTTGACTACCAGATCTTCAGTGCCATTCAACATTAGGTCACACTTGTCAAAATTTGCACCAGTGAGATTCATCACTACCTCATTCTTCATTACCTTCAATGTAAGAAGTAGTCTAATGGGACACAAACTAGTGACAACCCTAATTGTATCTTTCATGATCACGTGAAGCATGTCTAACCACGTGATTTTTTCATGTATTCTACTCATGATATACTTCACCCATTCATCTTCATAATAAAAAATTAGAAACTCATTTCACACATCCAATTTCTTCTCCATCAAGCTAGAGTAGTTTGGTTTCAACTTGAAATCATTTCCAGTTATAACCTTTTAAATAAATTCTGCTAGCTTCAAGTGGTCATACTCATCCATCTTCGTATGAATGTATATACACACATCCTCTATGTGCATTACACCACTTTGAACCCTTAAAAACACACCTTTAGGATCTATTTCCATTGATTTGTATGGGTGCCTCTTGAACTTAGGTCTTGGTCTCTCAAGTAAATCAATAACCCGATTAAACATTTTGAACTTCTCTAAAACTAGAGTTTTGCAACCAATAGTAAATACCTTGTGAATCTTTGTTAGTAGGGTTTCACACAACACTTCACAAATTCTCCAAATCTATAAATACCTTGTGAATCTTCATTGGTAGGGTTTCACACAACACTTCACAAATTCTCCAAATCTATTTTTCTTTGTTATCCTCTTCAAATGCTAAAAGAAATGACTTTTAATGTGTGTAATGAAATAAAAAATCTTTTCTAGTGATCTAATATGCACATTAATTACAACAGGGAAAGTTAGGTCAAAAAGCTGTCAAACCCTTACTGTATCATCATAGGAACCTCAAAACATTCCAAAAATCTTTGCAACAAGAGATTTCTTACTAGATATTTCACCAACAGACCAATAAACCTACACATATACCAATATGTTGAAGACATCAACAACTCATCTTTGGTAGGGGTTGAAGAGTTTTCTGTTAAAACTCCCCCTAAACCAATGCTCTCTATCTAGTTTCTAGAGGAAACATCTGGACCAAGATTTGGTACAAAATCATTATTCACCTCATTCTCTTCCTTTTTATTCCATATCTTGTTCATCTCCTTCTTCATCTCAACCAAATCAACCTTCTTTACTAGATCAATCTTGTTTTGTGAACTGAAGCCTGTTTCACATTCTTATGAAAAAATTAGCTATGTGTTGTGGTTTATTTCATTTATGACATATGGAACTTTTTTGTTGAACAAATTTACTTCTTACCATTTTAGATCCGCATTCAAAAGCCTTATGCCAAAACCCATTACATGTATAACAATAACCATTAAAAGATCAAAACATCAATACGATTATTGTAGCCATTCATCATTTGACTTCTACATTCATAGCCTTATGTCCAAATCTATTGGATGTATAGCATTGATTAGAAAATGATTGAAAGTTTTGACTCATTTTGCTTCTATATTCTACAAATCTATGTCCAAATTTATTGCAAGAATAATAGTAGCCATTAAAATATGAATACCTTGATGCAATTGGTTTTCTGATTGGTCACCTTTTAAAATATTTCTTTTGGTTCCAAACATGTTTGATATTTCTCTTTTATCTCCAGTCTTCCTTTCTTCATGATTCTTATTTTTTGAATTGTTTGGAGCATGATTCTCCTTTGAGATTTCTCCCTTTTCAAACCCTAATCCTTCTTTGTCCTTTGAATCTTTTTGACTTGCAAGCATATCATCAAGCAAGGTGGAGCTCTTCTTGAATTTTTCCTCTTGAATCTTTGCTTTCTTAAGATCTTTCCTCAAAGACACAACTTCTTCTTCAAGTTTTGAACATTCTACACACTTCTCTTTCAAGTTGGAATTCAAGCAGTCTTCAACTCTTTTTCCTTCTTCAGCCTACATTTTTAGACTGGTGATTGTCTCATTTGATTTTTTGAGCTGCTCATTTATTTCCTTGAGTCTTTCTTTAACTTTATTGATTTGATCCATTAACTTCTTGATGCACTCATCTGCTTCCTTAATATTTTCTTTTAGATCTTTATTCTCACATTTTGATTTACCTAGATCATCAAGAGAAGATCTGATTTCTCCTTCCATGTCAATTTCACATCTTCTTTAGTAAACACTTCCATCATAATTTATTTTGGAGGGTGAACCATAGATTTTAGAGTGTAAGGTGCTATGACTCTTTTTCTCAATTAGGGTTTTTCACCTAAAGGAAAGAGATAGACCCCACACCAAAATCTAGATGGTTCACTCAAAGTAATACAAGTACAATGAAAATATGCCTAAATACAATGATCTAAATGCAAAAAACTAATAAAATGGATTGATTATTAAGTGAAAACTAAAGAAATGCAAATTGTTGGAAAACACATTGTTATATGCAAAAACACCTAAAAATGAATGTAAATTGTAACATAAATGGATGAAACTGAAGGTTTGTACCTGGGAGTTTGATGGAGATTGGGAATGACTTATGAAATTCTACTGATGCTAGAAATTTGGTCTACTGGGACTCATTTTCCATTATGGGCGAATTAGTCCTAGATTTGGGAAACTATTCTAGAGCTTGTTTTAGAAAAAAGGGTATCCAAAACTATAGAAAACCCCGTTCAGGCCTGACAGTGGGACTCCTTCACCATCAATTGAAAATTAGTCCACTTTTGAATTTTTAAAAATCCAAAAGTGGAAACTGAAACCCTTAGTTAGCTCTTTGGTTCCTAACAGGTGTCCGCCTTTGAAAGTCTGATTTTCGACATTGAAAGTGAATTTTAGTTGATATTTTGACTTGTTCAACAAGGATATATCTTGAACAACTTTTCAACTTGATCTTCAATGATTTCCAAGCCTTTAATATGTCTAAATCTCCAAACACACAAGAAGAGAAAGAGAAATTTTGAATGTTAGGGCATGGGGGTTTTCCTTGGTCAAACCCCTTTTTAGGTAATTAAACCAAAATGAAAAAAAAATATAACAAACCATGAAAAAATGGAGTTAATACCTTGTCATGATGTTTGATCTTGAATTTTTGCAGCAAAAGATGAAGAATCTACCCTTGAATGTCTTAGGAAGCTATCTTGATAAATTAGAATGATAAAACCCTAGCTTGCTTGACTTGAAGTGGAAGACAAATGATGAATGAGTTAAGAGATGTAAATTAGGGTTTAGAGACTTATATTTATAGGAAATTCACCTTATTTTCCCATTAATTGGATCCCTAAGGCTGACATGAAAGAAAAATAAACTTAAACTCCAAAATTTCTTGCTCAAAACTAAAAAATGACCTAAATGGGTCTAATTCACCACCTTGGGCGAATTAGTCCCATTTGGAAGGGACTCATTCAAACAAATGGGTGAGTTACTCCTAGAGGGATCCTTTTGACATTTGGAATGTTGGGGAATAAGAATTTTCAGTTCTTATGTTGATTTCATTAGGTATTTGATCAAATTATGCCTCGGTATGCACAATATGGGGTGATAGGGGAATATTAATGATAATGAAAAGGTCAATTAGGGCTTGGGACAAAAAACACAATGTGAAAGTGTGATTAAATACACTTTACAACACTAAAATGAGGTCCACATAGCCTAGAAAGACATAATATCTAATGTGAATGTGTAAAACACATTACAACACTAGATTAAAGTCAAGTTTAATTTACAAGCCTTCTAGATTAATGTGAGAATGCAATTAAATACATTTTATAATGTTGAGTTAAGGGGAAAATAGATCCATCAATCTAGAAAAGTGTGAAAGTCTTTTACAACACTTTACAACACCTTTACAAGAAATCAATGAATGCATTTCATTTAGTTTGCAAGGTTCAAGACCTAGTGTGGATGTGAAAAGCACCTCACAACACTAAATCAAGGCCCCATTAAGTCCAATTTGTCATAAAATCAAGCAATTTTCCTTTTTTCTATGGTACATAGGGATATGATACCTCCTAGTTTACATGTGATCAACCTCCAAGATCTACCTGAACAATTAAGTCAAATGAAGGAACCAAGCTCTGATACAAATTATTGAACAACTAGAATACTAAGAGGGGGGTGAATTAGTATTCCTTGAAATTCATTAACTTCCTCAACTTAAATATGCATTCGAAGCATCTCATCAAACATAAAAAATGGAAAAGAATAATTAAAGCATGAATCACATCAATAAACACAGGAACACCAGATTTACATGGAAAACCCTTGGAAGGGAAAAAACATGGTGAGGATTAGCTCATAATATATTATAATTGGTGACAATGGATTATATATTGGAGGACTCACTATCCAATGACTCACTTTCCAGAAGGAATGGCTCACTACCCAAAGGAATCACTATTTAGAATAGAAAAGAGAGTAGAAGAATGGTTCTCTGCTATATTTTGAACTACTAACAATGCATCTACAACATCCTAAAGAAACAGTTGCAATTAAGCTCAAAAAATTAACTTTACACACTTCATACTTCACCATTATCACCTTTCGCACTTTACATCACATCTCTTACATAATATCTAGATTCATTTGTATTCCTCATATCACTCACACTGAATTGAACTACTATATACACATACATCTTCCGCAAACAAACATATCATCAATTAGGTTGGTCTAATTAGATGAAACATAATAACACCATAACCTATTGAAACAAAACTCTAACCCACATACCTTGAGGAGGAAACCAAAATGTGTTCTTCACCAAAATAGGTTGGAATGACCTATAATCACTCCCATAAATTTTCTCCTTACAATATTCCAGTATGCACAACCCCAAAACCCTTAGATCAACACCACATAGTAAAATTAGTGAGGCAACAATTGAATGAACCAACTATTCATCCTCAACTTGAAACATGAACCACCAAATCACTTGCCACTTGGAGTGCTTAAACTTTTAAAATCCTCAAACACTTCCCTAAAAAAACATAATAATCATCCATAGTGGAATGTAGAGCATTCCTTTATGCACTCTGCACCTGCAACTCTAGTAGTACTAAGCCTGATATTATGTTATCAATATCTTTAGCTGCAAAAGACATACAACTCCAAAAATCTAGATATAGACTACTTCAACATGTACCATTATTACTTGTAAACCAATGAAAAGATGATGCAAAGCAAAGTAATTCAGGCCACAAGACTATTCCTCTATAACATACTCTTCTAGTCTAGGATTTAGGTAATTTTCACCAAAACACTTGGTCTTCTCTAGACTTCTCTAGGCTATGTACATATAGATGCATTCTATCAATAACAACACCATATACCACCATTCTTGTGTTTCCAATAGTTTGTACCCTCTCTGCACATTTACATGCTATTATACGTAAAGTTTTAGGAATTTCGCATAATTTTCTAACGTTCTATGCAATTTTTTGGCTTTTCTAATGAATTGGGAAATTTTTAGGTGAATCTATCTTTAGTGATCACCTGCATAGTTTTTGAGCAAGATGACATCATTTTTAGGTGCCACCCGGTTGTCACCAGGTCACCACCTCTATGAGCGACCTCGATAGGTCACCACACACTAGCCACCAGCCAAGGATTTTTTCCCTTTTTGACCTATTTTCGTAAATCAACCATGAATTTTGTGTATGATCTCAAAATTAGGAAAACATGATATAGTAAAAAAGTGGGTTATGAGAACTAGCCAATAGTGTTGGTATTTTTTCCATTTTTTAATTATTTTGGTTGCTTCTATAGCCTATTGAAGTCAAAGGTGTTGTTTTCACTCTTGAGATCATAACGTTTGACCTGTTTCTCCATTTTTTATGATTCTAGTGGCATTGGGACAATCCATCAAAGCTCTTCACAACCATCTATTAATTTTTTCCATTTTTTTCTTCAAGTACATTTTATTCAATTTTTTGTGTCTTCGCAGTCTAGTGAATTACTTGGATGTTTTAGCTCCTCGAAACTTTTTGTTTGTTTGTGATTACTTTTCTTAGGATGTTCTATATATATTTCTATATTTTTTTCCTATTTTGGCATTGTAGACATGTTTTATAAGCACATTCTCATTTGTAGATGCACTGAGATAAAGTGTGGTTCTGTTGTATACTTTTTAGGGAATTTAGACATATTTTTGTGCCTTTTGTACTTATGCTATGACATAAGGTTCCATGGGAGGGTTATGTAGGAATTTTTTTTTTCCATAACACCTTTTTCAAGTTAGTGTCACTTCCACAACAATAGTGAATTCTAGTAATTCTTGGCTCATGCATGTGTGCCTTAGTTTGCACATTCTTTTATTTGAATGTACTCTTTTATGCACATTCAAATGCTATTTTTTTCTCTTTCATGCACTATGTTATGGTATTAAAATTTAGTGTATCTATATTGGCTCTCCCTTGTTAGCATTTTGGGGGGGTTTCTACTATTGGTGCTAATGCTTCCTTGGTTTCATTTTGGAGTGAGCTATGTACCTATGTACTAGGTGGATGCATCAGCTAGTTACCCATGTATTTTAGTGAGATGGAGAATTTACCATATGAACACTATTGCATTCCTATTTTCTAGAGGTGACCTTCCATTTTATTTTGATCAATGTTCTTTAGACTATTGGTACCTGTATTTTTGACTTGCAATTTTCATGCATTGGTTGAGTAGTGTCATTGGGGTCACTCATGCAGATTCCTGTGCCACCATCTGCATCTTTGATTTCTAGATGTTTTTCCTTTGTTTTCCATCTAATTCGAGTAGTGTCATTGGGGGCACTTGTGCAAATTCTTGTCATCTTGATCCTAATCATCATTTGTTTTGGAGAAGGTTCTTCATTTCAATAGTCATCATTCAACAATTGTCTACAAATTCTTAGTGCTTCAATGATGTTCTTCATGTTCCTATTATTTTTGGGTCAATTTTTGGAGAATGCTTAGTCCTTCAAATTGTTTTTGGTGGCTTCTCAGTCCTTCACATTGTTTTGGAGGATTTTTAGTCCTTCATTTTCCTTTATCTCTTCTAGAGAGGAGTTTTCTCCCACAAGGTTCTTCTCCTTTTCTCTGGTTGTGAGAGATTAGATTGTTTGCACATGGGTACCTCAATGGGCCTTGTCTTTTGAGACCCATTATGCATTATATTTTTAAGGTTTTTAGCTACTCCCTAAGTTCATCTTAAGGGGGGTGTTAGAGTAATCATAAATTAGCTAATAATTAATTAGTATTTAATTAATTATTAGGTTAATTTATTCTCTTGCACTTAAGCTAAACATAAGAGTATTTTTATTATTTTATTAGTTGAGCTATTATTAGGCCATTATGTCTCATTACATGAGATGTTGACACTTGTCATGATCTAATCCCTTTCTCATTTAGTTTTTTTCCATTTAAGAACTCAATCCTCTTTGTATCATCCCTCTTCTCTTCTCTTGAGATTATCTTTTGAGATTATAGAGTTTCATTGTTGTATCTTCTTCTTTTTGAGGATATTGCATATTATTTTTGATGAATAAGTGACTATATCTATATTAATATTAGATAAAAATACACATATTCATAAAAAAAAGTTTAGGTGGTAGAAAGGAACCCCTGAGAGTCACATGTATAGAGCCCATAAAGCATAAAGTCACTTGGGCCACACCTAGAAAGCATAAAACATTACAAAACAATAAAAAAGTCACTAAGCGACCATGATAGTGTTAAGAGACGGAGGTGGGTCCTTTTCATTCGAAATAACCTATACATCAATGAGGTCTAGAGTGACATCAAGAGGATTTAAACCATCACCATCCTTGTCTTTATCTTCTCAATGAGGAGAGATCATTAAATACAAATGTGAGAGCCATTTAGAAGTATTAGTCGGCCAACCAGAAATGCCTCCAAGAGCTCCACCATAAGGCCACCCAGAAGGACCACCACCACCTCTCGATGCCCCTTCAAAAGGCTACCCTAGGTCAGCCCAAGGAGGAGGGGAGGGTAATTTCTTGTGAGGATATAAGCCACGGTGAGGAAGAGTCTGAGAATGGGGGAGAGCCTGAAATTCCATGGTAGAACCTCTCCTCCATTAGCCCTGCAAAGTTGACCAAACTTGGGAGGAAATGGGAGAAGAGGCACATGAGCCACGATGTAGGGGGAATTCCCCTAGTGGTCTAGAAGCTCATGGAGATGAGCCACCTCAATCAAAAATTTATTTGTTTGCACTTGACTTTGTAATGGAACATTAGAACAAATAATGACTTTAGAATAAAGAGAAACATGTTTATCAATTTTGCTATGAGATAAATGGTAGGAATTTCTATCTTTCCAAATATTGAAGAGGATTTCCACCCTAAAAGTGTGCCAAATTTGGGTATACTTATCGGGGAGCTAGGGAGAGTTTCCTAGCAACACCATATGCCAAGAGAAATGCTTTGATTGAAAGTGCCAAAATAAATCAATAAGCCAATTCCACAATGGCTGAGCTCTGTTGCAAGTGTGAAGGTGTTGTCATTGATTTCAATAGGAAGTCAATAGGTTGGTGCTGTCATTGATATCAATTGTGTGTTAAGGAATATTTTTGCATGATGAAGATGTCGAGGATATTGAGAAAATTGTGAAAAAGAGGAAAACAAATTGTTGCAGGTTGTGCATGTATAGTTGAGATATTGAGGAAGTGTTATGAATACATGGAGCTATCTTTATGTTGCAGTATTTGGAGATGTGTTGGAATGAAGTAATATGCTAAGATGATGTCCTAGGTACTTGGTTTCAAAGTACTTTTGAGAAAATTTGATAAAAAAAGAAAACAATGTTGTGCAAGTATTCAAAATGTGCTTTGAGATGTGCTCCACATTTATTCTATGTTGATGCTATGCCTGTATAGATCTGATATGTTGCTCAATGTTGTTAGTAGTTGCTATATCTGGAATATTAGTTTCTAGATCATTGTATAGAGATATATTTTCACTAGTGTGTGAGCTAGTATTTCAGTGATATTTTCTTGTGTCTAGGAAAAATGTATTTGCCTCGTGTTTCTCTGTAGTTTGGCTTCAGATTGTGTAGATTTGGGAAGTTTCTTATAATGTTAGTATCTTTTAGAATTCAAGGTTTCACTTGATTTGGTACAATATAGTGTGTGTTTCATATGCCAGTGTGTGGATAAGTTTAACTAGATGTTATGGGTTGAAATATTTATTTGATGCAAGTTTGGATGAAGTCTTTCTTGGACCTCAAGTGGTTCATGGATTATTCTAGATTGTGTTCAAGTGAATTTTTTTGTTTGAAAGTTTTAGATTGATTTAAGGTGGTGTGTATTTAATGTTTTATGGTGCTTAACACGGGTATTGGCCGACCTTGTGTTAACACTACATGTGAAGTTTATGAAAGCATGTTGAGGTGTGTTAGGATTTATTTGGGTCCTAATTAAGGATTTATATGGGTTTCCTTCATTCCTATCCACTGTGGGAATGCTTAGGATCCAACCTAATTTGAAATTTTAAATGTAAAGGGTAGTTGCCAACCTTGGAGAGGGTTTTCAAGGTTAAGGTTGATATAATAAGAGTGATGTTGTTGTAATGTGTAAGAGAGAGGAAAGCTATATACAATATTGATTTGAGTGATGGATGTGATGTGAATTTGAAAATAGTGTGAAATTAAAAGTGTTAGATTCCTAAAGGTAGTGAGCTAAAGGTATCTAAAATATTTCATACAATGTTTGTGAAAGTGTTGGAGCAGTTGTGGTGGATTCCTTGTTGCATTGAGAAGTTTACTCTATGTAAAATTTCTCTTCTATCTTATTTGTTTCTTTCTATGGCAATGAGCCTTCATTGTGAGCCTTTTTGGATAGTGTGTCCTATTCTGGCAGTGAGCCCTTGTACCAGTTTTGAAATTACTTATATTATGAGCTAATCCTCATGTGGTTCTTCCCTCATTGGGTTTTCCATGTAAATATAGTGTTCTCTTGTGTATGATGTTGTTATTTCAATTTTTGTTATTTGCATTTCATGATTAATCACTTTAAAATAATAAGGGCTTAATGAATGTTTGAGGATCTAATTACTGTTAAGGGATTTGATGTTATAATTTTCTAAAACTGATTCACCCCCACTCTCAGTTTTCTTTTTCATTTTAACAATTGGTATTAGAGCAAGGTTCCTTGGAGAAGAGCTTAACCACTTGAGGTAGATCCGATATGGTGAAATAGATTCATTGCCTTAGATTTGATGGATCATACTATGCATTCTAGAAGACAAAGATGGAAGTATATCTAGAATCTCATACATTTGAGATTGAAAAGGAAATAAAGAATCAATATGTTGAACCTCAGAATGGTCCAAGCACAAGTAATGAACTCAAGGCACATGAGGTAAATGATAAGGTAAGGTTTATTTTGATGAATAGTCTTTCATATTCTAAATTGGTTAAAGTTATGAATCTTAAGAATGCTAAAGATGTTTGGGATAAGCTTGAAATAATTTATGAAGGAGATGATAAGGTCAAACAAGCAAAGTTGTAAAATATAAATGAACAATTTGAGACCATGTGAATGTGTAAAGATGAAGCAATTTTAACCTACATGCAAAGAGTTGATGAGATGGTAAATGCTATGAGAGGTCTTGGTGCAAAAATTAAAGAACCTAGTTTGGTAAAGAAAGTTCTCAGAACTCTTCCTAATTCATAGAATGAAAAGGTATTTTCTATAGAGGAAGTTGCAAATTTTAATACTTATTCTAGATATTAGTGGATTGGTACACTACATTTGAAATGAGAAAACTTGGTCTAAAAATGGTACAAAAGTGGAAACTACTTTTAAGACTAGAAAACAAAAGAAAATTGAAGATTCAGATGGAGAAGATCTTGATGATGTGGAAGCTAACTTTGCAAGAAGGATGAAAAAGGGCACTAGTAAGTACAAAGGTAAATTACCTTTCAAATTATTTAGTTGTGGAAAATTAGGGCATTATACTTCAAGATTTCCAAATGGACTTCTGAACAATAAGAGTAAGGAGAATAAAGGAAAGACGATCAAAATAAGTTACTATGTCAAAGAAGATGCTAGTATTTCTAATGATGAATCTAATTATGGGATGTTGATGAAAATGAATGCTTGTTCTTGGATTTAGAAGATGAATCTGCTTTTGCTAACTTTTAATGTTGTATGAAGGAAAATGTTCTAGAGAAGGTTGAAGGTACTTTAGTTTCTACTTTTCATGTTAAATAAGATAAGAATTACTGGGTTGTTGATAGTGGCTTCTCTAATCACATGCCAGAGACAAAAGTAAGTTTGTTAAACTTGAAAAGTATAATGGAGGATTAGTTAAATTTGGAGATGATTCAAGAGCTAAGATTCGTGGAATAGGTTCAATCAATTTTGATGGAAAGCATAATACTGAAGATGTTTACTATGTTAAAGGTTTAAAGAATAATCTTTTGAGTGTTGGAAAAATGTGTAGCAAAGGATATAATCTTGTTCTTAAGGATGAGACATGTGAGATCATAAAAGGGTCTAGAACTATGATTGTTGTTGTTAAGAGGATTGATGGAAACATCTATTAGCTTAAGGGTGTTGATGGTCATTTATTTATGTCTTAGATTAATGGTAGTTGGTTATGGAAATAAAGGATGTGTCACATGAATTTTGATAACTTGGTGAGAATTAGTTCAATTCATGCAGTAAGAGACCTACCAAGAATTACAAAGCCTATCAATGTTGTTTGCAAGAATTGTTAGTTTGGAAAGCAAGGAGTAGTTTCAAAGGAAAGGAACAATCTACTATTGGACTACTATAATTAATACATATAGATCTTTGTGGTTCTAGAAGGGTGAGAAGTCTTCAAGATGATAGATATTTTATGCTTTTGATTGATGATTACTCAAGAATGACAGAAGTTAATTTTCTTAGAGAGAAATATGATGTACTAGATAGATTTAAAAAAATTAAAGCTAAGGTTGAAAATGAAATACATCTGAAAATTAAATGTTTAAGGTCTGATGGAGGTGGAGAATTCACCTATAATGAGTTTAACATGTTTTGTGAAGTTCATGGAATAAAGAGGCACTTGTTTGCCCCTAGAACTCCTCAGCATAATGGAGTAGTTGAAAGGAAAAATTAGACTATTCAAGAAGCTACTAGAGCTATGATGAAAGAAGAAAATTTGCTGGAAGTCTATTGGAGAGAAGCAATTCATACTACTATTTACATACTTAAAATAGAGTTCAAGCCAAAGCTAATAGCACAAAGAATCCTTATGCATTATGGTATGGAAAGATTCCTAATGTCAAGTGTTGGATCTTAGTTTGTTCATGGTTTGTTTATGGTTTTTCCTTGATGAAAAAATCACTTTCTTGGTTCTCATGGTTTGATAGTTTCAGATTTGGTCTATCAGGATCTTTATGCTTTGGCATGATACTTATTTGATTACTCTTGGCTATTACAAATGGTTAGTCATTATGATTCAGGTTCATGTTGATTCTCATGAGAATTTTGGTTCAGTGTTATGAATGCTATTCTTTTGCAAATGATTATGATTATATTGGACTGACAGTGTTGATAAGGTTTGGCTCAGGTTATTTAGATGGTATTCATAGTGTCAGGGTTTTCTTCAACTTCAAAATTAATGAAATTATCACCTTCACATGCTCAAGTATATTACTTCAAGGAAGGTATAGATGATGGTAATGTCTATGGCAATATGGTTTTAGTTGGTATGTCTTATTTTTGATAAACATGACACATCTCTTTGGTTCATTACTTATTTACATTGCTTTATCAAGCACTTACTCCATCTTAGGTAGTATGGTTAGAGACATCACTGCTTTCATGCTTCTAAAGCCATCTTGTTCTCACATTTTATTTGGTGGCATAGTATACACTTTGGTTCCTGTATCTCACCTCTTTGATGACATTTATTGGCACACATGTCATATAATTTTAACATTATACTTGGAGTCTCCAATGCTCAAGCCTAGACTTCATGGTCAACATCCAAAGGAAAATACTTATCTTTATTATTTGAGGCCTTTTTCTTTTTGCATATGATACTGATTTATCATCAAACATGTTAATTTTTTTTTGGGTCGGCATCTAAATAGAATCAAACCCTATCGAGTTTCCCTAGCTTTCATTTGTGGTGATAGTCGACATTTTGAAATCTTGAACATGGCACAATGTCTATTAGATGTTTAAAATGTATCGATTACTTTTCTTTTAACTTTGTGTAAAGGTATTTGTAAATAACCTTTGATAGTGACAACTTTGACAAAAATGTGGAGGCAATCATAATGTTAGCATTTGTGGTAAATGGTATAAGATAGTAGATTCTAAATTCATTATGATGTTTTACCTATTTCATTGTGGAATTGAAATTTCATTATGATATTGAAAAGTTATCAATTGTATTGGTGAAAGAAAGGTTAGGGAAGAATTCTTTTGTTGGCTCTTCTTGCAAAAATATGAAACCCTTGCTTTAGTTGCCACCATGGTATTTTGTTTTTCAATTGTAAATCACTCATGGCCAACTCTAGAAGCATTGTGAGTTCAATGTTAGTTTGTTTGAAAAATGTTGAGCAAATACAAGCTCGACAGAGGTGAAGGTAAATTGTGGGAGTTACAAACTTGAACAACAATGGTTGTTGGCATCAAATCATTCTAGTATCTATTTGATTTCTTTACAGCTTGAACAGGTATTATTTCTTTCTTTTTGGAAAAAAACTATATGGTAGTTATTCTTTCATTCTACTCAAATGATGGAAAAGGTTTGGTGGGTTCTGATAGGATATCATGCATTTCATTTCTATTTGTTCTTGCAATATGGGTTTGTGAGTTTCAATTGATGGGTAGTCATGCATTTTGTGAAATCTGTTATTAACTTTATGGATTCAAAATGGACTTATTTCATACGTTATAGCAATTGATGGTAATTTGCATATGGTGTTTTTGAAAGAGGAAAATTATATTACTTGTGCATACTTCACTCATTCAGATCTAGGTTATAAAATATCTCGCAGTTTGAAAAGGAAGCATTACTTGAAATATTCTTGTTTGCTTTTTGAAATGGCCTTCTATACAGGCATTACATAAGACTTTCTCCATCTACTGTTCATCATTCTATTGGCTCATTTTCTAAATACAAAATGGGGGTTTTAGATTCCTTTGACAATGAATTCTATGAAGAATTTTTAATATGAAAACTTTTTAATTGGCAGTCCTATATTTGAAAATATATATATAAACACAGTGATTGATCACTATGAGGTTGATGTGAGGGGATTTTGTGATATCATAACTTGTTGTTGGATCAAAATTGAAATATTGAAAAAAGCTCTGTAATACAAAAAATGAAAAAAAAATGTTGTACTGCTCTAATGTAACCTTATTCTATTTAATATTTTAAGGATTCAAAGAGTTGAATCTTTAGGGTATTAGGTAGATAAGAGTGTTGAGTTTAATGAGCTTATTTGGAAATAGAGAGATCCTATGATATTATTATTGTTCTGAAACTCATTAAGGGGTTGATGCTCCTTGAGATTGGTGTCTCTAAATGAGGGGTTGGTGCTCCTTGAGTTGGTGCTCAAAAATTAGCTTGTAAGGCATTGCACGTAGTGGTTTTTGAAGTTAAGCCAGTGAGGTAGCTTAGGAGTGGTTTTTCTACCCTAAGAGGGTTTTCCTCTTGGAAAATTCTTTGTCATATGGTCTCTTTGTTTTGATGTCATAATGCTTCTTGATTGTGATAATTTTGTGAGTAATTATTCTTATCAGTCTAAGCATTGTTGAATGTTAGTTTCCTCATCTTTGAAAATGGTTATATCAAAATTTCTTGCACAAGTGTTCTATCATTATTGAAATTTTTGATTCAATAGAAAGTATAAAAGTATTCATTTGATTCATAGATCAAGATTTGTGATAATGTGCTTAAAGTTTTTACCTATCTTGTATCATTTTGTTGCACTGTTGTTGCAGTGTCTTATAAAGCTACATTGAAATCAATTAGTTAAGAAGTGATTCAATAATGTTGGTCGTCATTTACACAATCTTATGAATTGCACCTGTACTGTCATCATGCTTTGATTGTTAAACATTGTTAGTCACAATTGTTTTGGAAAATGCAAGATAGCTCACTCAAATCATATTGGCATAGGTTGTCTAATGGATTGAGTTGATGTTGTCATATCTTTATTTACCCCTTTTCATAAATGCTTTCAAAGTGATTAATCTACTTTGTTGTCAATAGAAAGGATATCAGAATTAAGAGTCTTGGCCGTAATTTGAAAAAGGTTTAGACACTGATTCACCCCCCCTCTTAGTGTTTATCCATAACTCCAACATCAAGTACTTTAGAGTATTTGGAAGAAAATGTATTATCAAAAGAGATGATGAAAACTTAGGAAAGTTTGATGCAAGGTCTGATGAAGGTATCTTCCTTGGATATTCTATTAAAAGAAAAGTATATAGATGTTACAACAAAAGGCTAAGAAATATTGTTGAAAGTGAAAATGTTAAGGTTGATGAAAACTTATAGAATTAAATTGTAGTGGATGGATATGTGTCAAATGAACTTGATTGCAGAGAAGAAGAAGAAAAATTTGAAGAAGTGCAAAATGAAGAGGAAGAGGCTCCAAAGAAGACCCCTAAAACCCCTAAGTATGTGCAAAAGAATCATTCAAAGATCAAATCATTGGAGACAAGAGGAAAGGATTATTGAAAATAACTAGATCTATTGAAGATGAGGTAAATATGTGTTTAATTTCTAAAATTTAACCTAAAATAGTGAGTGAGGCATGCAAAGATGAACATTGGATGAAGGCAATTGATGAAGAATGTATGTAGAGTGAGAAAAAATAGACTTGGAAATTGGTTCCTAGATTGGTAAACAAGAGCATAATTAGAACTAAGTGGGTATTCAAAACCAAGTTGAATGAGAATGGAGAAGTGGTAATAAATAAGGAAAGACTTGTGTGTAAGGGTTACTCACAAGTGGAAGGAATAGAATTTGAGAAAAAAATTTCTCCGGTGGCTAGGATGGAAGCTATTAGATTTTTTTTGGCATTTGTAGCACATAAAGAATTTAATGTTTATCAGATGAATGTGAAGTTTGATTTTTTGAATGGTGAATTGTAAGAAGAGGTTTACATGGAACAACAAAAAGGAATTTAGTTGTTAGATCAACTAGATATGGTGTGTAAGCTAAAGAAGGTATTATATGGATTGAAGCAAGCTCCTAGAGCTTGGTATGCAAGATTGGACAAATATTTGATACAACAAGGATTCATTAAATGCACTACAGATAATAATCTTTACTTCAAATTTGAGAAATACAAAATCTTGATAGTGGTTGTTGTGTATGTGGATGATATTATCTTTGGAGGAAATGAAGCTATGTGTAAGAAATTTGTAGAAGAAATGCATAAAGAGTTTGAGATGTCAATGTTTGGGGAGATGAATTTCTTCCTTGGATTATAAATCAATTAAATAGATAAAGGAATTTTTATTTCACAGTCAAAGTATGTCAAAGAGATGTTGAAGAAGTTTGGAATGGAAGACTCCAAACCTATATGAAATCCTATGGTGAGTAGTTGTAAATTGAGAAAAGATGATGATTCACCTGAGGTTGATAAGAGAAAATATAAATCTATGATTGGTGGACTGCTATATCTAACTGCTACTAGACCAAATATCATGGATGTAGTTTTCCTTGTGGCTAGGTTTCAAGAATATCCTAAAGAAACACATATTGTAGTAGTGAAGAGGATATTCATATATTTAAGAGGCACTCTAGATTATGGATTATGGTATCCTAAGGATACCGATTTCACATTAAGTGCTTATATAGATGCAGATTGGGCTAGTTGTGTTGATGAAAAGAAAAGTACAAGTAGTGGTGCATTCTTTCTTGGATGTAGAATGGTGTCATGGTTAAGTAAAAAGTAAGATTTAGTTTCTTTATCCACTGTAGAGGCTGAGTATATTGTAGTAGAATATTGTTGTACACAAGTTTTGTGGATGAGATAGACATTAAAGGATATCAAAGTAGTGTATGATGAGCCTATTTCTATATTTTGTGATAATACTAGTGTAATTAACATTTCAAAGAATCCAATGATGCATTGAAGGACAAAGCATATATTAATTAGGTATCACTTTCTAAGATAGATGGTTATGGAGAATGAGGTAAAGCTTGAATATGTACCTACAAAGGATCAGATTGCTGACATATTTACTAAGGCTCTTCTTAAGGATACTTTTGAGTTCCTTTGGGAGAAGTTGGGGGTCATTTCCCCTCCTTTCTTTAACTAGATGCATTTGGAGTTGTATTAGTTTAGTGGATCTATGGATTCATCTCTTCTGGACTAATGTTGGTGGCTACCTCTCAAGGGGAGTAGGTAGTGTCATGTGTCATCATTGAGTTGCTGATTCGGTTGGGTGTACTCCTAAGGGGGAGTATTTGAAGAAAGTATCTTGGTTCAGTGTCAAAGGAGGAGAGTAATGCAAAGAAATTTTATCCTTTCCCATTGATGTCAAAGGGGAAGATAAAATCATGTGAAAAAGTTTATCTACTAAGTGAGAGAAAATAAAGAATTTTTTTAGAAAGTGTATTTAGAGTTTTTGTGTTGTCTTTAATGTTTTTTCACATATTGTATTGCCATCAATGAAAAAGGTGGAGATTGTTACAAGTATGAAGGTGTTTTAATTGATATCAAAATAAAGTCAATAGGTGTTGCAAGTATGAATGAGTATGGTGGTGTTGTCATTAATATTTTCATTGATGTCAACATAGTACTGGTTGTTGTAGAGAAAGGAAACACATGATTGTAGGTGGTGCATGTATAGTTGAGATACTGTTGAGATGTTGTGAGTACATGAAGATATATTTATGGTGTTACAGGTGTGCTGATATGATGAGTTACCAAGTGCTTTTGAGAAAATTAATAAATAGTGAAGTCAAAATTGTGTGTGTGTTCAGAATGTGCTCCACATTTTTTTTGTGTTGATTGTATGCTTGTGTGGATCTGAAGTGTTGCTTAAGGGCATCCTTGGGTGATATATCCCTGGATTATAGCTTCTAGTTTGATGAAGAGTGAAAGTTGAGTTCAACGATTTGTGAATTGGTTTGGTAGAGTTGTTTGTTTGTGGATTGGGAGAAATGTATTTTCTCTACAGTTCTCTACTAGTTTGTTTCTAGTTTTTCAAATCTGGAAGAAGGATTGTAATGATGTTATTTGTGTTCTATCAAGGGTGTTCATGGTTTGGTGCTCAAAAAGTCTAGTTTCAGAGTTATTGCGTATATTTATAGTCTGAATGGACTGTTGGAAAGTGTTATGTGTATGAAGGTTGCTGTAGTAGTTGTAGATGAATTTGAAGGAATCTAAGATGTGTTCCAATGTATGGTGAAGCATGTTATGTGGTCTTTGTTTTATCTTCTTATTGTAGAAGCATGTACTTCAAAGTTCATTGGTGTTTTCATTAGGTTTGGCTGACCTGGTGTTTACATGTCATGCGAGCGATAAGTATCAATTAAGGAAGTGTGTGATTGATCCAATATGTTTTTTTGGGTCTTGGTTAAGTGTTGGTTTGGTCCACTCTCATTCTCTTCCATCGTAGGAATGCTGAGTTGCCAACCTAATTTGAATTTGTAAAATGAAGTGTGTGTAGTTGACCTTGGAGAAAGTTTCTAAGATTATAGATGGTATAAATACAGGACAAGATGTTAAGGATTGCATGCCACAAGTGTGAGAAGCAAGGTAGTTGTGAGAGATTGTGCAAAAGTGAATTAAGGCAGCGAGAACTTTAATGTGTTGGATTCCTAAAAGCAGTGAGTTGATAGTGTCTGCAATTCTTTGATCAAGGCTGCAGATGTGTGAAAGTTGCTACACATGGTGGATTTTCTATTATCATTCTTTATTTGTAGGTAGTGAGCCTCCCCTTTGGATAGTGATTCCTATCTGTTGGAAATGAGCCTCCTTTTGGATAGTGAGTCCTATCTTGGGCAGTGAGCCTCTTTGTAAACAATTTTTGAATTAATCTTATATTGTGAGTTAATCCTCACCATGATTTTTCCCTTATTGGGTTTTCCACATAAATCTGGTGTTTCTTGTGTTGAAATTGCTTTATGTTATTTTCACTTCATGCTCATACTTAATAATAGATTAAAGTGGATGTGGAGTTAATAATTGTTTGATATTTGTGAATGTGATTGGTGAAAACTAATTCACCCCCCTCTCAGTTGTCTTATGCATTTAAAAAATTAGTATCAAAGATTAGGTTCCTTAGAGAAGAGCTTAACCGCTTGAGGTAGATCTGATGGTGCACAAATTGGCAATCCCTGTGTTTGATGGATTTGACTATAGTTTCTGGAAAGTGCAGATGAGAGGTTACCTGATCTCTCTTGGTTAAAAGACTTGGAAAGATGTTGAGACAAAATATTTTGAGCTAGCAAGTGGTCGTTCATATGCAGATGAAATTTCTACCTATGAAGAAAATGAAAAAGCAAGGTATGCAATCTATAGTGCTTTATCTAAGACTGAGCTGAAAAAATTTCTCATTGGGCATTGCTTATGAAGTTTGGGAAAAGTTGAAAGATATCTTTGAAGGAAATGATAGAGTCAAATTATCAAAGAAGCTAACAACTAAGTACAAATATGAGAACTTGAAAATGGAAGAAGGTGAAGACATTGCAAGCTAATTTCAAAGGGTTTATATTGTAGTAAATGAATTCAAAAATCAAGGTGGTACTTTGACAGATGAAGATGTAATGGAGAAGATTCTAATGACCCTATTGGAGAGTTAGAGTGATAAGGTCATAGCCATTGAAGAAGTTTATGATCCAAAGAAATTTAGTAAGGAACAACTATTTGGCACCTTGACCACATTTGAAATGAGGAAATTTGGAAAAGAAAAGGAGAAAATAGAAATAGCCTTCAAAGCCACAAAGATAGAAGATGATCCGGATGGTGATAGTTTAGAGGAGTTGGAAGTAAATTTTACAAGGAAGTTGAAGAAAGGTACTGACAAGTACAAAGGTATGTTACCTTTTAAATGTTTTAGTTGTAGAGATATTGGTCACTATGATTCAAGATGTCCAAATAGAGCCATACACAAGAAGAGAAAAGGCAATAAAGACAAAAAGGACAAAAATGTCAAGAAATTGTATTATGTTAGAGAAGATGCTAGAATTTCGGATGATGAATGTGATTTTGAGGGTGATAATGATGAATGCTTGTTTCTAGCCTTAGAGAATAAATCAATGTACACTAACCATGGAAGATGTGCAAGGGAATGTGGTTTAGAAAATAATAAGGAAAAGATGGAATGTACTTTGGTTACTGCCTTTCATGCAAGACAAGATGAAGATTATTGGCTAATTGATAGTGGTCAAATCAAATGGCTGGAGACAAAAGTAAGTTTACTAAACTTGAAAATTATGATGGAGGATTATTCATGTTTGGAGATGATTCTAGTGCAAAGATTGTTGGAAAATGAGCAATTAGTTTTGATGGAAAACATAATATTGATGATGTCTATTATGTTAAGGGATTGAGGCATAATCTCTTGAGTGTTGGAAAAATGTGTAGTAAAGGATTTAAGCTTGTGTTTTAGGATAATACTCATGAGATTAGAAAAGGGTTCAGAATTGTGGTAGTTGCAAGAAGAACATATACAAACATTTATCAGATTAAGGGTGTTGATGGTTAGAGTTTTGTATCTCAAGTTAATGAAAGTTGGCTATAGCACTGAAGGATGGGAAATGTAAACTTTGACAATTTGATTAGGATTAGTTCAAGAGAAGCTGTCAGGGATTTGCCTAAAATCACAAAGCCACCAATACTATTTGTAGAAGTTGTCAGTTGGGAAAACAAACAAGATGCAACTTTAAAGGAAAAGAGCAATCAACTACTAGAATGATGGAATTGATTCATACAGACCTCTATGGTCCCTCAAGAATAGGAAGTCTTATTGGTGACAACTATTTTATGCTTCTAATTAATGACTATTCTAGAATGACATGGGTTACCTTTCTTAGTGAGAAAGCTCAAGCTTTAGATATATTCAAGGTGTTCAAGGATATGGTATAGAGAATGAAATGAACCTAAAAAAAAATGTTTAAGGTCTAATAGAAGTGGAGAATTCATTTCCAATCAGTTTAATATGTTTTGTGAAGAGCATGGTATAAAGAGGCATTTTTTTGCTTCTAGAACTCCTCAGCAAAATGGAGTTGTTGAGAGGAAGATCCAGACAATTCAAGAAGCAACAAGGACTATGATGAAAGAGGAAAATGTACCTGAATTTGTAGACACGTAAAATGTACTGATTGATCTTACACACTTGATCCCAATTTTACTAACATCACATCATCCTAAATCATCCCTCTGTCTAACCATTTAATAGAAAAGCCTTTTATTTGATTAAATTAATCAAGTTTCCTCTCTTTATTAAATAAAGCATTTATCTGATTAAGTTGAGTGTCTTTCTCTTTTGTTAATTAAATCAATCAATCTAGTCTAATTAACCCTAAGTCTCTATTTAATTAAAAAATTCATTTTATTTGATTAAATCTTTAAAGTCATCTTAATAAATTAAATAAATTAAACCTTATCTAATTTAATCTAACATCTTCCCTTTTAGTTAAATAAATTAAAATATTTTCTGGTATTGGCATGGTGTGATGGTTTATAGGTGGCATTGTTGTTCTTGCCACCAAGGTTCAAACCCCGTTGGGGTGTTATTGTTGAATGGTTGTATCCAGTTCATAGCTCTGGTCAAAAGTGTTTACCCCTTGAATAAAAAAAATAAATTAAAATATTTATTTAACTAAGTCTAAATCATTTTCCTCTCAACTTTGATTTATTTAAATCCTAAAATCTAAGTCAAAATTGTCACATCACCTAACCCTCTCTTATTTAATCAAATCCTGATTAAATCGTAATCTTAATCCATGTCCCATCCTCTAGCTTTTGCCACTTGCACATGAAAATACATTTAATTCATTTATTAAATCTCTATTTTCTCTCAACTTGGCATCTTTAGAGGAATATTCCTTCAAATTTGAAATCCCTCCAAGTGGACTTTGTCCTTCCAATAAGACATTTATTTCATCTTACATGTACTTGTGCATTGAGCCAATTGGCATTTAAGTCATTCCTTTTTACCTCTTACATGTCATTTCACTAATTTCAAATTCCACTTAATTGCATTTATTGGCACATTCATCAAAATGTGCACATCCTTCATACATTCATCTCTTGACAAGTGGCATCTTCCCATTGGTTGAAATTTAGTCCCACATTGCTTCATTTTGGGAATTTCTCCATCTTGTCTTTCTATAAATAAGAAGTTTCTCTCCTCATTTGATCATCCACAATTTGAGCAAACTTATTATACTCAATTTCATCTTCAAGCACTATCATTTTCACCCATTTTATCAAAGTCTTAGCTAGGTTATGTAGATTTTTTGTCATGGAGCACACTTGAATCTTCAATAAAGTGGATCAACCTTCATCACTCATCAAAATTGTATCATTGGAGTTGGGAAAGGGCCAATTTTCACACCAAATTGGCACCAATTCCCCCATGGGATCAAGAGTTTGCTTGCTTAATTAGGATTTTATTGCTTTTTCAATTGTGTTCTTCATTCTTGTTTAATATTTTGAGCACTGCTAATAGATTTCATGGGGAATCTTGATTCTTTCTTGCATTTGATCTAACTATGTGTTTGTTTATTGTGTTTTATAGGTGCTAGGATCTAGGTTGTATATTTTGGCACTAGAGGGAGGGGAAATCTCGAGTTTAAATCACATTTTTATCAAAAAAATATACTTTTTCTATTTTTGTGTGTCTATAGGGAATTGCACCGCTAGCAGTCCAGTGTTGGCATTTAGAACCACTAGCAGTACAACATTGCCATACAACACCATTTCAAACTTCAAACCATGTCGCTTGGTCTTTCCCACCCAAAATTCAAAATTCTTAACTTTGATGTTGGGTCATTTTCCACTCGTTGGAATTTCCAAACTTCAAACAACACCGTTGGTTGAAACTCTGACACAATCATGCTCTTTGGTCTTACTGCAAAGTGATGTTGTTTGACAAGTGGTGCCATACAACATTGTTGAACCTCTTCAAACTATACCACCTGTGCAGATTGCGTTGCTAGAGTCAATTAAAAGGCTTAAATCATTTTAATTTTGACATGTGCTTTTTCATTTTGATTGCTTTAGGTTGCTAGCTGGTTGTTTTAATCTTTGTTTCTTAGTTCTAATCAGTTTTTACAGGTTGGTCTAATCAAGGTGAAGGATGAAAATGAAAAGTAACACTGTGGCATCATCATCTCATTACATCAAGTGTTTTTTAACACTTTAGTGTTTGTTTAACACTTTTGGAGAGTTCATAATCTCTCTTAAGGAATTGTTATCTTTCATGTGATTAGGACATACTAAATTTATTTTGGGCTCTAAAAAGAACACTACAAAGGCTTTCAATTTTTTCCACAAAGGGCTTAAAAATAACTTTAGGACAAAATCACTAGATTTTGTTTGAGGATTAACAATTGAACAAGGTAATCTCCATATTTAATTTTGGTACTCTAAAAAGAATCAAATAATTTATTTGTGGATTTAAAATGAACAAGTGCTTCTTTGTTTTGTAATTACTTACTCAAAGTAATATCATTAAAAGGACATATGCACTTCTCTCATGCCTCACGATGATCTTGAGAATCAAAAGGCCTTTTTGTGAAATTAAGTTGTGTAAGGGATTTCCCACACACTTCAATTTGGACTTTAAAATTGAACAAATCTTGTGAGTGTAAGTGGAACATATTGTGTCTCCTCTCTTATTTATCAACAAAGATCAATCAAACTATGGATATGTATGCTTGCTTTTGTTTATCTTAGAGGGCCTACCTTGTGGGAAAAATTAATCACCCAAGGGAATGACCCAAATAACAACATGCTAAAGATAAGCAACTTCCAATTGGTATATAAGTGTGGGTTCTTGTTGAAAGGAAAGAATCATGATGGTCATCCTGATGAGAAGGGAAACAATGGTCTCTTGCTGAATGGGTCATCCCCCATGAACAAAAAGTCTGTATTAAAACCATTGTTTAGAAAAGACCAAAATCCTTGATCTATTTGTTGGTGCAAGAACAGTCATTTTGAAGCCGCCCCACACTTTTATGGCTTTTAGTAGAAATGGAAAGTATTCCATGGGATTTTCATGGGTACTGATGCTTGGTTGCCCTGTATAAGTGAGTGCCATGGAGGGGAGCCAGTGGGGTCAATCATCTAACCATTTGCTAAAAGTAGGTGTAGCTGGACTTGTCCAAGTGGGGATTCAAAAAATATAGTATTTCATATCCATAGGATTGTGCATGTTCTTGGAAACAAAATACATTTCTTTTTCACAAACATTTGAAAACAAACATTCAAGATTATCATCAAAATTCAAACCCTTTAGGAAGCAAATATCTTTGACAAAATTCAAGTGTTATTGCTTGCCCTTGGGATTCTATCCATAGAGGTGTCTAAATACTTGGATTTATATCTCAATTTTCTTACTAAAGTCAACAATAGGAAATTTTTTCCTTAAATTTCTTGATTTCCACATAATACATTTTGCAGGATGATAAGAAGTTAGGATATTAGACATTTAGTTTGAAAAAACCTAATCAAGAATTGTTTGTGGTAAAAAGAAGTCACTAAGCAAAGCTAAGATAAATTGGACCCACACATGTGTCTCAAATGACTTCATGCAAGACCAAAATAAAAAGCTATTAGTCCAAAAGAACATCAAAAGCATCTCTCAATGCTTTAAGAATTTAGATTAAGATTACTTTTCAACTTTTACAGAAGAGCTTCAAGAAACAATCTTGGTTTATACTCATTCTATTATTGTTAAAATCCAAATATTTTTCAGGAATTTGAGCATCTTGTTTAGATTAAAGCATGTTCTTTAAAACTAAGGTCTTGTAAAAAAGAGTCTTTTTAGGTACACATAGGATCAAATCAAAACCTTCATCCATCTTTCAAAAATCAAACCAAAAATCATCCCACCATCAACTCTTGAAAATCTTGGAAAAATCCTCCATGTTGAACTTTGGGAAAATAAAAATCAAGTGAAATCCAAATCATCTTGTTTGATTGGATGTGTGTAGATGCATCTTTCTCCACACATTTGGTCAAATTATCAAACCTTGTGAACAAATCTATCCCTTGATAACATCCAACATCTTGGGATTTAGTTCATTATCCAAAATAAAAATCAGGTCAATCAAAGTCATCTTGTTTGGGTAGGTGTGTTTAGATGAATCCTTCTTCTCACACTTAGTCAAATTAGCATCTTGTGGACAAATTTACTCTAGGACAACATCTAACCTCTTGGATTTTATGAATTCACCATCCAAATCCAAATCTAAATCCAAATCCAAATCCAAATCCAAATCCAAATCAAATCAAATGCAAATCAAAATCAAACATCAAATCCAAGTCCAATAGTTTAAACATCTCCTTTAAGATTTCTCAAGAATTCCAATCATCCATCAATCATCCATCTTTCACATATCTCATTATCATCCTTTGATTTTTAAATCATCCTAAAATTTCTCTTTTGTGCCTAAATATATACATTTTAAAAGAATTAGAGGTTCATCTCTTACATTCTTGAAAAATTGATCCCTATTTTATTGTTGAAACTAGATCTCAACACAAGAGGAACATGGAAGCCAATAAAGAAACATCAACTTCAAGTGACCTAAGTCAAACAAATTCTAAAATTAATCATGTTGGATCAAGCAATCCCACAATCAATCTTCCACTTCCTCAAGACCATCAAGAGCAAGGACAAGTGGAAGACCTCAAAAACAAAGCTTTTGGTATGACTCAAGATGAGATCATTGAGATGGTCCAAAATCCTAAGAATCATAGAATTATCAACATCATGATGAGACTCAATCCCTCACAATACATGCTTGAATTATCAAAACAAGGGGCTAAACTCCATTCCAATTTTGATGCGAGCACCATTGTGGAATCACCTTTTGGGGTCATGCCTCCAATGTCATCCATGCCCCAAATTTCATCCACACCTCCATTACAAAGCATTACTCAACCCATCCCCAAAATTACATCATCCATTGCGCCAAACCCATTGTTAACAAGGGAAGCACATTTCTCAATGCATTACAAATACACCCTCTCTTAAAATATTTGGATGCAAACACCATATTGGGTCAATTCATTCCGCAAAATCCATTACATACATCCGTTCCCCTCACTTTTCATGATCCCAATGAACCATCATCATCCTTTCGTGCAACACCTCAAACCTCTCTTCCTATGATCTCACAAGGAGAAGGTGACCTATTTGGACAAGGGGGCATCTTTGACCCTACATCTTCATCATTTCCTCAAGGGAGTATGCCAATCACTTTTCCATCACTTCCACCCTTGCCATCAATATCTACATCACCTCTTGGTTTAGGCCTTCCCCCTTTACCAAATACCAATCAACAAAATCAAATCAACCCCCCGATTATCAATCAAAGCATCATACCGAATCCCCCCATCTTGCCATCGATATCACAACAAAAGATGGCGACCATCCCCATAACACAAGCAACCAACACATCATCTATCATCCCTCAAAACATGGTCTCTCAAGGACCAAGCATATCAATTGCACCATCCACTACCCAAAATCCCATCATCAACATAATGGTACCTCTCATCACGAACACCATCCCGAATCTACCACCACCTCCCCCACCACCAAAATCAAACATGCTGAACCAATACATCATTATGTTGCATGCCACTCAACAAGCTTCCTATCAAAAGGCACTCCAACAAATCCAAAATCAACAAGGCACATGAATAGCTTCTCAGCAAGCTACTCAGGCTTCCCAAGCCACACTACAAGCACAACAAGCACAACAAACACAATAGGATGCACAAGCCCACGCCTTATTGCAACACCAACAACAACAAAAAACCACTCAAGCTACTCAGGCTGCACAAGCCGCACAAGCCCAGGCTCAGGCACAAGCGCAAGTCAAGCACAATACCAAGCTCAACAAGCACAAGCACAAGCACAAGCACAAGCTCAAGCATAGGAACAAGCACACTATCTTACACAACAAGAAGCAACCCAACAAAAAGCATACTGGCAAGCATTGAAGCAATAGAAAGAGTAGCAAGAAGTAGCTTGATTAGTAGCCCAACAACAAGCATTGTTGGCACAACAACAACAAAAAACTCAACAATAGACACTATTAACACAACAACAATAGGACCAACAATAGGCATTGTTGGTACAACAACAATTGCAAGCATACTTTGTACAACAAAATGGGAAAGCACCAACCAACCCACTCATCGTGCCAATAATTGAACCACTGCAAAACACCTTCACTCCACCCTTGATCCACAAAATAATGTCACAACACAAATCAAGTTGCTCTCTCAACAAGTGCTTGATCTTCAGTCAGGGAAAACCACGAAAAAACCCAACTTGTGTCCTTATCCATTTGACAAGAGTCTTGCAATGAAACCATTCCCAAAGGGATTTGAAATCCCCAAATTTGATAAATACCATGGGTTGGGAAACCCTAAAGATCACATTAGGGAATTCTAGGTGTATTCCATGGAAGTCACATATGACAATACATATTTGATGTGGCTATTTCCTAGAAGTTTGGATGGCCAACCTATGGAGTGGTTCTCTCACCTTCCTCCTGACATCAAAAAGTTCCAGGAGATAGTAGACACATTCAATAGAAATTACTCATTCAATATCAATATGGATGTTAGTCTAGAGGAACTATCAACTCTGAAACAAGGTAAGAATGAATCATTTGCTTCCTTCTTACAATGATGGCGATCCAAGGCCAATCAAAGCAAATGGGCCATGCCTAAAGAACAACAAGTTTGTACTATCATTTCAAATATCAAAGGATCATTGGCATTTCATCTCAAAGTGCAAGGTATCACCACGTATGACCAATTGATCTCCAAGGTAGTCAACATTGAATGAGCCCTTATTGTACACGGATGGATGCTCACATATCCTGAACAACAAAACAATCGCCCATCCACTAGCTACAATGACAAACCTCAAACATGGGAAAAGAACATAAACATTACCAATGATGGTGTTGTCGATGTCAAATTTTTCATTAGTGCCCCTTGACAAAACACACTTGCACCCCAACAACAACCCAAAAACCACTACCAAAACAATCATCAAGCTAACATGACGACACAATAGCCAAACAATGAAATGATCAACAATGTAAATGATCAAAGGGGACCACCCTAGTGAAACAAAAACTCCCTCAAGAGGGAGTACACATCCCTTGGGGAATTAGCTGAATCCATCATGAAGAGGCTGGTGGAAAAAAAACTCATTACAATCCCCACCTATGAAAATTATCAAGAGCCCTTGGTGAAACCACCATGGTATAGTGAAAATCACATCTGTGATTTCCATAAGATCAAAGGACACACAACTGCCAGTTGCATGAGGTTGAAACAATTGATTCAAGACCTCATTGATCAAAAAATCATAAATGTAGAACAATTGACAAAAAATCAAAACCTTAAGATCTACACAAATCCGATGCCCAATCATAACAACAAAGTGAACAATAACAATGATAAGGGAAAGGGTACCTTCAAGAGTGTAAATCATGTATACAACCATGTTGTCACATCCCTAGATGAATATTGTGCTACTATCACCATTAAAGGAGCCCATGCTAATTGTGGAGTCACCACAAGAGGCAAAAAAATCACAATCATAGGGTCATCTCATCCTCCTAGAGCACCCACTTCCAATCTGAGATTCATTCCTAATGGCTATAATATCTTGGATCAATTAAAAAAACCCCAACTTAGATCTCCATCATGGAGTTACTGAAGATATCATCAATCCACAAAAAGATCCTTGAAGAAGCATTGGCTTCATCCACCATCTCTCCAAATCTTGATGCGAAACAATTCCAAGCTATGGTTAGAAACATCATTACACCAAATCTCCTTATATTCTTTGATCAAGATTTTCCCGCTCAACCATCTCACAACTGTGTTGGTATAATTAATATTTAATTACACTTTGCATAAGTTTACTTAGGCATATTTAATTCCTAAGTTATAGGTTTTCATCTTTATCTTATCGAGCTATCTTGTTGCTTAAGATAAGATTAGGTTTATGCATCTTTTCTTTTATAAAGCAAATTACCTCTTGTAATATTTGGTACTTCGAATATATCAATTTGTACATCTTTTGCAAATCTCTACTTTTTTTGTTTTTCTCTTTTGTGGAAGGTGATTTTTCTGGTTTGCAATATGATCTTGGTTTCTAACATGGTATCAGAGCCTCAATTTTTAGCCCCTTCTTAGCTTTTTTGGAGGAAGACATTGCAGAGCTTGTTCGGGGTCCCTCGAGGGTTTCATTCCTTGAGCATCTTTATGCAGTGTCTTGAATCAGATTAGAGTTTTCCGTTGGATTCAGAGCGCTAGAAAAAGTCAAAAATGGCTATTATTTCATTCATTTTTGTCACCATTTGCCAGATCTGCGAGGGTTTCAAGCTCGGTGATTTTTCTGATAGATCTGGAGGTCGCCTAATTTTTAGAGCACTTTGGGCCAAAACGGACCTCACTGTTGGATTCGTAGTGCCCAAAAACCTTTATTTTTTGATATAAAATTTGTTCGATTTGGACAAAATTGTCCAGAGAGGCAAAATTTTTTTGCCCAAGGGTTGTACGGCCCCCAGGCATAGTCTTTGAGGCACCAAAATTAAAAAAAAAATAAAAAAAAAATCAAATGTTTTGGTTAAAATTTTACACAGCTAGTTCAAATCTTTCCATCGCCACTGCTCCACCAAGCAGCCACCACCATCAGCGATCACCGCCCATGCACCGTCGATCAGACTTTAGCCCTTTTGGGCCTAAACTGCATCCATCGAGGTCCTATGGAGATCCGGGGGCTTAGATCCAGCCCCCCATTAGTTCAAGCCCCCAACCCTGGTCATATCAGCAATTAAGGGCTCCATCGTCGGCCCTTAACAGCCAGCCCCTTGGTCCACACAGGCGACTAGGGGCCAAAATTTTTAGCCCCTGAGGGCTGCACATGGCCAAATTGGACCTTTTTGGAGCACTTTCATGAAAATGGGTGTAACTTGGGCATACGACATCCTTTTTTTGCAAACGAGATATTATCAGAAAGTTGTTTCAATTCTCTATGCAATGGTGTAGGTGTGATTTTCTGGTTTTTCTTTTTTGATGTCTCTTTCAGCCTCGAAAATCAGATGTTTCCGTTTTCACTCTGGGAAGCATATCTTTTGACTCGCTTATCTGTTTTTCACATTTTTTGCGACGTTGGAAAGCTGGTTTCAACCTCTATGTAGATATGAGGTCATTTATAGAATATTTGTACCTTATTTTATGAGTGATTTTTTTTTTGTTTCGTGGACTAGGTTTGCATTTTCACTTATGTTTCTATAGCTTTGCATTCTCTCCTACAATCATTGGGTATTGTAATAACAAACTAATATAAAGTTCCATTAAGGGGGGTTCTTGCATCCATTCTTTGTATTGGTGAAAAATTTCATGAGTTTGTCTAGTTTCCTATTGTTTCCTTTAGCTTCTTTCTTGCTTAGCTAGACACATCATTGGTTTGCTTTGGTTCACACTTCACATTGGGATTTTATGGTCCTTGATCTGCATTGGTTCAGATCTTTCTCAATTTGAAGGCCATGTTTTTATGGTTAATGTTCCAAAATCTTGATGGTACTCGTCCTATGGGTAGTTTTAGTTTTAGTTTGGCATTGGCTTCGAGAGACACAACCTCCAGATTTGTCATCATTATGGGTCCTTTCATCCTTTCATCTACTGTTACTTACAGATTCCAAGGTTGATCCAGTATGTGAGTTTTCGATGTTCCTTGGCATTGGGTCTACTATTGCATTTGTGATTCCGATATGGTATTTTCAAAATAGGAGTATCTTTCCTTGCTTTCCGGATTTGGGGTTCCAGTGTTGCTTCTTCAGAGTTCTTCCAATGATTCTTTGTAGCAGTTCATCTCACTGAGGAGGGGTTTTTCCCACTAGGTTTTCTCTCTCTTTGCATTTTTACATGAGTACCTGATTAGGCCTTGTTGCTAGGACTCATATTTGCATAATAATCTTCTTCTCCCTAAGTTCCACTTATGGGGGGTGTTGGTGTAATTAATATTTAATTACACTTTGCATAAGTTTACTTAGGCATATTTAATTCCTAAATTATAGGTTTTCATCTTTATCTTATTGAGCTATCTTGTTGCTCAAGATAAGATTAGTTTTATGCATCTTTTCTTTTATAAAGAAAATTATCTCTTGTAATATTTGGTACTTTGAATATATCAATTTGCACATCTTTTGCAAATCTATGCTTTTTCATTTTTCTCTTCTGTGGAAGGTGATTTTTTTGCTTTGCAATCAGATCTTGGTTTCTAACAAACCATGCACTCCATTTGGAGGTCCTAGTGCATAAGAAAAAATTCAAGAGAGTCTTGGTGGATGGAGGTACAGGTTTGAACATTTGTTCCCTCAAGCTCATAAAGAATCTAAAAATCTCAGAAGATTCCATTGACAAAGGAAAAGGAATCACAATCAGGGCATACAATGATCAAGAAAGAGTGTCTCAAGGAACTATACAACTCCATATTCAAGTAGGTCCAACAATTATGGAAACTACTTGCCAAGTCCTAGACCTTGATTTTCCTTACAAAATTCTCCTAGGGCATCCATGGATCCATGCAATGCAAGCAGTGTCATCAACCTTCCACCAATGTGCCAAATTCACATACCAAGGTTAAGAGGTCACTATCCATGGGGATCCCAAACCATTTTCTTATTGAAAGAGCCTAGAGGAAAAATATTACAAAATCCATCAAGTGCCTAAAAAAGATGAAGGCCCATCGACTCCATACATTGATCTAGCTACTCTCACCTCCACTTTTGTGACAAAGACACCCACCATCCCCGCCATCTCTGAAATCAAATTCATAATCCAGGATAATGGGTGTGGGCACTATGCAATTCCAAATAATGTTTTTGTGGTAGGAGAGTTACCACAATCTCCCAGGTCACGAGGATGACCACAATCAAATAATGCCTCTTCATCCCAAACCTTCACAGTAGGATCTTCCAACTTCAGAAGTTTGGGAGATCTCTATCAAGAAGTAATTGAGGAGGATCCATCCCATCTCTTGTACCAAGACAATAGAATGACAATAGATCTACCAATGGATGATAGTAGTAAAGGCTTGCAAATGATGCTCACCATGGGCTATACCAAAAAAAAGCTTGGACAAAATGACAATGGGCTTCTAATACCCATCATTCTTGAGATACGAATGATAAATATTGGCCTCAGATGTACCCTCGGAGCATAACCATACTTGGACGAAATCCCCCTATTAAGAAGGTCAAAACTCCCCAACAAACAACAACTGCCCTTAAATTTTCTATATCCATAGGTCTGCCTTTAGATAATTTCACCTTTGACATCACTGAGGTGTGTAGTAGTGAGGATGACAAACCCAAAAGAGGTATACCCACACTATTTTACAACTCTAACCTTTTTATGATCAACACCCTATCCTATGAGTCTAAAAACCAATCCCATGAGATAAAGCTAGTCTACGCCCAACTCATCGATCATGGCCAATGAGGACCGTTGGTTCTAGAAAATTTTAAAAATGATGAGGTGCTCTCAGAATTCATGGGATTGTGGGATGGTATTCCATGTAGGGATCATAAAGAAGGATTTATCATTGAGCTAGATACACATGCTATAGGGAAATAATTGAATCCCTCAGTCACAAAAGTGAAAAACTAAGAATAATCTCTAGGTTCTTGAGTGAAAACCACACCGTGGCACTCTTCAACCCAAAACTAGTAAAAATAAAGGACACATCCAATGGTGAAAACCTCTATGAGGTGCCTGAGGATTGGGGATTCAATATTCCTCTTAGAGCTCTACATCAGGAAAAATTAGTGGTTCTAGCCGAAAAATGCAACCTAGTCAACTTGGGAATAGAAGAAACTCCACATATCACATTCTATGCTAAGTCATTGCTGTTAGAAGAATAGGAGCTCCTAGCCACCTTTTTGAGAGAACAAAAAATTAATTTTACAGGGAGCTATGCCGACATGCCTAGGCTTGATTCAAGGATTGTGGTCCACCATCTAGTAGTCTACCTTGAGACAAAGCCTATTAGAAAAAAGCTCAGGAAAATGCATCCACAGATAGTCTTGTTGGTTAAAATGGAATTAGAGAAGCTACTTGATGCAGGGTTCATATGACCAATTGACTATCTAGAATGGGTAACAAATATGGTTCTTGTTCTAATACCCAATGGGGGCATCCAAATTTTCATGGACTTCAGAGACCTAAACAAAGCGCGCTCGAAGGAAGATTTCCCATTGCCTAACATTGACATGATTTTAGACATGATAGTGGGACATGAAATTCTTTCTTTGATGGACGGTTTCTTTGGGTACAACCAAATAATGATTGCCAAAAAATACCAACATAAAACGACCGTTACTTGTCCATGAGGGACATAATACTGGGACTTGATGCCATTTGGCTTAAAGAATGTCGGGGCCACCTATCAAAGGTCCATGATGTTAATCTTCCATGGCATGATCCATAAAACTATGGAAGATTATGTTGATGACATACTAGCAAAATATAGAAAGAGGAGAAATCACATAGCAACCTTGAGTACTATTTTCGATAGGCTGGAGGAATACAAGGTCCATTTAAATCCAAAGAAGTGCATCTTTAGCGTAGATTTAGGAAAGCTATTGGGATACATAGTGTCAATGAGGGGTATTGAAATAGATCCCACCAACGTAAAATAAATCCTTGAGATGGAGGCACCCAAAACATTGAAATAGTTGATAGGCCTCCAAGGCAGGCTTCAATCCATTTGCAGATTCATAGCACAATTGGAAGACAAGAAAATCCCGTATTCTCACTTACTTCACAAGGGATTAGCGTATAAATGGGATGACAAGTAAAAACAAGCCTTCAACAAAATTAAAGAATATCTACTCACACCTTCAGTCCTCATGCCACCAATCCCAAGAAAGCCTCTCATCCTCTACGTATCAAAAACAATAGTTTCCCTCAGTGCTCTCTTAGCTCATCACAATGAAAATGGGATAGAAATTCCATCTATTACAACAACCGCACAATGGTCAGGCATGAGTTAAACTACTCATTCATCGAAAAATCTTTCCTAGCAATAGTGTTTGCTTCACAAAAATTTAGACATTACATGTTGGCACACAAAATCAAACTCATCACCAAAATTGATACCCTCAAATACTTATTATGAAAGGAAATTCTCATAGGAAGGATGGCCAAGTGGGTCATGATTCTATCTGAATACGACATTGAATATGTGGAACAGAAAGCAATCAAAGGCTAGGTGATTGCAGATCAACTTGTAGAATCACCCATGTATTCAGAGAATCCACTCATATTAGAGTTTTTGGATGAATCCATCTTCAATCTCAGCGTAGCCGACCATTGGAAACTCTACTTTGATGGCTCCTACACAACATGGATTAGGAGTCGGGGTCTTTTTCATCACTCTATAGGAAGACTGCATACCAAGGTCCTACATGTTGGCATTTCCTTGCACAAACAATATCATAGAATATGAGGCTTTAATCATAGGACTCAAAATAATAGTGCAATGACATATCATGGCTCTCAAGGTATATGGGGATTCATAGCTAATAATCAATCAAGTGAATGATGAATACTAGATTAAGGATGACAAGCTAACTCCATACAAGAAATTAGTGGAAATTCTTAAGGAATACTTCATTGAAATCACATTTGAGTAGATACCTAGAGCAAACAATCGAGTAACAGACCCCATGGTGACAATTTGATCTTTATTGGATATCCCTTGCAATGTCCCAAAACATGAATTCCTAGTAGAGCATCTTCTCATGCCTACATTCAAGATACCAGAGTTAGAATTCATGTGTGAAATCATTGGTCTTGGTAATCCTTGGAACAAAAAAATATACACTTATCTGAGAATAGGAGTCCTCCTAGCTGACATAACCTCAAAACTTAAGAAAACCTTTGCTAAGAAAGCATCTATGTTTATCATCCTAGGAGAAAAACTTAATTGTAGGAGAATAGAAGGAACCTTATTACATTGCTTAAACACTGAGGAGGTATTGACTGCCTTAACTAAGGTGCATAATGACATATGTGGTTCACACTCGAGTGGAATGATCTTGGCAAAGAAATTGTTGAGGATAGGGTATTATTGGCCTACTACTTAAAGAGAAGCACATGACTATGTTAGAAGGTGTCTACAATGCCAATAGTATGGGGACCTCATCCATGCACCAACTCAAGAGCTTCATCCCATCATCATGCCATTGCCCTTTTCATAGTGGGGGATTGATCTCATTGGAAAAATCACCCACACCTCATCTAGTGGCCACAAGTTTATCATTACTGCCACTGAGTACTTCACCAAGTGGGTGGAAGCCATCCCGATGACATACATAATTGGAAAGAAGATATCAAAGTTCATCTTGAACTACTTAATATGTCGATATAATGTTCCCCAAGCTATTATCTCAGATAATTGGACACCTTTCAAAAATTAGGATAATTGTGACCTTTGCCACAAATTCAAAATCCAACATCAATTTTCCACTCCATATTATCCCCAAGGAAATGGCCAAGTAGAAGCCACCAATAAAACCATTATGAAAATCCTCAAAAAGACAGTTAATGACACAGGTGGTGATTGACATCTGTGGCTAAATCCTACCCTCTAGGCCTATCAAACCAACATCCACACACCAACAGTTTCCACCACATTCTCCCTGGTCTATGACTCAAAAGCCATATTACCTATTGAGATCGAGCTTCCATCATTGAGAATATCACTGTAAAACCTCATCACAGATGAAGAATACTGGATATCAAGACTGAATGAGCTGGAGCTACTGGATGAGTGGCATATGGATGCCTTAAATCATTTGTAGGTCTATCAAAACTGACTTAAGAGGAGCTATAACAAGAAGATTAGAAGTCAAAAATTCCAAGTGGGAGAACTTGTCCTAAAGGAGAATCAAAAGAACATCCCAAATCCAAATGACAGAGGAAAATTTGAACCCAGCTAGTTGGGGCCATTTGTTATCACAATGAGCTATAAGTCAGGGGCATATCAATTATCAACACCAGAAGGTGAGCCTCTACAAGAGTCCATGAACAACTCCCATCTTAAAAAGTTTTATGCCTAAATATTTCAAGGTATAGAACCAAAAAATTAAAAAAATTAGAAAATGTCTTGAAAAAATGGTCACCTTGATGAAAACCTAGCAAATAGGCATCTTGGTGACATAAAAAAAATACAAAAAAATTAGAAAAAAGGATTAAAAACAGTAAAGAGAAAAATCATCCTCTAGTGAAAACCACTTCGGTGGCACTTTGGGAAAGTACCTTGGTGAAAACTTGGCAAACAGGTGCCTTGTGTAAATAAGCACTTTCCATCCACCAAGATCTTCATGGCTTGTTCTACATCATCCATCCACATTTGCATCATAGCTTGGTCCTGTGTTTGTATCATGATCCCTCCTAGAACTTCTTGGTCCATTCTCAAGGTCAATTTTTCTTGCCTATATCGGAGTAGTCTATTGCATCACATTGGGGGCATGTTCTCATCAGATCAGATTCGTGTATGTTATTGAAGTCCCTAAATCAGAAAATCCAAAAACATTAGAAAATAAAAAAAACCTAAAAACATCAAAAAATCTCAAAAAACCCAAAAACATTAGAAAATCATATCAAAAAATCCCAAAACATTCAAAAGATATCAAAATCCAAAAATAGGTCAAAAAGTCAAAAAGTCAAAAATAGAGTTGTCTTGTCGAACTATGGGTCTCTGAGCCTTGAACATAGGCAAGGTTGATCTTTGATCATCCCCTGAGAAACTTAGGTTAGTCCTTTAAGAGTTCGTCATAATAAATTGGTAATCCATCTATTCATATGTCATCAATAATTGAGTCAGTGTTAGTTGAACTATGTGGTCTTTGTGTGTATAACGTAGGCAAGGCTAATCTATTGATCAGCCCCCAAGGCCCCTAGGATAGGTCTTTAGGTTAGTCTCTTAGTCAAAATATTAGAAAAAATAAAAACATTAGAAAATTTGAAAAGAAAAACATTCATAAAATCTCAAAAAAATACCAAAAACAACCTCAAAATAGTTCAGAAAACTCCAAAAACATCCAAAAATTAAAAAAAAAAATCTATCCATCTCATATAGCCTTCACCTACAATAAATATCACTCATAATAATCAATCGTCATCTTCATCCTTTGGTAAAATAGTCAGAAACAAGTCTAGCAGGTCAAAAGTGAAAACTCAAAACATCAAAGTCTCAAGACTAGGTTAGTGGGTAAACAAGTTGGTCAACTCTTTGTATCAATAGCTTATCATCCAATCAGTCCCATATCAATCCTTTGATATCATCATGTCCTAGGATGCATCCTTCCTACAATGGACATCAACATTAGGCATCGCCGTAGTTTAGTCTTGGCTAGCAGTATTGAAGAACATTAACTTGTTTTTTTGCTTTATCTTTATCTTGTCAAACTTATCTTATTGCACTCATTCCAAGGACCTCTCGATGATGTCTGAACAAAAGGATTTAGAGAGATAGGAATGGGGCAATGATCATTATCTTTTTAATCTGCTGTGTTTGTTGGATATTCTTGTAATAAAACTTTGTTATGCATGCTTTTTCTTGGTTTGTAGGGAAGGTGTTTTAGGTGTCTTGTTGACCACATAGGAAGGATCTCCTTTGTATGTTTTGGTTCAGGATGTTCAAAATACCCGAACTACACTTTGAATAAAGTTTTGTATGTTAGGAGTGAACAAGAGTACTCCTATCTGATTGTCGAGTCAAAGTCCATCACACTAGGTGCAACACCATCCTAGTTCTTAATACCTTGATACATCGTGCCTATGTGTGTTATCAAACATAAGATAATTGGATCTTTGAAAATCCTAACTCCTCAGTATGCATCATCATCATCATCATTTCGTGTCTTGTTGGAATCTCTCACTTTCTTCCATCCTATTTTGTGCTAACATGGTACCATGACAGTTAATCACAAATCATCATCACTAGTGCATCCATCCTGCATCCACAAACCATCAACATATTGAATATTGCATATCATATAGGAAGTATTAAATCATGTCAGATTCATTTTATTTCCATCATTTGCATAATATAGATTGTTTATTCTAAGCATTTCATCATTCACACATTTGCATTTAGTTGCATCATCATATTCATAAATCATATAAAACATCGTTTCCATTCATCATATCATATCATCATAATAATATCCATAGAACACATATAAGCTTCATTCATTTACATAAAACCATCATCATAAGCATTGTATAAGTACATCACCATATAATGCATGAGAAAAGATACTGAAAAAAGATTGTATTTAATCCATTAGGGGCATATTACAGATTTGTTAGTCACATAATAATTACATTTTGCATCATCATACCATAACATAAAATATATTGAAAAAGAAAGCATCTAATCATCACATAGAACATAATGCACATCTCATAATCATTGCATCACATCATAAAGTCACACATCAGATAGCATTATGATTATATAAGCATCATTGCATCACAATGCATGGAATATAGAAATAAGATCCATCCATAAAGAATAAAGTAAAATAGGACACATTGCATTGAATGAACGTCATCTCATATCATATATATCATCAAAATAAATACATTGTCATGGTATAGAATCAGATGAAAATTTACATGTGCATGTCAAAAAGTACGAAGGCCCATTGGGCTATCAAAAATGAGCCCATCAGGCACAAAAAGAATCCTATCTTTGATCAAAATAAAGGCTAGCCTTGCTATCTATTGCCCTTATCACTTGTTCTCTCACCATGGTTCTTTGCAAGTCTATGGCTTGTCCTCTATGAAAATTCTAGGACTCGAGCTGCTCTTGGAATGGCCTATTAATAGTGCAACTTGTAATAGTCAGTGTCTTAGATGGATTCCCTATATGATTGAAGTGATACTATACTCTGGGAGGAGGATGTAGACATGCTCTCAAGCTGTTGTCATTTTCCCATCTCTTCCACTACTTGTAGCTTTGCAACCTATCTCTGCTGGACCACCTGGTCCCACTCTACCCGTAGTTGATCTCTTTCAGCTATCAATACCTGTACCTAGGCTTGTAACTATAAAATATGGCCATGCATAGGGTCTAGTTGGAGAGGTGGCTGCATAGTTGTCTGATCTTGATCCCCATCTCTGGGTGATGTTAGGACCCTATCCTAGTGCCTGTATTGTCCATCTTCTTGCCCTTGGTCCGGATCTTGTCTTGGGACATCCTGGTGGGGCTGATCCTACTTATCCTTGACTGGCTGATCTGGTGGTGGTCCTCCACCTCCTTAGCTACCATCTCCTTGATCCTCATTTCCTCCTTGGCCTCGGCCTCAACTCACCCCTTTGCCTCTGGCCCTGCGTCGAGTGGATGGTGTGCCTGGATTTGTCAAACAAAGGGGTGGCCTGAACCAATCTCTATATTCCTATGTGGTCCCTAGATCATCTTGTCCATGATCATATGGTGATGGCCTAGCCACCAATTGCGTAAAGATCTACATTTCCTCGTGCATAGGAATATACTGGGTCTAGGAGTATTGGCTTGCTGTCCATGCAAAAATGGCCACATATTGATCATCTAGCCTATCCTGTGGCTTGCTAAACTATCTCTAAACCCTACCTAACAAGTACATCTTGAGCATCATGTGCTCCTAGCCCTACATCAATTTGTCCTGGTGAGCAAAGAAAAGTTGTTGAACATCATCAAACCATGCAGGCCATCCAAGGTATGGCCACCATGTGAACACTTGCATGTCGTCCATGAATCTCCTCTAGTGGGGAATCCTGTGTTGTCTTGTATGGGTGAAAGAAACACGTCCTCTGTATTGCTATACAACTGGATCATCTAGCTCCATGGTAACTAGAACAACTCACAAACAAAGAAAAACAATGTGCTCCCAATCCCAGATGTGCAGGAGTGTGACTCCAGCCCCAAGAGCTTGGTCATCGAGGTAGGAAAACTCGTGTAGATCCCTATATAGTGAGGCTAAAAGAACTGGCCCCCACACAAACAATTTCTATCACTAAACCATGTACTCCCAAGTGAGCCCCCATCTAGGAATGAAGTATCGGCCCTACCAACTTGGTGCGATGTGACCTAATATAATGGCTACAATAATTGATCGAAAGGGTGAAACAAAGAGCCTATAACACTTCAACTCGATCTAACCCTCATAGAAAACAATTTGATCAAGGCTCATAATATCATAGTGGGAATCCCTCCCAACATCCATGTCATATATCACCCCACTCTCCATGGATGGGAAATATGTGGATCCACCACACATCCTCTAGTGTGACCATCACCTCACCTGTCGAGAGGTGGAAGGAGGATGTCTTGATGTGCTATCTCTCAACGAGTGTTGTCATCATGCCTAGGTGTTTCCTCACGGGTGGTGCATAAGTAATTTACCAAAGAGCGATCCACCCTAGATACTCCTGATATCACTCAAGAATACCATCCAAAATGTTGAAAAGGCCTTGAGACCTATGCTCATGTGAGTAGAGTATCATCACCTCCTCTTGCATCAGGAAAGTCACTACATTAAAATTCATCAAAAAAATCTTGATCCAGATTTGTCCCAGCATACCCCAAGCAACCTTAGTGTCGTCTGTAGGTGTGATGTAGTTTGCAAACTTCAAGCTACACCGCTAGTAGTGTTTGAACCTCAAAATATGCTGTGGCATCGCAGTTTGGACATGTGGCCTAGTTTGGCCTAAACCCTAAGTTTTAAAGTGGACCAAGGCATTGTGCTTTGCATATGCTACTAGGTTTGGAATCTAAACCCTAATTCCAAACTATGTCGCGACGTCGCTACTCATGACTATGGTGTAGTTTGAGGTCACACAATGCCGAAAGGGAGTTTGCAGTGGCACTATATTGGACCACTCCTAAAGACCTAGTTTCCTAGCCTAATAAATGCACACAAAAATCAAAAAATGAAGTTGGGTTAGGATAACTCACCAGTGGTCCAATGCCGGGTAGCCTCTAGTGTGTCTATACTTTGTCAAAAAAGTGCTGGGGAAGCTATCCTTGCACCATCTCGCAAAAGGGTCATAGCTCAAATTTTCAAAATTTCTAAAGGATGAAAGTGAAAATGAATTGGAAGTGGCCCCTCAAGGCCTATTTAAGCCTAAAAATTAAAGTTTTTTGACCCTATTTGGCCGTCTTGCTAGGGTTTTGGTTCCCCAATCCCGGTTTTGTCCGTCCAAAGGTCGTTTTGCACCATTTTTTGCATTTTATCTCATTTTTTTTGGAATCTTGGAGCTTTTCTGGACCTCTTAGGCACCTTGCTCTCTTTTTTTGCAAGATCACCCAAAAATCCAAATTTTCGTCCGATCTCTCGAGGGGGCAGTATATCAGCATGTTTTCTCTTGTAGGGGTAACAATGGGGAAAATTTTGAAATCAATTTTTTTTTTTGACTTTTGATCAAGATAGCTTATTCTTTGAACCAACATAGCAAGTGCATCACTTCAAGGAGGGAAAAAATGTAGACACGTAAAATGTACTGATTGACACTACTCACCTGATCCCAATTTTGCTAACATTGCATCATCCTAAATCATCCCTTTGTCTAACCATTTAATTGAATAGCCTTTTATTTGATTAAATTCATCAAGTTTCCTCTCTTAATTAAATAAATCATTTATCTGATTAAGTCTTTCTCTTTTGTTAATTAAATCAATCAATCTGGTCTAATTAACCCTAAGTCTCTATTTAATTAAATAATTCATTTTATTTGATTAAATCTTTAAAGTCATATGAATAAATTAAATAAATTAAACCTTATCTAATTTAATCTAACATCATCCCCTTTAGTTAAATAAAGTAAATTATTTATTTAACTAAGTCTAAATCATTTTCCTCTCAACTTTGTTTTATTTAAATCATAAAATCTAAGTCAAAATTTTCACATCACCTAACCCTCTCTTATTTAATCAATTCCTAATCTTAGTCCATGTCCCATCCTCTAGCTTTGGCCACTTGCACATGAAAATACATTTAATTCATTTATTAAATCTCTATTTTCTCTCAACTTGGCATCTTTAGAGGAATATTCCTTCAAATTTGAAATCCCTCTAAGTGGACTTTGTCCTTCCAACGAGACATTCATTTCATCTTACATGTCCTTGTACATTGAGTCAACTGGCATTTAATTCATTCCTTTTTCCCTCTTACATGTCATTTCACTAATTTCAAATTCCACTTAATTGCATTTATGGGCACATTCATCAAAATGTGTTTGTTTATTGTATTTTACAAGTGCTAGGATCTGGGTTCTACAGAAGTATACTGGAGAGAAGCAATTCACACTGCTATCTATATTCTTAACAAAGTTCAGATCAAAGGTAGCAACACAAAGACTCTTTATGAACTATGGCATGGAAAAATTCCTACTGTTAAGGACTTTAAGGTGTTTGGATGCAAATGTTATATTAAGAGAGATGATCAAAACCTAGGAAAGTTTGATGCTAGATGTGATGAAGGTATTTTCCTTGGATATTCAACCAATAAAAAAGCTTATAGATGCTTCAATAAAAGGTTGAGAAAGATTGTTTAAAGTGAAAATGTAAAATTTGATGCAGTTATGCACAAATCAGTTGAAAAGTGAAGTTGAACCAGATGAACCTATCTACGAACAAGCACAAGAAGAGAATAAGGAAGAAGAAGAATAGATTGAAGAAGAAGAAGCTCTGAAACCAACTCCTAAGACTCCAAAATATGTACAAAAAAATCATGTAGAAGAATAGATAATTGGAGACAAAAGCAATGGTGTAAAGAGAAGAAGCAAAGTGGTAGGAGCTAAGGTAAATTTGTGTTTAATTTCCAAGATAGAACCTAAAACAATGTGTGAAGCATGCAAAGATGAAAATTGGATTAGAGAAAGGAAAGAGGAATTACAATAGATAGAGAAAAATCAGACATGGGAATTGGTTCCTAGACTAGTAAACAAGAATGTAATTGCTACAAAATGGGTATTCAGGAATAAGCTGAATGAGAATGGTGAAGTAGTAAGAAACAAAGCAAGGCTTGTGTGCAAAGGTTATTCACAAATTGAAGGAATAGAATTTGAGGATACATTTGCCCCGATGGCAAGAATGGAGGCTATTTAGATGTTTTTGGTATTTTCTGCTCACAAATATTTCAAGGTATACTAGATGGATGTTAAGTCTACATTCTTGAATGGAGAATTGGAAGAAGAGGTCTACATGGAACAACCAGAAGGATTTTAGTTATCAGATCAACCAAACATGGTCTATAAGTTGAAACAGACATTGTATGGACTTAAATAGGCTCCTAGAGCATGGTATGCAAGGTTGGATAGGTATTTGACACATCAAAGGTTTAACAAAGGCTCCACAGATAGTAATCTCTATTTCAAGGTTGAAGGAAACAAAATGTTGATAATGCTTGTGTATGTTGATGATATTATCTTTGGAGGAAATGAGGGTATGTGCAAGAAATTTGCAGAGGAGATGCAAAAAGAGTTTGAAATGTCTATGATTGGTGAGTTGACTTTCTTTCTTAGACTTCGAGTGAATCAAACTGATAAGAGAATATTCATTTCACAATCAAAGTATGTTAAAAAATTGTTGAAGAAGTTTGGAATGGATGAATCCAAAACAATCAGTACCATTATGGTGACTAGATGCAAACTAAGTAAGGATGATGAATCCCCTAAAGTTGATCAAAGCATGTATAGATCTATGATTGGTGGACTGTTATATCTTATTGCTACTAGACTAGATATCATACATGTAGTATGTTTGGTTGCTAGATTTCAAGCAGAACCTAAATAAAAACATGTTACAACTATGAAAAGGATATTCAAATATCTAAAAGGGACTTCAAATTATGGTTTTTGGTATCCTAAGGATACTGATTTCACTTTGAGTGATTACATTGATGCAGATTGGGCTAGTTGTGTAGATGACCAAAAGAGTACAAGTGGTGGTGCATTCTTTCTTAGATGTAGGTTGGTTTCATGGCTAAGTAAGAAATAGGATTCAATTTCTTTATCCACTGTAGAGGCTGAGTACATAGCTACAACATCTTGCTGCACACAAGTATTGTGGGTGAAGCAAACATTGAAGGACATAGGAGTGATGTGTGATGAGCCTATCCCTATCTTCTATGATAATACAAGTGCAATAAATATTTCAAAGAATCTGGTAATGCATTCAAGGACCAAGCATATATCTATTAGATATCATTTCTTGAGAGAGAATGTATTGAAGAATAAAGTTAGGTTGGAATATGTGCCTACAAAGGATTAGATTGCTGATATATTTACTAAGGCTCTTTTAAAGGATACTTTTGAGTATCATAGGGAGAAGTTGGGGGTTACTTCCCCTCCTTCTTTGAACTAGGTGCACATAGAGGTGCTTCAGTCTAGTGGATCTACAAATTCATTATTTGTTTAGACTGATGACTGGGGTATACTCCTTAGGGGGGGTAGGAAGTATCATTGTTGCAATATGAGATGTGTGTTGTCATGGGTGCACTCCTAAGGGGGAGTGATTAAAATTATGTAATAAATTTTTTTTCTTTTACATTAATGTCAAAGGGGGAGAGAGATTCATGTGTTTCCATCAATGAAAAATGGGGAGAGAGAGTCGTGTGTTTCCAACAATGACAAAGGGGGAGAGAGAGTAGTGTGTTTCCATCAATGACAAAGGGGGAGATTGTTTCAAGTATGAATGAGTATGGTGGTGTTATCATTGATGTCAACACAATATAGGTTGTTGCAAAGAAAGGAAATAAGTGATTGCATTTGGTGCATGTATAGTTGAGATACTATTGAGATGTTGTGCGTACATGGAGCTATCTTTATGGTGTTGTAGGTGTGCTGATATGATGAGTTACCAAGTACTTTTAAGAAAATTATTAAATAGTGAAGTCAGAATTATGTTGTGTTCAAAATGTGCTATGGTATGTGCTCTTCATTTCTTTTATGTTGATCCTTTAAGGAAATCCTTAGGTGATATATCCTAGATTATAGCTTATGGTTAAATGAAGAGTGAAAGTTGAGTTCATCGATTTGTGAACTGGTCTAGCAGAGTTGTTTATTGTAGATTGGGAGAAACGTATCTACTCCACAATTCTCTCCTAATTTGTTTATCATTTTGTAGATCTGGAATAAGGCATGTAATGGTGTTATTCATGTTCTATCAAAGGTATTCATGGTTTGGTGCTTCGAAAGTTTAGTTTTAGAGTTATTGTGTGTATCTGTATAGTCCGGATGGACTATTGGAAAGTGTTTTGTGTATGATGGTTTTTGCAGTAGTTGCAAATGAATTTGAAGGCATCTAAGATGTGGTCTAGTGTATGGTGAAGCATGTTATGTGGTCTGTGTGTTATCTTCTTGTTGTAGAAGCATGTACTTCAAATTTCATTGGTGTTTTCATTAGGTTTGGACGACATGGTGTTTACACATCATGCAAAGGATAAGTATCAATCAAGATGCATGTGATTGATCTGAGATGTTGTTTTGGGTCTTGGTTAAGTGTTGGTTTGGTCCGATCTCATTTTTTTCCATCGCGAGAATGTTGAGTTGCCAAGCTAATTTGAATTTGTAAAATGAAGCATGTGTAGCCGACCTTAGAGAAAGTTTCTAAGATTATACATGGTATAAATACAAGACAATATATTAAGGAATGTATGCCACAAGTGTGAGAAGCAAGTTAGCCGTGAGATATTATGTGGAAGTGAATTACGATAGCAAGAACTTCAATGTGTTAGACTATTGAAAGCAGTGAGCTAACGGTGTCTGCAATTCTCTAAGAAAGGCTATGGATGTGTGAAAGTTGTTGTGGTGGATTTTCTGTTATATTTCTTTATGTGTAGGAAGTGAGTCTCCCTTTTGGACAATGAGTCCTATCTATAGGTAGTGAGCCTCCTTCTAGATAATGAGTCCTATCTTGGGCAGTGAGCCTCTTTGTAAATGGTTTTGTAATTACTCTTATATTGTGAGTTAATCCTTATTGTGGTTTTTCCCTTATTGGGTTTTCCACGTAAATCTGGTGTTTCTTGTGTTGATATTGCTTTTTGCTATTTTCACTTCATGCTCATAATAAAAAAATGAAGTGGATGTGGAGTTAATAATTGTTTGAGATTTGTAAATGTGATTGGTGATAACTAATTCATCCCCCCTCTCTATTGTCTTGTGCATTTCAACAATAGGATGGTGTTTTCATTGATGCCAACTGTGTGTTAAGGAAGTTTGTTGCATGATGAAGATGTGTAGAATATTGAGAAAATTGTGAAAAAAGATGAAAACAAATTGTTGCAGGTTGTGCATGTATAGTTGAGATATTAAGGAAGTGTTGTGAGTACATAGAGCTATCTTTATGTTGTAGTGTCTGGAGATGTGTTGGAATGAAATAATGTGTTGAGATGATGTCTTTGGTACTTGGTTTCCAAGCGCTTTTTGAGAAAATTTGATAAAAAAAGAAAAAAGTATTGTGCAAGTGTTCAAAATGTGCTCCACATTTCTTCAGTGTTGATGTTATGGATGTGTAGGCCTGATATGTTGTTGAAGGATGTTAGTAGTTTATATATCTAGAATTTTGTTTTTTGGATCGTTGTACAAAGTGAGATATTTTCACTAGTGTGTGAACTAGTTTTTTCAGTGATATTTTTTGTGGTCTGGGAGAAATGTATTTGCTCCGCATTTCTCCATAGTTTGGCTTTAGGTTGTGAAAATTTGGGAAGTTTCTTATAATGTTTGTATCTTTTAGAATTCAAGGTTTCACTTGATTTGGTACTGTATAGTGTATGTTTGATGCGTCAGGTGAGAATAAGGTTAACTAGATGTTTTGGGTTGAAATATTTCTATGATGCGAGTTTGGGTGAAGTATTTTTTGGATCTTAGGTGGTTCGTGGATTATTATAGATCATGTTCAAGTGAATTTTGTTGTCTGAAAGTTTTGGATTGATTTAAGGAAGTGTGTACTTAATGTTTTATGGTGTTTAACATGAGCATTGGTCGACCTCGTGTTAGCAGTACATGCGAAGTTCATGAAATTGTGTTGAGGCATGTTAGGATTAATTTGGCTCCCGATTAAGGATTTATATGGGTTTCCTTCATTCCTTTCCACCGCATGAATGTTTAGGTGCAAACCTAATTTGAAATTTTAAATGTAATAGATAGTTTCCAACCTTGGAAAATTTTTCTAAGGTTAAGGTTGATATAAATAAGAATGATATTGTTGTAAGATGTAAGAGAGAGGAAAGGTAGACACAAGATCAATTTGAGTGATGTATGCGATGTGAATTTGAGCAGAGCAGTGCAAGATTCTTGAAGGTAGTGAGCTAAAGGTATCTACAATCTTTCCTGCGAGGTTGTAAAAGTGTTGGAGAATTTGTGGTGGATACCTTGTTGCATTGAGAAGTTTTTCTTTGTGTAACATTTCTTCTATCTTCTTTGTTTCATTCTGTGGTAGTGAGCCCTAGCTATGATCCTTTTTGGATAGTGTGTCCTATTCTGGCAGTAAACCCTTGTACTAGTTTTGCAATTAATTCTATTGTGAGCTAATCCTCATCATGATTTTTACTTCATTGGATTTTCTACATAAATCTAGTGTTCTCTTGTGTATGATGTTATTTCATTTTTTGTTATCTACATTTCATGATTAATCACTTTAATAGAATAAGGGCTTAATGAATGTGGATCTAATTACTATTAATGGTTTGGACGCTATAATTTTCTACAACTGATTCACACCCCCCTCTCATTTGTATTGTTCATTCAACAAGCTCTAGTGAAAAACCAAAAGAGGTGCTTAAAATACTTGATGTACCCAAAAATGGAAACAAGGGCCTTGAACCCCCAAATGAGAAAGTGAAGAACCCACTGGTAAGCCTTGGAAAAGATTACACCAAGCAAAGTGGGCAAGCTTGGGATCAATAATGATGACCCACATGGAAGAAAACCTTTGGTTCCAAATAGACACAAGGAGTGAAGATGGCACCTCTAGTTCAAACTATTAATCATTAGATAATGAGGCAAAAGCCATTGATAACCAAGTTGAGGCTTGTAGTTCCTAAATAGGGTGTCTAGAAACCACTTATAGTCTTTCCACCAAGGCTTAGTGGAGTACACACCAACTTTGTGAAGCATATGAGTTGGAATGGCATTCACCAGAACTTTGAAGGTTTCACAATCATGGTTTTGTAAGACAAATTTGGCTAAAAAGTCTCCCCACATCATAATGCTCATTGTGGGTCTAAAAAATAAGTCTTGAGGAGTTTGGATACTCTTTTTTTGTGGAATCTAAGAGCCTTAAGTCAAGGAAGCTTGGCCAGAGGCCAACACATATAAGAAAAAAGAGGAGACCTCTAGATATTCTGTTGATTGAAAGAAATCCCATCTCTAAAACTAGTGCTATACCATTAGAGCTAAGAATTTACATCCTCCCAAGCATGCCAAATGCTTTTGGAAACAAAAGTGCCAATAATTTGAATAGGCTCCTTCATAATGAGAAGGGTGTGAAATCCAATACCCTTCTAGGAAGGTTTGTGAATAAGATTTCTCACTAAAATATAGTGCCTACGAAGAATTTTCTAGGCCTCGTTACCATTGAGATCACGAACGATCCATTTAACACATAAAGCCATCCCTTGCCTCTGAGTGGAAAGAAGGCCAATCCCACTAGATTCTTTGGGGAGGCAACAAAATTCTCAGGCAACATGGTGAAAGCCTCTATGAGATTTAGAGGAGGCCCAAAGAAAGTCTCTAAGCAACTTTTCCATGTTCACATAAGAGGCCTTGGAAGGGGCCTAACACGAAGAATAGTACACACGTGTTCCTACTAGAATTTTAGAGCACACTTAGAATTTACTAGCTAGGGATAGTGGCATGGTGATCTAGAAAGCCAACTTTTTCCCAATTCAAGAGAGAACATGTTTCCATAAAATAAAAAAAAGGAAGCTTAAAAAGTGAAAGGGATGCCAAGAAATCTAAATATTTTCACTTGAAAAATCCACTTCCACCCAAACTATTGAATCATAGTAGAGTTGAGAAGAAAGGAATGATGGTAGAAAAGAGTCTTGCACCATTGGATGACAGAGCCGGAGGCTAGAAAAAGGTCTCAAGACAACCAAGTGTATCTTTGAAATTATTCTTTTCTTCCAAAAAAGTAAGGAAGGAATCATCAATAAAGTGGTTGTTGAAAAGTTGGACTAATGAGTTAGGCAAAAAAATTCCCTAGACTACCCATGGGAGATAGATGAGCAAGAAGGTAGCTAAAACCCTTAGCAACAAAAAAATATAATGAGGGGGAAAGTGGGAAACATTGGTGGATGGAGTGAACCAAACCAAAGGATTGAGATTAGTGACCATTAATGGCATTGCAAGCAGAAGCATTAGAAAAAAACATTTTCATAGATTGAATAAAATTAGGGCCAAATCCCAACATAGAAAGCATAGAAAAAATGAAGGGCCACTCAATGCGGTCATAATCTTTAGCAAAATCAATTTTCAAGAAAATGGATTTTTGATTAGAGTTTCTAGCCCTCTCCATACCTTCCCAAACAAAAATTATGTTATCTAAAATAAAATTGGATTTAATGAAACTGGTTTGCTCAGGGTGTATAATTTGAGGAAGAATGTGGAAAATCTTTAAAGTAAGGGATTTGGCTATAATTTTGTAGGAAACATTAAGGAGTGCAATGGGCCACCAATTGCAAATATCCTCGAGATCACTAGTTTTATGTATGAATTTTATATTTCCTTTGTTGATTAGATTACCTAGGGAGTTAGAATGAAAAGCTTCAAGGTATAATTTATGCAAATCATTTCCCACATAGTCCCAAAATAATTTGTAAAACTCACATAGGAACCCATCGATTCCTGGATCTTTTTCATTAGCCATTGTGCTTACAACTTCCTTGAGGTCTTCAATCGTGAGTAATTTCTCATAAAAGGATTTCTGGGTAGTAGAAAGCATGTTTTGCACAACATCAAGGAAATTCTGGAGTGCATTGGTACACTTTGGTGTGTAGTCTTGGCTTGTGAAAACTTGCTCATAGTGCCTAGTAAATGCTTGGAGAATTTTAGACAATTTAGTGAGAATATTATTGCCTTATTTTGATCCACTTGATGCCAAGAAAAGAGTTGGAACAAAGAGATAAAAATAAATATTTTGAGGCATATTCCACAACTTTAAGCTAGTGGAGTCTGGCTTTGATTTGCATGCCTTTGGAAACATAATTATTAGCCACTTTCTTTTGATGTCTCAACTATGCAACCTTGAATTGTAGGGAAGAGGAAAATGGGCTAGCCACTAAAGCCTCAATGGCTTTGTGAAGATCAAAAGTGGTCACTTCATAAGACTGTCTATGAAAAATGGCTAGGTAGCACCCATAAATGAAAAGAAACCTTGCAGTGCGGGTGATGGCGTTGCAAGCAGAAGCATTAGAAAAAAAAAATTTCATAGATTGAATGAAATTAGGGCCAAATCCCAACATAGAAAGAATAGAAAAAATGAAGGGCCACTCAATGTGGTCATAATCTTTAGCAAAATCAATTTTCAAGAAAATGGCTTTTTGATTAGAGTTTCTAGCCCTCTCCATACCTTCCCAAACAAAAATTATGTTATCTAAAATAAACTTGGATTTAATGAAACCAGTTTGCTCAGGGTGTACAATTTGAGGAAGAACGTGGAAAATCTTTAAAGTAAGGGATTTGGCTATAATTTTGTAGGAAACATTGAGGAGTGCAATGGGCCACCAATTGCAAATATCCTCGAGATCACTAGTTTTATGTATGAATTTTATATTTCCTTTATTGATGAGATTACCTAGGGAGTTAGAATGAAAAGCTTCAAGGTATAATTTATGCAAATCATTTCCCACATAGTCCCAAAATAATTTGTAAAACTCACATAGGAACCCATCGATTCCTGGATCTTTTTCATTAGCCATTGTGCTCACAACTTCCTTGAGGTCTTCAATTGTGAGTAATTTCTCATAAAAGGATTTTTGGGCAGTAGAAAGCATGTTTGGCACAACATCAAGGAAATCCTGGAGTGCATTGGTACACTTTGGTGTGTAGTCTTGGGCTATGAAAACTTACTCATAGTGCCTAGTAAATGCTTGGAGAATTTCAGACAACTTAGTGAGAATATTATTGCCTTATTTTGATCCACTTGATGCCAAGAAAAGAGTTGGAACAAAGAGATAAAAATAAATATTTTGAGGCATATTCCACAACTTTAAGATAGTGGAGTCTGGCTTTGATTTGCATGCCTCTGGCAACATAATTATTAGCCACTTTCTTTTGATGTCTCAACTATGCAACCTTGAATTGTAGGGAAGAGGAAAATGGGCTAGCCACTAAAGCCTCAATGGCTTTGTGAAGATCAAAAGTGGTCACTTCATAATACTGTCTATGAAAAATGGCTAGGTAGCACCCATAAATGAAAAGAAACCTTGCAGTGCGGGTGATGGCATCATTCCACCACTTGATCCAACCTGTGGAATGTAAAGGTCTACATTCAAGATTCCAGAAGGTTCTGATGTGAGCCAGTGTGGACTGGTGATGCAACAAAGAAGTATTTAAAAAAATTGGGTCTTACTTCACAAGGTTGCCCCACTTTCCATTCAATACAAAAATAAGTGGGGAAATGATCTAACAATGTGACAACCACTAACGACTTAAAAAGAAGTGGAGAAGAGCTTATAAAAGAAAAGAAATATTGAGCAAAAAATTATGGCATGATCAGGACATTTAAAGACCTTATCAAACCCAACTTGATAGTTTCAACAAGTGTTCCAAAGAGAATGAGAATGGAAGTGACCAATATTGGGATAAAAAAGACCCAATTTATTGTGCATGTAAAACCAAGTTTCTCTTTCACCAATTTCCCACCTAAATGGTAAAGTACCATATTTGTCATATGCCACATCAACCACATCAACCATATTAAAGTCCCCATAAAGAAGTTAGGTAGCAACTATCAATGATTCAAAAATCCATCACTAGAGAAGAGATCTTTCAACAACATCATTAGACGAATAAACATTAATAATCCCAAAGGAATGAATATCAATGTTCCAAAGAATCTAGATGAGCCAGTGTGTGGGGTTAGACCCATGATCAACCAAAAAAGCATGCCACCATGGGGAAAAAAGGGTGACTGTACCACCACGTCCAACATCATGATTGGAGAAAAACATTTTGTTGGCTAGCCAAATATTTGGCAAGCAGAGAAGATAAAAAACCAACAACTTTAAATTCTTGAAGGCACAAAACATCAATACTAGCGTATTTCTAAAGAGTATCCCTAACATAATACTTCCTAGAGAGGTATTTCAGACTTTGAACATTCTAGAAGAGAAAATTCATGTTAAGGACTCAACCATGTCATTGGAGTCTGGCTCTTCCAAAAAGGAATAGTGATTCTACAAAAAATTAGGTGGGACTATCCCAATATGAATTAGAGGAGACAAATTCCTTTGTTTTTCTTCAAGAGGTGGAGAAGGACTGTGTGATCTCCTATGGGTTCCCAACATGGGAGGAGACACAACCAACTACGCTATCATCTTAGAGGCAAGCTGAGGTGTGGTATAGGGCCTTGGGCAAGCTAAAGTGTTATTAGAAGTAGCTTGAGCTTCTTTCCTCTTTGCTGAAGGGTAACCTGAAACCTCAATTAATAGATCAAGGGTTTTGGAAATCGCCCTTGCACCGTTGGACTTGTTTTTCTGGTTGGTAACTATTGTTCATTTTTCCTCTTGTTTTGCAACAAATCCTTCCACCTGGCAGGTATTTTCAACTTCCTGTGGTGGAGATTGAGTATGGGGGACTACAAGAGGGAAATCCTTGATCTTATGATCAATAGATTGACATTGATACAAAGTGTTGGGTAGATTAAAATATGTGGCCTTTTGGGTATGCTGAAAATTACCAATTTGAATATCAATGGAATCTTTCAAATCCAATGAAAGGTCCACTTCTACAAAGACTCACTTTGGAGAGGGATCTTGAAAAAACCTTTCAAGTTTGACACAAATGAATCTCCCTAGGGAGGAAGCAATATGTTGTAAAAAGTGCAGAAAAGGCAAGGGAAAAACAAGACATTTAATCTAGACTAGAATTGATGTAGAGGGAATGTTTTTTAAAACTCAGTGGGCTCTCAAGGATGATGACAATGTGTTCTTGACAAAAACAAACAAAAGATTGTTTGGGCCTTCAATGATAACAACTAAATACCCTACAACTTATTCCAAAAACTTGTTTCTTTAGAATCAAACCTTCAAAAAGAACCCAAACCCACCTTTCTTTTTCATTCTCAAGCTATAAACCCTTAAACACACTCTAAAGGCTCCCTTCTCACTAATCTTGACAATGTTTAACTTCAAACAAAAGAAATTCCACAAAACCCTCAACAAGACTAAGAGTTGCACAATCAAAGACAACAAAGAATAGGACTGTCCTCAATAACTCACACAAACCAATGAATTAGTACCCCTCATTTTGTGAGAACATGCATATAGGCCTACAAAAAAAGATATCCAAATTTCAAAAATTTTCACCATTGGAAATGAACGTTATGAGCATTGGAAGCTCATGGGAAGCCCTAGGCCTAAAAAATTGACTATCAACACTATTTTGATCATAACTTGTTCAAATCAGAATGAAATTCAACCAAACCACATGAATTGGAAACAAAAAACAACAATCTAACTTTCCATCAACTTGCATTCACGTCCACTAGCAGTATAGAACCGTACATGGTCATTCTTTAACTATTTTTGTAGAAAATTCATTGTTTTTTACATTGTTTTTGCTATATCTTGCTTAAAACATAATGAAACCACACCAAAACAAAAGAATTAGATTCTAAAGACAAAAATCCATCTTCCCATGCATACTCAGACCTCACATGGCTCCATACAAGGCTATACAAACTTGTTTTTAGATTTTAACTGTAGAAAATTGTCATAAAATGTCAAGAAAACAAGGTATCTCCATAGCCTCTTGGAGCATGTATCCTCATTCATTCCATGTGAAATAACTTCCAAAATAGTTAAAATTCAATTTTATGTCTTTTTTCCTTCAAAACCCTAATTCCATCAAACTTGCAAGAATATGCACTTTTTGTGCAACTTTTAACCCTATACCACACCTAGGCTAGAAAACATTACAAAAGAATATATATATGGTTTTACAATACCATTTTATAATCTTTTATTGACATAAAACTAGGGATCATAGAACAAAATATCCTTAAAACATCAACTAGGTCTCTTAGACCTTCAAGAACAACATTTAGGTGATGCTCCTACATCAGGAACCTATAATTTTTTTTCATCAGAGATAGTAAAGTCCTAGGTCCAGGGCTAGAAGACCAACAAAGAGGACCAAACATACCAAGGACCATGGTTTAGGATTTCCTAAACATGACTGATCTCTACAAAATAAAAAAGAAAAAAAAAATTGGTCAAATTCTAGACCATATCAAGGTGGACCCCATTAGGGACCCAAGCCTTTTAAACCCATTCTTTAAGCATACTTTTAGGTGGAGTCCTCCCAAAAAAATAACTAACAAGAGTATGTTTCTCTAACCATTGACATGTAGAATCAAAAATTGGGATGGGAAAAACCACATCTATTGGAGAATCAAAAGACTTACCTTATGGAACGCTTCCAAAACAAATTTTTGTGGTCTCTTGTTTGGAGGAGAAGCCATTATGTAGAGTTGTTGAACCACCAACACCAACAAGAAATATTAGGTTGGATTCGATCGTAGGCATAATAAAACAATATTTTTTTTTTGTAGTAAATATGGTTGTACAACACAAAGTAAATGAAAATTTTACGCTTAAGGTGTGGTATGAGAGAGGCCAAGGGTGACTGCAAAAACAAGAAACCCTAACAGAGCTCTAGTTTGTACTTATATTCTCTATACACCATAAATATTTGATTATCATATTACATATTATTGTTTACAACTCTCTTGCGTGGAAGGTGTCTTTGTTCATTGTTTGATCTTGTGACTTGTGTTTTTCACAATTCTAACATAAAATTCTTAAAAATTATAAATCATGATGATATCACTACATGTGATCCATCTCCAACTGAATAAGGATTAACACCTACTCATGGTGTGTCCTAGTAAACCATGTTCCAAAGAGAAACAATGGATAACTCATGCTAATGCTAATACTAATAATTAATCCAAAAATCCCTAAAATTGTGTTGCAATACTATCTAAAAATGTTAAGCTATCCTAGTCCACAAACCTCTATAGCTTAACAAAACATATGTTAAAAAAAAATTCTAGCATAAAAATGTCTACCAAAATATAATGACTTAGGTTCCATCATTGGCCATATCCCAAAATAATGAATCAACATTTTCCAATCATTTATATAGTCACTCTCTAATCAAAGATGGAAAATCTATAGTTGGCCATCAGTGAGTAACTCTCATGGCTAGTGCCCACTCTGAATCATGAAGTACTAGCTTCATGCATTCTCATAAAAAAATCATCTCTCCTATATGCAATCACCAAATATAACTTGGAATCTCAAAACCTCAATTGAACTAGATAACAATAATTATGGAAAATATCACACAACAATTCCTCAAGCCTACAATAATCAAGTCTAAATAATGTCCAAACCTATCATAAGTTGCTACACTACAAAATGCAACAATATGAACTAAACAAATACCAATCCTTAATGTCTAATATGAGTAGCCTCTAGGAACTACATCTAAGGAAACTCCCAAAAAATAAAATTACCAATCCTTAGTGGTCAATAAATAGTTGATCATGGTTGGGATAAATAATTTGGGACAACTCCATCATAATAATCAAAACAAATCACAAAAAAATTAAATTACCAAAGGATTATCTAACACATACTAAAACCATGATAACATTAGGCTAAAGAAGATGACTGAAATCACTAGAAGGAGAATCAACAACAATAGACACAATCTCATTTATAGCATTAGGAAATTAGGCACATTTTTTGGAAAAAGTGGCACAACTGGATTATCCAAAGAAGCATTTGATGTATCTCTAGTAACTGTCCCAAACAAGGGATTACAATTATTCATATAAATTTGAACACTTCATTTTGAAAAAAGAAAAGAATCAAGAGCATGATCAACACAAGAAGAGAATGTGGATGTAATTGAAAATAAGGAACTAACTTATGAACATTATAACCACAATATGTACATAGTTTGAGTCAAACCAATTAGACTCCACTTACATTAACATTTGAATACTCAACAAGACTTGGATGATGATTTGGAATAATTGGGAACATATGACCCTACAAAACCTTTGTACCCTAAACCACATCTACTATAATTGATCTTTTGAGACTCCTAGATCCATGGAAGGAATTTCAATGAAGTAACAAACTTAGATACAATGGGTTTCTTTTTTTATGAAACTATTTCTTGGTAGTTTGAGACTGTAACATGTGAGAAAGGGAACCCTAATTTTAATGCATGAAACCTAGGGTCAATTAACTCCTTTTTGAAAGGTACATTAGAATGCAAACCAACAAGGTGAATAGATTAAATTTCAACCAAGAAGGTGAGTCAATCAGGTCTGGATCTGCATTTTTGGGGCCTTGAAAATGGGTTGGAAATGATTTGGAATGATTAACCTAATTAAGCTATATGACCTAATATGACAAATAAAATATTTTAGAAGCACATAGACTAGAACAATAATTTGTATGTAGATCTATGGAGTGTTGGATGATATGTACTTGTCATTAAAAGTTGGATCTAGCATGCATAAAGGGACTCAGTCATCTAGGGACGTATGGGTCTTTGTAAGCCTTTCCAAAAATTCAAAACTTGATCCTATATCTCTCTATCTTCTCTCTATTTCCTGCCCTACAAACCTTTCGTCTTCAGATCTATACCTGCAATAAATCTAAAAAAGAGATGCTGGGGGTGGCTATATAGGAGCTTTCCTCAATCCAGTCCATGTTTTGGTATTTCTACCTCCACAATAGCCAAATATATGATAGAAAAAAATGTGTGCCCTAACCTTAATTGTTTCTAAGGTTGTTATGAGATAAAATGCAAAGAAAACCTACTCAAGTGTGTTAGAGAGATATTCATATATGGAAATGACAAGATCTACCTTAGGAGAAGTCAAACACCCTTAATAAATTTGAAATACATTGATACTTTACTTTAGGATGTAAATGGATGAAGCTCAAAGATGAGAACACTTGGAAACAAGTCATTAGGTTGAAGGAAATTGCCAAATACATCTCCAAACATATAATCCATCATGCTCTTCTATTGGCATCAATCTTCAATCATGGAATAAGACTTGATCAAAATCTACAAATAAGATAGAAATCCTGCAAATTGAAATGTGGTAGAATGATCTCTTGCTTCTCTTATTACTTCATGTGTTCTAATTTTGAAATGGTGAAAAGACTAGGTATTTATAAGCATTTTTCTAATTTCTCTAAAATTAGATTCCGAAAGCCAACATTTGAAATTTGAAATTTGAATGTTAAAATGTTGCCAACAACACATTACAAGTTGGGTCTTGGTTAAGAAAGGGGATCCATATGCCCATGGGCACATGGTTCTTGGCCCAAATTTTAAGGACATCGAGTGTCGAGAGAAAAAAATAACAATTGGTTGCATTTATCCAATGCTTGCAATTTGTTAGAAAATGATAAAATATGCCTCAAAATGCATAATAAAAGGAATTATGGCCTATCTAGGAGATGTTGAAAATGCATGAATGGAAGGGTCACTAAAATAGGTCCAAACTAGGAATGAAATTATACTATCACCTACAAGGGAGTATAATTTCCAACACTGCAAAGACCAAATTTTTCAATACCAAAAGTTTAAAGACAAAAATACTATTTATCCTCCATCACACATGTATGGGCTTGCTTTGGTTGTTGCCTATATTTTTTTGGAAGGGTTAGAAGAAGATTCATATTTATTACCATATTTTGTTTGTGTAACATTGCTACATGTTTTTCCCTTCTCTAATCACTCCATTAATATTTTTTTGGGATTGATCCTTCCACATACAACTTGGTGCTTGTGGGAGGAGATAAATAATAGATCTTTCCAAGAGAAAGCCTTGGCCTTTAAAGGTGTTACTAAAAAGATAATTATTGCCATCAAGGAAAATTTTGTGTTTGATATTAAAGATAAGATTGATCCCTCCTATAAACTAAAATTTTTAAGTACTAAAATTGAGTTGGAATCAATTTTGTAGCTTCTTTTTTATATCTCCACTCCTTTGAAAGGCCTTAAGAAATAAATAATTAATGTGTGATGGTCTACCCCTTGCACAATTAGGCTAAATCTTAACTTTGATGAGGTCTCTAAAGGGAACTTGGACTTAGTAGGGGGTTCTAAGAGACTATATTAGTAAGTTGGTAATGACATATTCTATTCACCTTAGCTCATAAACTAGCCACTATTTAGATTTGAATACTATTGGGTAAGTGCAAAAAGATGAGGGTCCAAAAAGGGGTCTTAAGTGGCCACTTTTTTTCTTTTGAAATCAGGAAATACTGACCTTGGATGAGAAATTGAGGATAGCTACACTCAAAATTTTAAGATGCAAAAAAACAGTTTGTGCTTCGAATTTACTTTCTAAACTACTACATTTTTTTTTAAAATGGTAGAGATTAAGGGGTTCAAAAAAGTTACCCACACAAATTGGTCTTGTTTTTTCAAAAGGAAATTTAACACAACATCTATTGTGGGTAAATCAAAATGTTAACTTTGTTTTAGTATTTTTAAAATCACTTTGGTGAGAAATTAGCTAATACCATATCATGTGGACCCAATTTTTTTTATAATTTTTAATGAATATATGATTTTTTACCAATTTTCAAAGTGGAAACATCCTAAGAAATAGAAATTTGACTATGCCACCCCTATAATTTTTGAAAACTAATCAATTTTTTTTTTGAATCTATGTAGAATAGATTTTAGTTTATAAAATATAATTTATTTGAAATTTCAATGAATGGTTAAAAATAAAGTAAAAAATAACAAACATTGGTTTTTGACAAAAATCAGATACACCAACAAAAGAAATTAAAGATGAAAGCCTTAACATAGTCAAAATGTGAAAAAAATTACATCATTAAATAGCTAACATAGAGCTTAACATTACCTAAGTGGTTTTTTTACTCAACCTTAAAGCACATGCAAACCTAATGGTTAGCACAAACAAGATTATGTGAAATTTTGTAGAATATACAAAAAACATGTTTTTGGGCATTGGAAAGGAAACCCAAGCCTTTGGGTTGGAAATCCTAAGAAAATCCAAGCCAAAAGCTTGGGGATTCCCAAAGTAGGACAAAATGTGAGCGCATTATAGCACGCTTGCGTTATGCCTTGCTTTAATTTTTTTTTATGTATGTTTTTATAAGTGCATGTTTTATGTATCACATAATGTGAGCACGTTATAATGTGCTTGCATTATGCCTTGCTTAAATTATTTTTATGTATGTTTGTATAAGTGTATGTTTTATGTATGTATGTTTGTATGATCCATGCTTGTATGTATGTATGCTTGTATGTATGTATAAATGTATGTATGTATGAATGTATGCATGTATGAATGTATGCATGTATGTATGTACACATGTGCGAATTTAAGTATGATTGTATGTATGTATGTATGTTTGTATGTATGCTTGTATGCTTGTATGTATGTATCTTTGTATCTAGGCTTGTATATATGTATGTTTGTATGCTTGAATGTATACATATGTTTGTATGTATGAATGTATGCTTGTATGTATGTGTTGGTATGTGGTGATTGATCATGCAAGTGTTGTACACTCATAACAAGAAATGGGGTTTGGGGTATCGCCTCAAATTTTTTTTTGTTAACACGTAAAGGTTTTTTCCCATTGACACATCAAGGTTTTCCCATTGACACGTTAAGTTTTTTTTTTTGTTGACACATCAAGGTTTTCTCATTAACATGTCAAATGAAAAATGACCTTGTAAAACCCTAATTCTAGAAGGTTCCAAGAGGCTTGTTATAAGCAGTTGGGATGTATGTTGCAGTGTGGTGTTCATGAGATTGTAATATGTTTTGCACTGGATAATAAAATCATTGGATGGCTTTTCTGTGGATGTAACCCATATTGGGTGAACTGTGTTAAATTCTGTGTTGATTTCTTTTTGTGTTATTCTTCATTGTTATTTCTAGGTTATTTAATTTGCATATAATTGTTAATGTTTATTGCTCTAATCTACTTAAACCCTAACAACTAGTATTAGAGTGGCGTATATTTTGGTCAATTGGTAGAAAAATTCTAGATTTGAGTGGGAACAATGGAAGAAGGAAAATTCAAGGTTGAGAAGTTCAACGAGTAGAGTTATTAATTATGGAAGATGCAGATGGAAGATTATTTGTATCAAAAGGATCTATGGCAAGCATTGAAAGGAAAAGCAAAGAAAGAAGCTACAATGTCTGCTGAAGAATGGGAGATTCTAGATAAAAAGGCACTGGGAACCATTTAGTTTTTCATGGCACCATCTATGGCATTCAATATAATAGAAGAAAATAAAACAAAGGATCTGATGATAGCTTTGGATAAATTGTATGAAAAAACATCAGCCTCAAATAAGGTATTTCTCATGAAGCATTTGTTTAATTTGAAAATTATTGTAGGTGGATCTATGATAGATCATTTAAATGAGTTTAATACAATTACCAGATAGTTAACTTCTGTAAAATTGAATTTTGATGAAGAGGTGAGGGTTCTCTTGGTTTAATGTTCTTTGCTAGAAGGCTGGAATAGCTTGGTAATGGCTATAAGTAGCTTTGTCTTTGGTTCAAATGCATTGAAATTTGATGATGTTGTCAATGTTATCCTTAGCGAGGAAATGTGACAGAAAAGTATAAGTGATAGTTCAACATCGGGTAATGCTTTGACTATAGAGAATAGGAGAAGAACAAAAGAGCGGAAAAAGCCCAAAAAATCATGGAAAGTCACAAGGGTAGTCGAAGAAAGGAAAATATAAATCCAGAGGAAAATGGATGGCTGACACTATGGAAATCCAGGACACTTGAAGAAGGATTGTTGGTCTTGAAAGGGAAAACAATGAGATAGACAACATGATAATGTGATAAATTACAAGATGCTTTAATTCTATGTTTAGATAATGCTAATGATTCCTAGGTAATAGATTCAGGGGCTTAATTTCATGCCACACCCCATTAGAAATATTTTGTAGATTATGTTCAAGGTGATTTTGGACAAGTATATTTGGGTGATGATGAACCCTATTTGATTGTTGGAAAATGAAAGATAAAAATCAAGTTGCAAAATGGAAATGAATGGTTGCTACAGGAGGTAAGGAATGTTCCATATTTGAGAAGGAATTTAATTTCTACAAGACAACTAGGTAGTGAAGGCTGCATAGTTACCTTTTCAAACAAATCCTAGAAGGTGACTAAAGGTGCATTAGTAGCAGCTAAAGGTGAAAAGGTAGGCACATTATATTTGTGTATTGGTAATACTTATTCTACCTTAGTTGCTACAAATATGGTTGTTACTAAGATAGTTATAACACTTGCTACAAGGACAGAAACATAATTGTGGTAGCATAGACTTGAGCACATGAGTGAGAAAGGGATGAAGATCCATCACTCTAGAAAGTTGCTACTAGGTTTGAAGCAGGTTGACTTAGAGTTCTATGAAAATTGTGTTTATGGAAAATAGAAGAGTCTGATTTCTCAAAGTTGGGAAAGAGAAGAAGAGTGACAAATTCGAGCTTGTGCATTCAGATGTATGGGGACCAATTCATGTATCTTCTCTTGGTGGCTCTTGCCATTATGTTACTTTCATTGATGATGCAACTAGGAAAACATGGGTGTATTTCCTAAAACAAAAATCAGAAGTATTTGAAACTTTTTAAAAGTGGAAAGATTTTGTTGAGAATGAAACATGAAAAAATTTGAAGTGTCTCAAATCTGATAATGGAGGTGAGTATTGCAACAGAGAATTTGAAAATTATTTTTCATATAATGGAAACTGTAGGAAGAAAATGGATCTTGGAACCCCACAAGAAAATGGTGTGTCTGAGAAGATGAATATGACCATTATGGAGTGTGCAAGGAGCATGAGATTGCATGTTGGACTACCCTTACAATTTTGGGAAGATGTTGTACATATGATGTTTATTTAATAAATAGGGAACCTCCAAATCATTTCAAAGATGGCATTCCAGAGGAGGTATGGATAGGGAAAAAGGTAAACTATTCATTTTTGGAAACCTTTGGTTGTGAAGCTTTTTTCCATGATATTGAAAAGAGAACCAAACTTGAGGCTAAGTCTAAAAATGTACCTTCATTGGATATGGAGTAGATGAATTTGGTTAAATCGATTCTGGGATTATGAAAATCATAAAATAATTAGGAGTAAAGATGTTATATTTAATGAGAAGGTCATGTATAAGGATTAGTTGTAGAAAAAGAATCATGAACAATCGAAAAAGGAATATGTGGTGCTAGATGAGATTCTAGAAAATAAAATGCTAGTGGTACCTAATGCTCAACAACAACAAGTTATCCCATAGATTCCTGCAAGTGTTAGAAATTCTACAAGGATAACTAGACCTCTAGAAATATTTTCTCCATTGTTATATTCTATATTATTAACTAATTCTGGTGAATGTGAAGATTATGAAGAAGCAATGCAGGTAGATACCAAAAAGAAATGGGAGCTAGGCATGAAAGAGGAAATGGATTCCTTGCTGCAAAATCAGACTTGGGATTTAGTCCAATTGCCTATAGGTAAAAGAGAATTGTAAAATAAATGGGTTTGTAGGTTGAAGGAAGAAGATGGACGCAAGAAAAGATATAAGGCCAGACTTGTGGCAAAAGGTTTTGCATAGAAAAAAAGGTATATATTTGATGAAATATTTTCTCTAGTTGCAAAGATGACTTCTATTATAACTATTCTAAGTGTTGTGGCTACGAAAGAATTGCATCTTGAAAAGCTAGATGTGAAAACAACATTTCTCCATGGGGATTTGGAAGAGGAAATATACATGTAGCAACCACAAGGATATGAGGCCAAGGGTAAGGAGGATTTTGTGCATAGGTTAAAGAAGAGTTTGTATGGCCTAAAGCAAGCAACTCAGTAATGGTATTTAAAATTTGATAGTTTCATGGCTAAACAAGGTTAAAAAATATGCCATTCTGATTATTGTGGTTATTTTAAGAAATTGGGTAAAGGACACTATATTATCCTATTGCTTTATGTTGATGACATGCTTGTTTTTGGGTCTAACATGCAACATATTAATGAACTTAAGAAGAAATTAGAAAATTCAATTGCTATGAAGGATTTGGGTGCAACAAAACAAATCCTCAGTATGAGGATCACATGGAATAGGACAAGCATAAAATTATTTTTGTCTCAAAGTGAGTCTGTAGAGAAGGCGTTGAAAAGGTTTAACATACAAAATAAAAAAGCAGTTAGAACACCTTTGCCTAGTCATTTTAAGTTGACTAAGGAGAAGTCTCTAAAGACACAAGAGGAGGAAGAAAAAATGTCTAAGATACCATATGCATCAACAATTGGTATCTTGATGTATGCAATGGTATGCACAAGGCTAGATATTGCACATGCAATGGGAGTTGTGAGAAGGTGTATGAGCAATCTGGGAATGGAACATTGGAATGTGATAAAATGGGTTCTTTGATATGTGAGAGGTGTTACTTCAAAGAAACTATGTTTTGGAGGAATAAATTCTACTCTAAAATTATATGTTGACTTTGATCTAACGAGTTGATATTGATAGTAGGATTAGTACTATAGGGTATGTTTTTACTCTAGGAGTTACTATAGTCAGTTGGATTTCAAGGCTGCAAAAGGTTGTTGTGCTTTTGACCACTGAAGCTAAGTATATTGTTGCTATGAAAGCTAGCAAGATGATGATTTTGTTACATTTTTTTCTTACTATGAACTCAGCTCCGTGTTAAAAAAACTAAGCACATGCAACTCATATACCACTTAATCTAGTTAGTTTTGGAGGATGGACAGTTGAAGCTAGAGAAAATTCACACAAGCGAGAATCCTATAGATATGTTGACAAAGAAAATTACATGGGAGAAATTGATTTCCTCATCAGTTTCTATTGGCCTTCACAAATGATAATGGTGGACATAAGAAACCGACCAAGCTTGTAATCATATGTGAGTTGCAAGTGTAGTAGTTTTGTCTAGGAACAATATCCAAGTGGGAGATTGTTTGGTGTGGAGCTTGATCAATCTCCAAGTGGGAGATTTTTGGTATGTGGCAACTGATCATGCAATTATTGTACACTTGTAAAATTTTTTGTTAACATGTCAAGGTTTTTTCTTGTTGACACATCAAGGTTTTCCCATTGATACGTCAAGGTTTTCCCACTGACATGTCAAGATTTTCCCATTAACAAGTCAAATGAAAAAGGACCTTGTAAAACCCTAATTCTAGAAGCTTCCAAAAGGATTGCTATAAGTGGCTGGGATGTATGTTGCGGTGTGGTGTTCATGATATTGTAGTCTATTTTGCACTAGATAATAAAATCATTGGATGACCAAGTTTCTATGGATGTAGCCCATATTGGGTGAAGCACATTAAATTTTGTGTTGATATGTTTTTGTGTTATTCTTCATTGTTATTTCTAGGTTATTTAATCTACATATAATTGTTAATGTTTATTAATCCAATCTACCTAAACCCTAACAATTAGTATTACAGTTGCGTGTATTTTAGTAGATTGGCAGGAAACCTCTAGATTTGAGTGGGAGAAATGGGAGAAGGAAAATTCAAGGTTGGGAAGTTCAATGGCCAGAATTATCAATTATGGAAGATGTAGATGGAATATTATTTGTATGAAAAGGATCTATGGTGGCCATTGCAAGGAAAAGAAAAGAAAGAAGCTATGATGTTTGATGAAGAATGGGAGATTCTAGATATAAAGGCACTCAAAACCATTTAGTTGTGCTTGGCACCATCTGTGGTGTTCAATATAACAAAAGCAAAGACAACAAAGGATCTAATGACAACTTTGGCTAAATTATATAAAAAACCTCCAACCTCAAATAAGGTATTTCTCATGAATCATTTGTTTAATCTAAAAATGATCGAAGGTGGATCTATGCTATATCATTTAAATGACTTTAATACAATTACCAGTCAGTTACCTTCTGTAAAAGTGAATTTTGATAAATAGGTGAGGGATCTCTTAGTTTTATGTTCTTTGCTAGAAAGCTAGAATAGCTTAGTAATGGATGTAGGTAACTTTGTCTCTAGTTCAAAATCATTGAAACTTGATGATGTTATTGGTGTTATCCTTAGTGAGGAAATGTGACAGAAAAGTACAAGTGAGAGTTTGACATTGGGTTACGCTTTGATTGTAGAGAATAGGGGAAGAACAAAAAAGAGAGGAAAAATCCCAACAAATTGTGGAAAGTCACAAGGGAAGTCGAAGAAAGGAAAATCTAAATCTAGAGGAAGAATGGATTGCTAGCACTGCAGAAAGCCAAAACACTTGAAGAAGGATTGTTGGTCTTGAAAGGGAAAACAAGGAGACAAAAAACACGATGATAGTAAGGAAGCTAATGCTACAAGTGATAAATTACAAGATTCTTTAATTTTGTATTTAGATAATGCTAATGATTCCTAGGTAATAGATTCAAGGGCTTAATTTCATGCCACACCCCATAGGAAATATTTTGTAGATTATTTTCAAGGTAATTTTGGAATATTTGGGTGATGATGAACCTTGTTAGATTGTTGGAAAAAGGAAAGATAAAAATCAAGTTACAAAATAGAAGTGAATGGTTGCTACAAGAGGTAAGGCATGTTCTAAATTTAAGAATGAATTTAATTTTTGCAGGACAACTAGGTAGTGAAGGCTGCATAGTTACCTTTTTAGAAAAAGTTTGGAAGGTCACTAAAGGTGCATTAGTAGTAGTTAAAGGTGAAAAGGTAGGCACATTGTATTTGTGTACTGGTAGTACTTATTCTACCTTAGTTGCTATAGAAACAGTTGCTACTGAGATAGTTATAACACTTTCTATAGGGACATAAACAAAACTGTGACATCATAGACTTGGGCACATGAGTGAGAAAGAGATGAAGATATCTCACATCAAAAAGTTTCTACCATGGTTAAAGTAGATTGACTTGGAGTTCTACGAAAATTATGTTTATGGAAAACAAAAAAGAGTTTGATTTCTCAAAGTTGGGAAAGAGAAGAAGAGTGAGAAATTAGAGCTTGTGCATTCAGATGTATGACAACTAGCTTAGGTATCTTCTCTTGGTGGATCTTTCTATTATGTTACTTTTATTGATGATGCAAGTAGGGAAACATGGGTGTATTTCATAAAACAAAAGTAAGAAGTATTTGATACTTTTAAAAAGTGGAAAGCTTTGGTTGAGAATGAGATAGGAAAAAAGTTGAAGTGTCTTAGATTTGATAATGGAGGCGAGTATTTTAGTAGAGAATATGAAAATTACTATTCATACATGGAATCCGTAGGAAAAAATGGTTCATAGAACCCCACAAGAAAATGGTGTGTTTGAGAGGATGAATAAGACCATTATGAAGTGTGCAAGAAGCATGAGATTGCATGTTGGACTACCCTTACAATTTTGGGTGGATGTTGTACATACTATTGTTTATTTAATAAATAGGGGACCTTCAAATCCTTTGAATGGTGGCATTCTAGAGGAGGCATGGATAGGTAAAAGGGTAAACTATTTATTTTTCAAAACCTTTGGTTGTGAAACTTTTGTTCATGTTGATATTGAAAATAGAACCAAGCTTGAGGCTAAGTCTAAAAAATGTACCTTCATTGGATATGGAGTAGATGAATTTGGTTATCAGTTATGGGATTATGAAAATGATAAAATAATTAGGAGAAGAGGTGTTATATTCAATGAGAAGGTCATGTATAAGGGTCAACTATAAGAAAAGAAGCATGAAGAAGACAAAAAGGAATATGTGGTGCTGGATGAGATTCCAAAAAATAAAATGCTAGTGGTACCTGATGCTCAACAACAAAGAGTTATCCCATAGACTTCTGCAAGTGTTAGAAATTCTACAAGGATAACTAGACCTCCAAAAATATTTTCCCTATCATTATATTTTATATTATTAACTGATTCTAGTGAACCAGAAGGTTATGAAGAAGCAATGTAGGTAGATACCAAAAATTAGTGAGAGCTGGGCATGAAAGAGGAAATGGATTCCTTGCTGCAGAATCAGACTTGGGACTTAGTCCAATTTCTACAGGTAAAAGAGCATTACAAAATAAATGGGTTTATAGGTTCAAGGAAGAATATGGAGGCAAGAAAATATATAAGGCTAGACTCATGGTAAAAGGTTTTGCATATAAAAGGTATAGAATTTGATGAAATATTTTCTCCAGTTGTAAAGATGACTTCTATTAGAACTATTCTAAGTATAGTGGCTATGAAAGATTTGCATCTTGAACAACTAGATGCTAAAACAACATTTTTCCATGGGGATTTGGAAGAGGAAATGTACATGCAACGACCACAGGGATATGAGGTCAAGGGTAACGAGGATTTTTTGTGCAGGTTAAAGAAGAGTTTGTTTGGACTGAAGCAAGCACCTCATCAATGGTATTTGAAATTTGATAGTTTTATGGCTAAACAAGGTTACAAAATATGTTATTTTGATTATTGTATTTATTTTAAGAAATTGGGTAATGGCAGCTATATTATACCATTGCTTTATGTTGACGACATGATTGTTGTTGGGTCTAACATGCAATATATTAATGAACTTAAGCTGAAATTAACAAATTCAATTTCTATGAAGGATGTGGGTGCAACACAACAAATATTTGGTATGAGGATCACACAAGACAAGACAAACAAAAAATTATTTTTGTCTCAAAGTGAGAATGTAGAGAAGGTGTTGAAAAGGTCTAACATGCAGAATGCAAAAGTAGTTAGTACACCTTTTCCTAGTAATTTTAAGTTTTCTAAGGAGATTTTTCCAAAGACACAAGAAAAGGAAGACAAAATGTCTAAGATACTATATGCATCAGTAGTTGGTAGCTTGATGTATGCAATGGTATGCACAAGGCCATAAATTGCACATGTAGTGGGAATTGTTAGTAGGTATATGAGAAATACAGGAATGGAACATTAGAATGCAATAAAATGGGTTCTCCAATATTTGAGAGGTACTACTTCAAAGAAACTATGTTTTGGAGGAACAAATTCTACTCTAAAAGGATATGTTGACTTTGATATGGTGGGTGATATTGATGGTAGGAGGAGTAGTACATGGCATGTTTTTACTATAGGACATACTACAATTAGTTTTATTTCAAAGCTACAAAAAGTTGTGCTTTCAATCACTAAAGCTAAGTATGTTGCTGCTACGAAAGCTAGAAATGAGATGATTTGGTTACAATGTTTCCTAGAGGAATTGGGACAATGAAAAGAAGATAGCCCTTTGTACACTGATAGCTAGAGTTCTATTCATCTTGCTAAGAACTCATCTCTACATTAAAAAACTAAGCACATAGAACTCAAATACCACTTCATCTGGTCAGTTTTGGAGGATGGACAGTTGAAGCTAGAGAAAATTCACACAAGTGAGAATCTTGCAGATATGTTGAAAAAGGTAGTTACACAGGAGAAACTGATTTCCTCATTAGTTTACATTGGCCTTCACAAATAATAACGGTGGACATAAGAAACCAACTAGACTTGTAATCCAGTGGGAGCTGCAAGTGCAATAGTGTCATCCAAGATCAATCTCCAAGGGGGAGATTGTTTGGAGTGGAGCCTGATCATTTTCCAAGTGGGATATTGTTGGTATGTGGCAATTGATCATGCAAGTATTGTACACTTGTAAAAAAAATTGTTAACTTGTCAAGGTTTTCCTGCTAACATGTCAAGGATTTTTTTTGACACATCAAGGTTTTCCCGTTAACACATCAAATGAAAAAAGACCTTGTAAAACCCTAATTATAGAAGGTTCCAAAAGGCTTGTTATAAGTGGTTGGGATGTGTGTTACGGTGTGGTGTTCATGAGATTGTAATATGTTTTTCACTAGATAATAAAATCATTGGATTGCTGAGTTTCTATGGATGTAGCCCATATTGGGTGAACCACGTTAAATTCTATGTTGATATCTTTTTGTGTTATTCTTCATTGTTATTTCTAGGTTATTTAATATACATATAATTGTTAATTTTTATTGCTCGTCTAAACCCTATCAGTATGTACATATGTATGAATGTATGTATGTTTGTATGAATTTATTTTGGCATAAATTCTCTTAGAGTGAGTATTCACCATTAGGAGGGGTCCCAAAGTGGCTTTAAAAAGTGTGTCAAATTTATACACCAAAATGGTCAATTTGAAGCTTTAGAGTATAGGGTTTAGGGCATTAGGATGAGGGTCTAGGGTATGGGGATGAGGGTCGAGGGTGTAGGGATTAGGGTTTAAGGTACATGGTTGAGGGTTGAGGAAAAGTGCATAAGGTTGAGGGTATAGGGTTAAGTGTATAGGGTATAGGGATTAGGGTTTAGGATATTTTGTGTAGGGTTGAGGATTTATGATTCAGGGAAAATTAGGGTACAAGGTTGAATGTAGGTTTAGGGTTTAAGTATGGGGTTGAAGGTTGAGGGATAATGTTCAGGGTTGAGGGTATAAGGTTAAGTTTATAGGCTATAGGGATTAGGGTTAAGGATATTAGGTATAGATTTTAGGGTATAGGTTGAGGGTATAAGGCATAAGGTTAAGGGTTGAGAGTGTAGGGTTTAGGGTATAAGGTTGAGGGTATATGGCATAGGGATGAGGGTTGAAGGTGTAGGGTTTAGGGTTGAAAGTATAGGTTTGAGGGTTGAGGGGGGTGATCCCACAATACTAGTTTACAATTTTTGGCCAAACTAGATATTGAAATATTTTTTTCTAACTAAATCTTCACTTTCAGGCACCTATAGCGGCTAAACCGTGAGGAATTTGAAGATGACAAAAATAATATTTTCATGACATTTTGTCTGTAGATTCTAAATATATTTTTTTCAAAATTTTTAAGGAGTGACGTTGGCCGTATAATGCATAATTTTTTTTCCATGAAGGATAAAATTATAATTCTTTCAAATTTAGATTTGTAACTATGATATCTAGTGCTTCCACTTGGTTAGATAGTTTTTTATTGAATATTTTTTCTTTAATCAAGTTTCGAAGTCAAACCAATTACAATTCATACATAGGCAAACTGTATAACACGTAACTATTTTTGTATGTATCAAAATTCATTTTTTTTGTTGGATCAAGGAATTCAATATCTAGTGCACTCATATTTTTCATTTTTTTTGATAACCTGTTATTTTTCCACATGTGCAGAACATAGAGCTTGATTTTTGGTGAAAAACCTATGTTTAATAAAACTAAAAAAAAATACATAATAAAACCAAAACATATTAAAATTATAGTCATTGGATAGCTCATTCGAAGGACTACCTAATTCCAGTCAAGTTTGTGAAGTCTCCTCCATTTTCATCCTCAACCTGAGCTTTGAAACACAAAATTTTGGAATTTTTTTATGCCATAGGATGACAAGGTGGGAATAAGGGGGTTCAAGTGAACCAAGGTTCATTCGAACCCTTGTTCCTTCAAACCCCCTCTCATAATTTTTTTTCTTTATTTTTTTGGTGGGAATGGAATCCATCTTGCATTCAAACCCTTTTTTGGTTTGCTCGAACCCCAAAAACCAATTTTTTTTGTATGGGGTTGCTTTTTGCCACTTTTCCTTCCTCACTCAAAGTGTAAACCACTTTTGTTTGTTTACCCAAGGATAATGTTCAGGGATGAGGGTATAAGGTTAAGTGTATCTAGGGTATAGAGATTGATAGTATAAGGCATATCATGAAGGGTAGATATTTTATGGTATAGGGTTTAAGAATAGTGTTGAAGGTCAATACGGTTTAGCATATAAGGTCGAGGATATAGGGTATAGGAATGAGGGTTGAGGGTGTAGGTTTTAGCATTTAAAGTATAGGGTTGAGGGTTGAGGGTGTAGGGTATAGGGTTTAAGGTTTACAATTAAGGGATTATATTCAAGGTTGACTATATAAGATTACATGTTTAAGGTAAATATAATATTGGGTATAGGGTTTAGGGTATGAGTTTTTGGTATAAGGCATAAGGTTAAGGGTTTAGAGTGTAGGGTTTAGGATTTAATTATAGGGTTGAGGGTTGAGGGTCGAGGGAAAATGTTGAAGGTTTAGGGTATAAGAGTGAGGCTATAGGGTATAGGGATGAGAGTTGAGGGTGTAGGGTTTAGGGTTTAAGGTATAAGGTTTAGGGTTGAGGGATTAGGCTTAAGTATAAGGTTGAGGGTATAATATATAGGGTTGAGGGTTGAGGGATTAGGCTTAAGTATAAGGTTGAGGGTATAACATATAGGGTTGAGGGTTGAGGGATAATTTTTAGCCCGCTGAGTGTATAAAATTAAGTGTAGGGCATAGGGTATAGGGTTTATGGTATAAGTTGAGGGAATAAGGCATAGGGTGAAGGGTTGAGAGTGTATATTTTAGGTTTTAAGTATAAGGTTGAGGGTTAATGTTCAAGGTTTAGGCTATAAGTTTGATGGTATAGGGATGAGGGTGTAGGGTGTAGGGTGTAGGGTGTAGGGTTTAAGGTATAGGGTTGAGGGTTAAGGGATTAGGGCTTAAGTATAGGGTTTAGGGTTTACGGTTGAGGGATAATGTTTAGCCTATTGAGTGTATAGTATTAAGTGTGTAGGGTATAGGGATTATGGTTTAGGATATTAGGTATATGGTATAGGGTTGATGGATTGAGGGTATAAGGGATACGGTGAAGGGATGAGAGTGTATGGTATAGGGTTTAAGTATAGTGTTGAGGGATAATATTTAGGGTTTAGGGTATAGGGATGAGGTTTGAGTTTGTAGAGTTTAGAGTTTAAGACATAGGGTTGAGGGTTGAGGGATTGGGGATTAAATATAGGTTTGAGGGTATATTTGATCCAAGTGGATCCAAAATACCTAAAAATTTCACAGTCTCAAAATTCATCCAAAGAAGCATCAATGTGTAGAGCTCGCAGACATGATCCTGACACAACTTTAATGGGCTCAAAAGGAGTCCTTATGTAGAAGTTAGGCTCAGTCAAAGGTTTGGTCAAACAGGCAAATCAGGGGTTTAAAAAGGAAAAAAAAATTGATTATCTCAAAATGAAATAAAAATGATGCCAAGTCGTAGTGCTCATCGTGCTAATTCCAGAACTATATTCGGTTTCAAAAATGGAGCTCGTATGTGAAAGTTATGGCTGGTCAAAGGTTGGTCAAAATTTTGACTCGAGTTGACTTTGATGACATCAGCAAGCTAACATGGTAGGTGGTGACATGGCAGGAATGGTGAGTTGGCACATACATGGTGGAAAAATAATATGGATTAAACCATATTGTTAAAATAAAATACATATGGTTTAAAAATTAAAATATTTTTATGATTTCAAGGAGGATTTGGTGGGATTTGATCCCTTAAAATCCTCTTCCCTTGCCCATAAAACAAGGAGAGGAACAAAATCCCATAAACTTACATTTCAACAAATTAACCCCTTTAACCACCTTTCTCATATTTAATGGGTTTATTTTAAAGAATATCCAAGGAGATTATTAAGGGGCTTTTAAAAGATATGTTTAAAGATTATAATGCAAGTCCAAAATTATAACGGCCCATAGTTAAAGGGGTTCGTTTTTTAATTGTATGGCTTGGAATTATAAAAGCCAAAGGTGGATTTATTTTTGAATATTAATTTGTTATACTAATGGGATATTAGTTATTTTTATTGTAAAAGGTGGAAATGGTTGGAATTTTTACTTGTATATGGGAGATATGCAATATTTGCAAAATAATATGGTTAAATCCATATTAGCAAATAAATGTGTATATAAACGGGTGATTTTTGTAAAGGGACATTGGAAAATTATTGAGTGGATAATTTTGTACGGGAATTTTCTTGGAGAGAATTGTCACAAGGAGAATTATTCAAGTTCATTTTGGGAGAAATAAGTCTTTGGAGGAGAATTTACAAGGTGCTTTGTACACCAAAAATTGTAAAAGAGTGAGAGATTGTGGAGAGATTATTGCAGGTTCTTGGAGCTTGGGTATTATAAGAAAGCATAATTTTTCTTGGCGATATCAATAAAGCGGTCCCAACATTGAGAAGCAAACCCAGAGACATAGTCCACATTGGACGAACTCTGTTATCAATCTGCATGTTGTGATCCTTCTATTTCTTTGTCTCATTCTTCTCTCTTCTGTCTCAAATTTCTCTCTAGTTTAAATTCAGTATTTGAATTTCTAATTACTTATTTTGTAATTTCAACGGTTAAAAGGCATAATCACACAATTGTGTATTAGATCAGGAAATTATTGTAATTAGATTTAATTTACAAGTTATTTTGTAAACTCTAATTACGGATCAATATTGTATAGGGTTGACGGCTGATGGTTTATAGTTGAGGGATAATGTTCAACCTGTTGAGTGTATAAGATTAAGTGTGTAAGGTATAGGGATTAGGGTTTAGGATATTGGGTTTAGGGTTTATGGTATGGATTGAGGGTATAAGGCACGGGGTGAAGGGTTGAGAATGTATGGTTTGTGGTTAAAATATAGGGTTGAGGGATAACATTCATGGTTTAGGGTATAAGGTTGAGGGTATAGGGTATAGGGATGAGGGTTGAGGTTGTAGGGTTCAAGGTTTAAGATATAGGGTTGAGGGTCGAGGGATTAGGGCTTAAATATAGGGTTGAGAGTATGGGGTATAGGGTTGAGGGTTGAGGGTTTTTAGTTAAGGGATAATGTTTAGGGTTGGGTGTCTAAGGTATAGGGTTAAGGGTTGAGGGTGTAGGTTATATGGTTTAAGGTATATGGTTGAGGGTTGAGGGATCAAGGGTTAAGTATAGGGTTGAGGGTATAGTGTATAGGATAGAGGGTTGAGGGTGTAGGGTTTAGGGTTTAAGGTATAGGGTTGAGGGTTGATGGATTAGGGCTTAAGAATAGGGTTTAGAGTTTAGGGTTGAGGGATAATGTTCAACCAATTTAGTGTATAAGATTAAGTGTGTAGGGTATAGGGAATATGGTTTAGGATATTGGGTATATGGTATAGAGTTGATGGATTGATGCTATAAGGCATAGAGTGAAGGGTTGAGAGTGTATATTTTAGGGTTTAAGTATAGGGTTGAGGGACAATATTCAAGGTTTAGGGTATAAGGGTGATGGTATAGGGTATAGGGATGAGGGTTGAGGTTGTATGGTTTAGGGTTTAAGGTATAGGGTTGAGAGTTGAGGGATTATGGCTTAAGTATAGGGTTGAGGGTTTATAGTTGAGGGATAATATTCAACCCATTAAGTGTATAAGATTAAGTGTGTAAGGTATAGGGAATTTGGTTTAGGGTTTATAGTATGTATTGATTATATAAGGCATAGGGTGAACGGTTGAGAGTGTATGGTCTAGGGTTAAAGTATAGGGTTGACGAATAATATTTAGGGTATAGGGTATACGGGTGAGGGTATATGGTATAGGGATGAGGGTTGAGGTTGTAGGGTTTAACATTTTAGATATAGGGTTGAGAGTTGAGGGATTAGGGCTTAAGTATAAGGTTGAGGGTATAGGGCATAAGGTATAGGGTTGAGAGTTTACAGTTGAGGGATAATGTTCAAGGTTAATTTTCTAAGGTATAGGGTTAAGGATTGAGGGTGTAGGGTTTAGGGTTTAAGGTATAGGGTTTAGGGTGTAGGGTTTAGGGTTTAAGGTATAGGGTTGAGGGTTGATGTTTTAGGGCTTAAGTATAGGGTTGAGGGTCTATAGTTGAGGGATTAAGTATTGGGTTTAAGTATAGGGTTGAGGGATAATATTCAAGGTTTACAGAATAAGGGTGAGGGTATAGGGTATAGGGATGGGGGTTGAGGTTTAAGGTATAGGGTTGAGGGATTAAGGGTGTAAGGAATAGAGTGAATGTTTGGGAGTGTGTGGTTTAGGATTTAAGTATAGTGTTGAGGGACAATGTTTAGGGTTTAGAGCATAAGGTTGAGGGTATAAGTCATAGGGATGAGGGTTAAGGGTGTATTGTTTAGGTTTTGAGGTATAGGGTTGAGGGATTAGGGATTAATTATAGGGTATATGGTATAGCATATAGGGTTGAGGGTTTACAAATAGGGATAATTTTCAAGGTTGAGTGTCTAAGGTTAATTGTATAGGATTGAAGGTGTATGGTTTATGGTTTAAGGTATAGGGTTGAGGGTTGAGGGGTTAAGGCTTAAATAAAGGTTTGAGGGTATAGGGTATAGCCTGGTAGAGTTTTGAGGGTTTATAGTTGAGGGATTAAGTATTGGGTTGAGTGTCTAAGATATAGGGTTAAGGGTTGAGGGTGTAGGGTTTAGTGTTTAAGGTATAGGGTTGAGGGTTGAGGGAAAATATTCAAGGTTTAGGGTATAAGGGTGATTGTATAGGGTATAGGGATGAGGTTTAACATTATAGGGTTTAGGGTTTAAGGTGTAGGGTTGAGGGATTGGGGTATAAGGCATAGGGTGAAGGGTTGAGAGTATGGTTTAGGGTTTAAGTGTAGTGTTGAGGGATAATGTTTAGGGTTTAGGGTATAAGGTTGAGGGTATAAGGCATAGGGATGAGTGTTGCAGGTGTAGGGTTTAGGGTTTAAGGCATAGGGTTAAGGATTGAGGGATTAGGGCTTAAGTATATGGTTGAGGGTATAGGGTATAGGGTTGAGGGTTGAAGGTTTATAGTTGAGGGATAATGTTCATGGTTGAGTGTCTAAGGATAGGTGTATAGGGTTGAGGGTGTAGGGTTTGGGGTTTAAGGTATAGGGTTGAAGGTTGAGGGATTATGGTTTAAGTATTTGGTTTAGGGTATAAGGTATAGGGTTGAGGGTTTATAGTAGAGGGATAATGCTTAGGGTTGAGTGTCCAAGGTTAAGTGTATAGGGTATAGGGATTAGGGTTTAAGATATTTGGAATAGGGTTTAGGGTATGAATTGATGGTATAAAGCATAGGGTGAAGGATATAGGGTATAGGGTATAGGGATGAAGGTTGAGGTTGTAGGATTTAGGGTTTAAGGTATAGGGTTGAGGGTTGAGGGTCTAGGGTTTAGGTTTTAATGTATAGGTTTGAGGGATTAGGGTTGGGGATTTAATGTATAGGCTTGAGGGTATAGGGATTTTGCATTGAATGGAAATGCGACTATGTCTTTGAGGGTTTTTAGGCCATAGGCTCTGGCAACAACAGAAAATAGAAAATGATATGACCTTTTTTTCTTATATAAGCAATAACATGCTTGCATCATAGATTTTTTTATTTTTGAAAGTGGGGTGGTCACTTTTTGGTCCCCCATCTTTCTGCACCCACCCTACTTTTAATGGTGTTACTCTATAATTTTTCCTTGCTCCATGGAAATATATATATCAACTTATAAATGACTTAGTCCTACCTAGGTGGTGTTTTGTTTAGTCATGCAAACTTGGGCAGTGTTTTGTGTAGTTTGTTGAACTACCTGCTTTGTCGCTTGACCTTGTTTTCTACAAAGATTATGTGTTCTCTCATTCGGGGGGTGCCTTATATAGTTTTTCAAAATTTTCATTTTCTTGCTTGTATGGTAGTTGTTATTTAAGTGGCATCTTGACATGATATTCGAACTCAGGTGCACTTTTATATAGTTCGTTGAACTCTCCACTTTACCACTTATAGACATTTACTTTCAAATTTTGAAAGATGTTTGTGATGAAAGCAGTGAAGTGATAGCTACCACATGTCATAGAGAAATTAAAGATATTAAATGCTCATATACCCTCATGTTTTCCATGAATTTTTAAGAAATTCCAAGTGCTAGACAAACATTCTCATTGTAACAAGGTTCTTTGAGGACAAGTAGGACTAGACATGAAATTCCAGTTGCAGAATTCACCATTGAAGGTATTTATATTATCCGCTTGTTTCAACTTGCTTTCCTAGAATATTTATGTTAGAAGGTTGTCTATTGCTTAAGCTATAATTCTTGTTCATGGCAAGGGTTAAGTATGTGGGTTATGAATATGTGTCTGGGCTAACTTATGAGGGACTAGAAATTGGAGATACCCATCTAGGGCCTATGAGTTTGGATGAAATAAGAAGTAAATTCAAAAAACCAAACTTGTCAGCCATCACTGAACGAGTAATTGATAGCAGGTTAGTCGAAGCTACCACATTTACTTTAGTAGTGCAATGCCCCAAACTCATCTTAGAATGCATTAGGCATTATAATTTACAAACACAAGAGGTTAGGATAGAAGATAATAGACTAGTTCTAAAATTTCAAAGGTCCACCTTTGTATTTCGCTTGAGAATCCCAAAAAAGGATGAATATTCACCCATGAATATGGAAAAATCTTTGATTGAATTTTCTACAAAGAAAGGGGTCTATAGGAATGAAATGGAAAAAAATGGTTGGCCAAGCCTAAAAGGGGTAAGTCTCAATTGCCTTGGAAGTTGCACAAAATCCATTTTGTGGAAGAAGTGGCTGACATTGTAGTGTTGTTACATAGGTTAAGGGAAAATGAAGACGTTCATGGATTTGAGGAATGGATGTATTTCTTCATCCAAATTATAATATGTGGAGAGAAATTCTTGGATTGAGAAGAAATTATTAGCAATCACCTACATGAGTTGATGCCATTCTTTACCCTCAATAGGTTCTTCTATATGACTTCATACTTGATATATGCCATTGCCACCACAAGACCTTGGCTTGGATTAAGACCAAGTGACTTACCTCTAGAGAAAGTACCCATTTATGATTATTTTGATAAGCTATAGCTTCATAAGAGCTTTCAATATTTCAAAAGAATAACTAATACTTTCACTATGAGGATGGTCACGAAATTATAGATTTACTGTAATGTGGTTATCAACTGAAGAAATGCAATTTGTAGATTTCTATGGTAGCCATTTCATTCAATTTCAGAGATTCTCTTACACAAGGGTTGGTGGATATGCTAGATTTCTAATCAATTTTCCTAAATATCTTGAGGATAAGTGGGTTCCCATTGAAGTAAGCAAGTAGTTTCACAATGTAAATAGGTTGTGCCAAGGCAAGAAAAGATTGACAGTTCTCTTTCCTTTTGGATATAGTTCTTATAGTTGTCAATCCATGTATGATTCCCTAAATATTGAGAGGGAAGTGTCTAAGTATAATTTACTTTCATATTAGGAACCATATCCTTTTGATTCAAAGCATTATATTAAGAATAATTTGAAACTAAGCCCTAATTTATTTCATCAACCTAGCCTTGAGGATTTTTAGGCTAACTATTTTGATGAGTATGAAGTCAAGAAAAGGAGTTGGATGAGGTTGTCAGTGGAATGAATAATCATATATGACCTAAAATGGGACATACAGGGAATTGTGGAGGATAGGTTTGACATGGTAGACCCAATATATACTGAGCTAATAGAAAACTGGCCTATCCCTGCCATGGACTAGAGAGGTAGGGAGAAAGAGACTATTGAAGCGAGGACTGTTGTTGTCTTGACTAGAACATGAGAGTGGATGAATAAGAAAAGAATAGAATAGTCTTTCCCTCACACCAGATCTAAGGAGTCATGACCTACTGAGGGAACTTCCTAGGTTTCTGCAAGTGGACAATCAATTGGTGGTACCTCCCAATCATTACCATCAGGGGCTCAAGGATGTGGTGGTGAAGATCCATAGGACAAAAATGTGTTTTCACAAACTTTTGGGGAGGATATTCTTAACCTGCCAACTTTGGAAAAAGAGAATGGAGAAGAAGAGGAATAAGAGGGTTTGGAAACTTTGAATGTAAAATCCTCTCCCTATCAAGATGAATCACCTATTAGGGAAGTGAGTGTACCACATAGGTCATAGACTATTTCATCTACAGTGGAAACCCCTCCTATTGCTAGAACTTTATTTGGGTCTTCAACTTTAAAAGTAGTTAATGTCCTGTTACTCCAGCTTGGTTGGAGGATACTTTATATAGGAAAAGGAAGGTTGTACAGGTTAGTGTTCCCAAACAAGATATGGTAGGCCAATTGTTAATTAGAAATTCTACACCAAAATTGAAGAAGTTAAAGACTATTTCTAGGTTGATAGATGATGTAGAGTCAGGAATCCTCGAATTAGAGATTGCACACCCTTCAGTGCAAAAGGATGTCAATCAGGAAACAACAAATTATTTTGAGGTGAAAAAAAAAGATCTTGCCCCCCCTACTAGGGATAGAGATGTTTAGATCTTTCAGCTATTTGTAGCTAGAATGGTTGATAGGTTGAAAAAGGATAAGGAAAGTAAGAATGAATTAAAAGCACAGGTCCGAAACTTAAATGGATGTTTAAGATCCATTTTTGAACTTGTTCCTCAACCCCTCTCCTAGGTTGACTCTTTTGTAGAATCCTTAATTTTAGTTGGAAAGAAAGCTATGACTAAAACAAAGAGTTGTTAAACCCTAAGTAAGGTTGTGGAGGAATGGAGTGAGTGTCTAACTAAGAGGGGAGGAGTTGTTATTGTTGAATCTATGAAGTGTTTTTGAAGACTACTTTGGGGAAGGAGATTGTTGTGATTGAAAAAGAAGAAAAATTATAGAAAAATTATCAAACTAAATTGAAATTAATGTTAAGTTAGGATATGGAGAAGCTGGTTGTAGAACAGATTATACCTAGTGCTTCAAACACTTGTTGCTTGGTATGGAACATGGGAGTGGAGTGGAAGTTGTAGATTTCTAAATAGATTTTTCATAAGCTTAGAGAAATCATTGATGAGTGCATTGTTGTTTTAGATGAAGCTCTAGGTACTTTTGTGGCTCTTAGGTTACTACAAAATAATGATGAGATTGGAAATGACATAGACATCAATAGTTTGATAGATAGTTTCCAAGGAATGGTTAAAGAAATGCTTGATTCACCTTCTCTAAATGTTGAGCATCTGAAGAAGGTTACCAAATTACATTTGTTCACATCCCAAGTGATTGATCTCATGAAAGTTTGTGAACGTCATCTTGAGACATCTAAGGACAATCATTTGACATGGAAGGTGTGAATGACAAATGTGGCTATTCCTCAACATAAAGAATTGTTAAATATCCTTAAAACTTTCCAATCTTGGAAAAAGAAACTCATGGTGACTTGGGAAGCTAGAAGTGAAGAAACACCATTGTGATGGCTCAAATTCTTTACTTTCCTTTATTTTTCTTTTCAATTTGATCAATTTTGGGCAGCAGAAAAAGGTAGTTACTCATTCACCTATTTAATTGTATTTATTTTCATATGTTAACTCTCTTTAGACACTTTGAATTACTCAATACAACATTTTGCTGTAAATGAAATTACTGTTTGTCTTTGTGCATTCAGTTTTTGAAGTTGATCCAGGTTCTTGAATCTTTGTGTTTGAGAACATCTTGATGCAATATCTTATCTTTGTGTAAGTGATGTAGTTTTCTTCATAATTAATTTCATTTCCCAAATGGTATTGGGTGTATGTTTAATTCCTGAATAGTTTAGTTAAAATTGATCTTTGTGCCAATTCTTCTTACTTGTTGGATCTTGCATCTAATATTTAGGATTTTTCCTACTATTGGGTGTGCCTTTACTACTTTCTTGTTTAAAGAATACATGATGTTTGATTTTAGTATTTAAATTACTTGAAAATATTGTGAGGGAGTTGTACCTCAACAAAATTCAGAGGATATTTGTCTTTGTTTGAACGTTAAATATTCAGAGCTGTTTGGTTCAATTTGGAACCTTTCAGATGTGGAATTGTGATATCTCAAGGTTCCCAATATGTTAGCCAACATATTTTTGGTGACTTCGCTGGGGATAGAATTGTATAGTTCTAGTCATCTTGTCTAGGCATACTTCACAGGTAATTCAATTAACCCTATATTTTCATAGATTTACTAGAGGGGAAAGTGTATGATTGTAAAATTGCACCCCTTACAATTTCACATACATTCTCGCTTTTGCTTCAGTGTACACTCCTTTAGAATCTTGAGTAGGCTCATTTTAGCCCCTGCATCAACCTTTTTCCCTTCTTAGGATGCTCCAACAACCCTTTTCAATAGTTACCCTTGTGTGTCAGCTTTCCATCAGACTTGGTGCTTTTCCTGTTCTCATTTTTTTGTAGCATGATGTGTCCAAACATTAGCATGCCACGTGGACATCTGTATGTTGTGCTAACATCTTGTGATCTTTCAATGCTCAAGAAACTATCTCCAAGAATTTTTTCCACTTGTTGTCACCTTTTGTCAGTGGTAACAACCTAGGATGCCTTGCAATGGCTAGAGAAGCTTCTTTTCTCTCTTTAAAAGAGTCTTTTCACTCCATTTGCATCTTTTAACTTCTCATAACTTCTTCTAGCTTAACTCTCTTATGCTTTTATCTCTTCTCTAGCTTTGGCTCTAGCTCTCCACTCTCCAACTCTTGCTAGCACAACTCGATATAGCTTTCCATAACAAATTCAATCACTTTCAAGTCCTCTTAGCCTCACACTTCCAGCTTCACCTCTCTCATTTCATGCTTGTGAGAATATTGGGCTTCCATATCCCCTAGCTATTGCATTTTTACTTTGTGATACAGGTTCTCCTCCTTGAGCGGGGATTACTTTTATCACCTCTTTTTTGATAAGGGTTCTCCTCCTCAAGCAGGGATTACTTTTATCACTCCTATTTGGTGGTGTGGGTTCTACTCCTGAGTGGGTTTCGCTTTCACCACATGCTTTGTTCATTTCTCTCTTTCTCTATCTTCTTGACTATTTGTGGTGGGAATGCCAAAAACGAGGGTTTGACTGAGGCAAACCCCTATATGACCTCAACACTTTCTCTAAATATCATGCATACAGGTTTTGAAGACATTCACGCACTAGAGGATTCATCACTTTAATGTTTGTGAGTATCTTCTTTCCTTTCTTCTTCTTATCTTTATCAGTTCTTTTTCATTTTATTGTAGTTCTATTACATTATGTTATTTCCCCATATTCTACAAGTTCTCATCAATTGGAGTAGAAGTAGTCATTTAAGTATTTTTATGAAATTCTCACTTTCTGGTCTATACGAGACTTTAGCTCACCTTTGGGATGTCAACATATTGCGCTGTCATTCATATTTTGTGCTATCAGCCTTTGGCCAAGAGCTTGATAGTTTGTCTATAAAATCTGTGACCTGCTCTTTTGGATTCTAAAACTCTCACTGTTGTTCCTAAGGTAGTTTAGTGAAGTTCACCCCATGAGGCTCTTTGAATGAAGAGAGATCATGAGTAGTGAATCCCCCTCTTCTACATTTTGGTAAACCTAATGTGAAGCAGGTAATTTTCAAAAAACTAGGAATTTACTTACCCCTACTTGGCAGGGTCATAACTTTTGACTCGGTGCTCAGAATTTAGAACCATTTGCACCGTTGGAAAGGTCTTCTAGAAAAATAGCTCAGTCCCTAAAATGCAAGTGCCTTTGGCAATAAAATTTTAGGGGTTGACACAAGTTTCAACCTCAAATTATGCTTTGAAGAACTTTGAAAATGCAAATTACTAGAACCTAGAAAATACTAAAAAAATCGTAATGGATTTAATATCTTCTTTTATTAATTTAGTATCTATTTTTGTTCAAAATGTTAATGATATTCCATTTCATGCATGTGATAGTGACTTGGATTTACCCATGCCACTTGGTATCTTTGATCCTTCTCACGAAATTCCTCCTGCTTTAGAGGATATTTTATTGCAAGAAGATGAAATCATCGATACCTTTCTTAATATTACTCTACCTTCTATTCATTCTAATGCACTCTCTCCTGGAGATGATGCATTTTTGAATGATGAATCTTTTCTTCATTCCAATACATTCTCTTTTAGAGATGTTGCATTTGTGAATGATGAATCTCATATTTATTCTGATGCACTCTCCTCTAGAGATGATGCCTTAGTGAATGATGAACCTCCTTCCACATCTGATTCTCCTTGGATCAATGTTTGGAATGTTTCTTTGAATAATTATGCCACATTTGATCCTATTTTGATTGATGTTGAGAATATATCTTCAAATAAGCATTCTACTAGTTGCGATGAATCTGCAAATACAATCTATGTCTATGTTTCCCCTCAAAGGCCTAAGAGACCAATCATTTATGTGACTTTAGCTCATCCTTCTCCTAAAAGTATTTGTTCTATTGATGGTTTTCCATTGGATAAATATTCTCCCGATCTTTCTATGACTCCCTCTTATAAAGCAGCAGCCCATACTTATGAGAATAAAATGAAAAAACAACCAAGCCTTCCTCGAGCACCTAAGCCTACAACTAAAGCACCTAGTGATTGCGATCTTGTCAAGCAACTCCAAGTTACTCCGACTAAGATATCACTGTGGGACTTGCTTCAGTCTACTCCGGTTTACCAAGGTATACTTTTGGAAGCCTTGCAAAAGATCCTCTTGCCTTCTTCTACTAGGCCAATGGATGATAATGATTTGATAGCTCATATTTGTACAAATTCGTCGAATGTTACATTCTATTTGTAAGAGATCCCACCTCTGGATGTACAAAAGCAAGCAGACCCTCTAATGATTATAGTCAACATTAATAAAATTGGCATTAGATGTACTCTCATTGATACTAGTTCAACACTCAATGTATGTAGCATTGATCTATTGCCTAAGATTACTATTGACTCATCTTCTCTTAACACTTATTTTGTTGTCATTTGTGGGTTTGATAACGTGGGTTGACAAGCCCTAGGCACAATAGTCTTGCATTTGAGGTTGAGACCCATTACCATACCTACCCTTGTGTATATTATGTGAGAAAATTTACCATACAACCGTATTCTTGGTAGACCATGGATTCATGCTATGGGTGAAGTCTTTTCTACCTTGCATAAATTTATTAAGTTCATTGCTAACAATAAACTAGTCATACTCAAGGATAACTCTGAGGCTATGCACTTATGTGAAGTGGCAGCCATCGATCAAGCTTCAATCGTGCCTACTCTTATTCCTTTAGTATCTTCTGGTGTTTCAATGTTTACTCCAACAATACCTACTAAGTCCACCTCTTCCCAAAGGAATGCATGTCTTGGTGATGATTGGGGTTCCTTAGACTTTACAGATTCCTCTAGTGGGGAACATAAAGTTAACCTAATCCACTTAGACCTTTCGATAACATCACCCATACCCGCTATCAAAGATGATTGTTCTCTTGTATCGCACAATGGTATGAGTAATAATTGTAATGTTCTTAGTGTTGATCCTCCTTCTGAGGAAGATGATTATGCTTCTGCTAAAGAAGATAATATTGACAGTCCTATTAAAGAGGATGATGGTGATTCCATAGAGGAGTGTGATCCCCATTGTTGGGACAATGCTCTTTATGAGGATCCTCCTTCTTTTCAAGATTTACAAACATGTTATGGCCTTGGCTTTAGGCTCTTCTCTAAATATGGTTATGAGCATAAAGTATGTGGGTGTAACGAATAAGGTATTCAAGTCCCTCTAGAATTCATACCTCGTAAGTGTAATTTGGGGCTTGGTTGCTTAAACGAACAATCTAAACAAAAGCCATGGTTGAGTGACAAGAATTCTTCTCAACTTTTTTTTGTTAAAAAGATTCTTCCCCCATTGTCTTCTATCTTTGTGGGCCTTCTTCTTCTTCTTGTGAGAAGTCAAAGCTTTCTCCATAAGAGAAAGGTTTTCTCCCCAATCCTCACCCTTTATTGAGCAAGAGTGTATTTTTTTGCGGCTCCTAAAATCCCGCTTAATCACTCTTCCTTCTCCTACACACAAGAAATCTCATGAACATGATAAAGAAAAACATTCTTTCTGTGCATATCATCAAGTGCTTGGCCATTCCACAAGTGAATGTAAAGATTTGAAGGATAAAATACAACAAATTCTTGATTTAGGTACCATCAAGCTCTCGCTTGATTGATGCACTTGCCTTTTCTTCAAATAACAAGTGATATTGAGGTCTACCTCTATCCTGTATATTCTAAATATATTTCATGATTCTCCTCCCCTGTATGTTGGGGGTAGTGATAACTTTTTTTGGAGGTGTGTGTCCTCCCTAAGGATGCCCTTTCTTCTTAATGTCTTTCAATTGAAGCATTGCTTGAGTGGACCCCTCTACTTTTGAAGGGTTCTTGAGGGACCTCTTTGAAAGATTTTCTCTTGAATGAATTCTATGGCTTCTAGCTTAGGGGCAGTCTGACTAGACCTTGCTTTTCAAATAGTGTGTCCCTTGAGTGGACCCCTGTTCTTTTGAAGGGTTCTTGAGGACCCCTTTGAAAGCTTTACAACCTATCGACGGTCTATGTGACTATTTGTTTACTTGCCTACCTAGCCACTTTCTGAATTTTTGGAGTTCGCTTTCCTAGGTTTCCTCCATGTGAGAGATCTTAGGGGATAGCTCCTTGCAAGTCTGAGAACTTGTAGGGTGCTTCCTTTAAGATTCCTCCATGCAAGATATCTTGGGGGTGGCTCCCCTATAGGTTTGCAAATCTATAGGGCACTTTCTTTTAGTTTCCTCCATGTGAAAGATCTTGGAGGATACCTCCATATAGGTCTGAGGGTATGTAGGGAACTTTTCTTGGTTTCCTTCATGTGAGAGATCTTGAAGGACACTTTCCTTGTAGGTTTGTGGGTTTGTAGGGAGCTTTTCCCTGCTTCCTCCATGTGAGAGATCTTGGGGGATGCTTCCTTGTAGGTCTACGAGCTTGTAAGGAACTTTTTTGGGTTTCCTTCATGTGAGAGATCTTGGAGGACACCTTCCTTGCAAGTTTGCGGGTTTGTAAGGAACTTTTTTGGGTATCCTTCATGTGAGAGATCCTGGGGGACACCTTCATTATAGGTTTGTGGGCCTATAAGGTGCTTACATTCTTGAATTCTCTTTCCTCTCAACTTGTGTATACCAAATCGAAGATTTGCATTTTCTTAATTCTATGTATATGCCCTTCTTCTCTTTGTTTAAGAATTATTATAAGTGTGCTATTTCTTAATTTTGGGACAACACATAGTACCAAGACAACCTTCTACATCGAGGTCTCTTTACTTTGTTGACTCAAATCCTTTAGCTTTTTATGTTCTAACATTGTTGTTTGGTGCAAGTTTTTCTTGTCTAATGCATTTGTTTTATAGGTCTTCAGACTGGGGGTATGCTTCTTTGGTTCAAAGAGTTATCTTCTTCCTCTACAATATCCTTTTGGCATATGATGCTATTTATGTTTAGTAGATTTACTTTAGCTTGCATATTAATATAGATTCATATGCCCGCTAAAGTGGGAGCAAAATGTATTATTGTAAAATTGTACCCCTTGCAATTCCACATACATTCTTGCTTCCACTTTAGTGTCCACTCCCTTATCATCTTGAGTAGGCTCATTTTAGCCCTTGCATCAACCTTTTTCCATTCTTAGGATGCTCCAACAACCCTTTTCAGTAGCTACTCTTGCGTGTCAACTTTCTATCGAACTTGGTGCTTTTCTCATTCTTGTTGTTTTGTAGCATGATGTGTCTGGACATTAGCATGCCGCATGGATGTTTACACACCATGCTAGTGTTCTGTGACATTTCAATGCTCAAGTAGTTGTCTCTGAGCATGTTTTCCACTTTTCCTCACCTTTTGTTGGTGGTAATAGCCTAGGACTCCTTGTAACAGCTGGAGAAGCTTCTTTTCTCTCTTTAAAAGTAGCATTTTCACTCCATTTTCATTTTCTAACTTCTCTAGCTTTGGCTCTAGCTCTCCACTTTAACACTCTTGCTTGTACAACTCCATATAACTTTCCATAGCAACTTCAAGCACTTTCAAGTTCTCTTAGCCTCACACTTGCAACTTCACCTCTCTCATTTCATGCTTGTGAGCATCTTGGGATTCCATATCCCCTAGCTATTGCATTTTTACTTTGTGATATAGGTTCTCCTCCTTGAGCAAGGATTTCTTTTATCACCTCTTTTGTGATACGAGCAGGGATTGCTTTTATCACTTCTAGTTGGTGGTGTGGGTTCTACTCCTGAGCAGGTTTTTCTTTCACCACACACTTTGTTCATTTCTTTCTTTCTCTATCTTCTTGGTTGTCTGTGAAGGTGGGAACACCAAAAATAGGGGTTTTATTGAGGCAAACCCCTATACAGCCCCAACACTTTCTCCAGATATCATGCATGCAGGTTTTGAATACATTCACGCACTAGAGGCTTCATCACTTGCATGGTTGTGAGTATCTTCTTTCCTTTCTTCTTCTTATCTTTATCAATTATACTTAATTTTATCATAGTTCTATTACATTTTGTTATTTTTGCATATTCTACAAGTTCTCAGCAATCGGAGTAGTAGTCATTTAATTATTTTCTATGACATTCTCGCTTTATGGTCTGTACGAGACACCAATGCTCCTCTGGGATGCCAGTGTGCCGTACTATCGTCCTTTGGCTGAGAGCTTAATAGTTTGTCCATAAAATCTCTGTGACCTACTCTTTTGAATTTTGAAACTCTCATTGTTGTTCCTGAGGTAGTTTAGGGAAGTTCACCCTATGAGGCTCTCTAAATGAAGAGAACTCGTGAGTAGCGAATCCCCCTCTTCTACAGAAAGAAGTAGGGGTGTTTCTAATCCTATTTTTGAAACCCTACAAAGAAATGATTTTCCTATATCATTCCCTCTAGGTGAAGGGTTGGGGATAGAAGCAGACTTGCCTCACCTACTAGAACTTCTTCAAATCACTCCATCTCCCAAGAACTCATTTTGCACTGAACTGTTATGCTAGATGTAATTAATTTTTCCCTTAATATGGCTAATCAACCACCTATTCCTTGGGGTGCTACTATAGGTCCTTTGCAGCTGGGAAATAACTTGCATGATTTACCCAAGGGTTCTCGTAATAATTTACCTAAATTTTGAGATGGAAAGATTTCACCAAAAGAACACATTGATTCTTTCTTTGTTGCATGTGGCATGCTTGTAGTACAAGAAGAAGATGTAACAGTTAGATTTGAAGTGAGATTCAAAAGCACAAATGATAACCTACTCTAATAACACAAGTTACTTGAAGATGAAGAAATAACCAAATGAGTGTATGAGAGAATTTGTGGTAAAGTTTAATAGGACAGTGAATTGAATTATGGTCACTAAGAGACCCTCTCTAGAAATGCAAAAAAAATTCTTCACCAATGCTCAACACCCTGATATTGGTCTTCTCTTAAAGATGCAACCATTGAATACTATGGAGGATACACAAGCATTGGCTATTGAATTAGAGGATGTTTTTATTTCAGTAGGGAAATGGAAAAAAGAATTGCATATGAACAAAGAACTTCCTACTACTTCCTTCGATCCTATGATCCAAAGATTGGCCAATGATATAATTTATCTCAAAAGGTAGATGCTAAAAAGAAACTATCCTTATCAAGATATCTCTAGGAGAGAAAATTTTCAACCAAGAAATAAGACACTACCTTTGCCTCCAACTCAACAGAGGCTAGCAATTGAAGATCCTCCTGTAGACAATAAAAAAATCATGTGTGTCTTTCACCTCACATTTGACCACAATGGTGTTGACTACCCTAAAATGAATAGGTTTATGCAGTTAACCACTACCAAAGAAGTTATTGAAGAAGTCATAGAGGAAGGTACTTCATCTAATCAATACAACGACTTAGCAAATGGATACTTAGAATTTGAACCCGATAATGATAGAGGAGGAGATGTTTACATCACTTTGGATGATGCTACATGTGTTGCTATTAGCTAAAGCCAACAACACCACACTAAAAAAGGTACTCCAAATTCCCCTAAGGTTTTACTTACAAAAGCTAGGGCAACTTCCAAGAGTGAAAAGGTTTCACAAAGTGTGGTTAATGGCTCTTCTAAAAATCCTATCATATCACCCCTCGAAGGTCAAGAAAGGGATTTTGATATTGTAGAATTTTGTAAAAGTACTAAAGTTCAGATTTATCAAGAAAATATTTAAAAATGAATCCTCAAGAGTTAGAAATATTGATTGAATACATTAGGCCAGGACATTCTAAATCACATGCAAGCCTTGATGAACCCCCGGGATTCATCCGCTAACTTTGCATCTAGCAGTAAAACGCTCTCACCAACCACCTTTGATGCAAAACATAACCCTTTCTATGTATCATTATTTGTAAATGGGTTCAAAGTTAACAATTGCATCATCGACTCAGACACTTCCAACATTATCATTCCCATAGAAATTGCCAAATCCTTAGGGCTAGAAATGACTAAAACATTTGAAAAGTGTTATTCTATTGATTTCAAGTAGGTTTCCTTACTTGGAAACATTAAAGATGCCCAAATTGCACTTTTAGCATATCCAAACAAGTGACTCAAACTCACCATATTGGTTGCAAACATACTTGCTAGTTATGGTATGATTTTAAGTAGGAGTTTTTGTAAAGAATTGGGAGGAGACATGCAATTGGACTGGTCATATGCCACTATACCTATTGGTAAGGAGAAAGTACACTTGGAGCCTGAGTCAAAAGCTAAAATAGTTGTACTCAAGTTTGAAGATCCCAAAACACAAATCCTGCATGAAGAAAACAAGTTTGGAAACTATATGATTTTCACAAAAGAAGAAAAAGGGGATGATGTACATATACTAGAATCATAACCAGAGCTTTGGACAATGGAGTTTCATGGAATTTTTCCCATGCCGGGTTAGGAGCAGGGGTTGTTCTTACTTCTCCTTCTTGTGAGAAATTTCCTTTTTCTTATAAGCTAGAATTAGATAATACAAACAATTCTATTGAATATGAAGCCCTTTTGATAGGGTTAATTGAAGCTAGAAGTATGGGAATAAAGATGCTTAAGTTTTTGGGAGATGTAGAACTAATTGTTATATAGGTACAAAATGTTTTCATTGTTAAGAATGAAAGGTTGAAGCACTATCAAAATCGAGTCTAGACTGCTATTGAAAGTTTCAATGCCTTTTCAATAGAAGCCATTCCCAGGTAATTCATTACAAAGGTTGATTCACTAGCAGTCTTTTGCCTCCTTGCTCTTTCCACACCCAAAATTTAAAAATAAATATTATAGGATCAAATTAATTTATTGGCCTAGTGTTCCATTTGATCGCCATGATTGCTCTGTAAAATGGAAAATGAGCAAATTTTTTGGACACTCTGATGAATTTGAGGCAGTTAATATTAGAGACCCTGATTCCCCAAAAATGGTTTACATCAAAAAAAATTTCTCTTCAAAGGAGAAAGAAAGATTGATAGCCTTGCCAATTAAATATAAAGAAGTTTTTGCCTGGTGCTATGATGATCTAAAAAACTATATGGATGGGAAATTTTAGCACCACATGGTGCTTAAAGAAGGAAAGGCTTCTTTCAAATAGAAGCAAAGAAAGTATAATCCCAAGGTAACCAATGCAAATTTTAAAGAGATTGAGAATATGTTGAAAGAAAAAATTATATATCTCATACTTGGGTGGTGAATATTGTGCTAGTCCACAAGAAAAATGGGGAAATTTAGATATATGTGTTGATTTTAGGAATCTAAATCAAGCTTCATTAAAAGATAATTATCCTCCTCCTAACATGGACCATATCTTACAAGCAGTTGCTAGCTTGGAAATGATGTCCATGTTGGATAGGTTCTCTAGTTTTAATCAGATTAGTGTGGCAAAAGAGGACCAACATAAAATGACATTCACCACACCCTAAGGAACTTTCCCTTATAATCAAATCCATTCAGACTCATTAACGCAGGAGTAACTTTTCAGCGAGCTATGGATCTATCTTTTGGTGACTTTTGAAATAATATTATAGTCATTTATGTTGATTATCTAATGTAATGTTCTCCAAGAAAAGAATAGATCACTTGTAGGATCTAGAACAAGTTTGAAAAAGATGTAAAGAACATGGTATCTCTCTTAACCCCAAGAAATCTATTTTTGCTGTCACTAAAGGTAAACTCTTGGGACACATTGTGTCCAGGGAGGGTATTAGAATATACCCTAATAGAGTAAAGGCTATCTTACAATTGAGTCTTCCTTCAAACCAAACTAGTGTGAAGTCTTTTTTGGCGAGGTAAATTTCTTGAGGAAATTTGTTCTATATTTTTTTGAAATCACTAAGCATATTGTGGGCATGATGAAGGAAACATAGGATTTTAAATAGAATGATCTCTAGTTTTTGAATTTGATCTGGGTTCTTGAATCTTTGTGTTTGAGAACATCTTAATCCAATATCTTATCTTTGTGTAAGTGATGCAGTTTCCTTCATAATTAATTTCATTTCCCATATGTTATTGGGTGTATGTTTAGTTCCTAAATAGTTTAGTTAAAATTGGTCTTTGTGCCAATTCTTCTTACTTGTCAGATCTTGCATATGATATTTAAGAATTTTCCTGATATTGGGTTTTCCTTTACAAATTTGGTTAAAATCATATATGATATTTGATTTTAGTATTTAAATTCATTGAAAATCTTGTGAGACAGTTGTACCTCAACAAAATTCAAAGGATATTTATCTTTGTTTAAAGGTTAAATATTCAGAGCTGTTTGGTTCAATTTGGTACCTTTCAGACATGGAATTGTGATATCTCAAGGTACCCAATCTGTTAGCCAACAAATGGTATGAACATGGAAAGTCATAGTGCATGTAGCTTTTTCCATGTAGAAGGTGATTTTATGAAAATAATAAAATACCTTAAGGAATAGTTGAAGCCTATTGGAACCAAGGATAACTTTAAGAAACCCCCACTCAAGAAAATATATAAAATCTTGGTGAATCTTACATTTTTTTTAGAAATTTAAATATTAATTTCTATTGACAAATATTTCTTTTTTCAAAAAAATATTAATTTTATCTGCAATTCTTTTTACATCACTAAAAATTTGTAGAAAATATTAGAAAATAATAGTAAAATGAATCAATTATGATGGTGAATCCTTCCATTTAAAAATAATAATTCTTATGGAAAAGTAGGGGCCTGAGGGTGGAAATGATTGATGGGTTTAAGGGGTAGACTCTATGATATTTAGTTGCCACCATTAATTTAAAATTTAATCTAATAACCCTCATATTTTGTGAGGTAAAATGTACCCATGATCTAAAATTCTCTTGGGGCCCAATTTTTTTGGATCATTGATCTCCAACTCATGGGGCTTGAAATTGCTTTTGGATCATTAATCTTAATAGGGATAAATAGTCCAAAAGCAATTTCAGGCCCCATGAGCATTACCGATCATGGGTAAATTTTACCTTGCAGAATATGAGGGATATTAGGTTATATTTTAAATTAATGGTGACAACTAAAAATTGGAAATATGGCCCAAAAGAAACTATTAATTATGATATGCTATTGGTGAACTAATTCAGATTTCTACTATAACATAAAATTTAGGCGAATATGGTCTAATCATGTATTGAATAATGTGGTGAATTTTTGAGTTAAAAAGTTTAATAAAATAAATTCTTTGGTAATTTAAATAAGAATAAAACAATTTTTTGTAAAAACGTAGTGATTTAGGCCACTTTATAGATTGAACTATTAGCCAAATTTGGATTCTCAAATTTTAGCTATTAACCAATTGGTGAATATTCACCACTAAAAAAATCACCGGTTGGAACATTAAACCTATGATTGTTGATGCTATTAATATATTTGGAAATTATCATGTGAATTTTTCTCATGTGTATACAAATGCTAATTATAGAAAATTGGTATCATTCAATGAAATTTTAGAGATGATATTCCTAATGAGTTATTGACCTTACTTAAAGTGGATGCTATCAACATCTTTAATAATTAGGATTAGTGTTCAATAGAGTTAGCTCCAAGATTTATATTACATTCTCATGATGCCTCTTAGGCAAACATTAATCATTACTAGGAATGGGGTGGTTTAGGAATCAAGAATTTTTTCTACTCTCCCTCTTATTTCTAGTGATATTTGGTGGATGAGATGGGAAAGAAGATTGGGTGGGGCATAGAGAATATAAAACATGGAAGAATGAGGGGAAGACATAAGTTTGAACCAATTGATTTCAATGAAACCCAAGTTAACATTAGAGTGTGAAGGATCCTTGAAAAGGGTGGTTAGACCCATTTTATACACAAGCTCAATGGCTATGGTGCTATCACTTCCATTGAATTCAGTAGGGGTTGTAATAACATACAGGTCTTTGTGAAGGGTTTGAATTCTATGGTCACTAAAAAAACTATCCAAGTGGTTGCTAGGATCTTAGTGGAGGGACCTACGATGTTCAAGGATATAATATTGGGAGATGAAGCTATCACCATGTTCCTTAAGCTAGGGGAGGATATTTATAAATTACATTCAAGTTGTGATAGGAGCTCCCTTAAGCCCTAGAATGAGATTGACCTTTACATTATGTGATACATAAATTTGGAAGATTGATTTAGTTTTGTATTTTCCTGTTGAATTTTTTTATTATTAATCATTTCCATAATGGTAAATCATTTGTTTCCTTTTTAATTTATTTGACCATCTAGAAAAGTGCATCATGGATTGCAAAAAGTGTTATGGGGTTATACCCCTTCACAAGGTCTTATCTTTTTGTTGATGAATTATTTGAGTTTGATAATGTATCCCCCTCTAAAAAAATTATTTTTAATCTCAACCGTAGACTCTCAAAACCTCTCTTTGTTTCTTTGTAGGGAGGAATTTAGACATGGTAGTGGCTTGAATTTCAACCTTGTTGTTAACTTCCCTATTTATTCATCTCCAAGTATGGAGCTATCTAAACCCTATAAAGTCTTGATATGGGATTTGAAAGGCCTTGGTTTACATATTGGTTCAAGATATCATGGTCTTTGAAGGGTAAGGCCAAGGCATTCCATAAAACTCATGTTTGTCATTCCATCCCCCACTTCTTGAACTCTTATATACCCTTCTTGAAAGAACCCTTGTATCCTCTATTCAACCCCAAAAATTGGATGGCCTATTTTAAATAATCAATTCCACCAAAGTGAATATGGATTTTTTTTGAGTCTATTGAGGTTCAAAAAATTAATTAAAATGTTTTTGATTGAAATCAACCAAAATTAACACCAAGATAGCCTTCAATGGGGACACTCCAAGAGGTGTTACTCCTTTATAGGTTGATTGGAAAGATTTTTGAATCTTTGGGAAACCCTCCTAGATGCTCATAATTTTTAGGGTGTGAACCATAGATTTATGGTTAGGAATGCAATGTCTCTTTTGCTTAATTAGGGTCTTTCACCTGATTAAAAGAGATAGATCCCACACCCAAAATCTAGGTGGTTCACTCAATCTAATGTATGTATAATGAATTTGAGACTAAATGTAATTATCTAGATGCAACAAACTAATGAAAACTATTGATTATTGAACAGAAACTAAAGAAATACAACTTGTTTGAAAACACATTGTGTAATTCAAAAACACTTAGAAGTGTGAACAAAACTGAATAGAAATGGATGAGACTGAAAGTGTGCACCTGGAATATGGATGGAGACTGGAAATAGCTTCCAAAATGCTGCTGATCCTGATTTTTAGGATTGGTGGGACCCATTTGCCATTTTGGGTGAATCAGACCTAGTTTTGTGAAATAGTTCCAAAACCCATTTCGAACAAATGAGTGTCTAAAAATGTAGAAAACCAAAAAATGACCTGGAAGTGGGACTCATTCACCACCCATGGAGAATGAGTCCACTTTTGAATTTATGAATATTCAAAGGTGGAATCTAGAGCTTTCGGTCAGCACTTTCTACTTCTCCAAGTCTCTGATTCTGAAACTGTTAGATTCGGGCCTAAAAATGACTTTTTGTTGATATTTTTCCTTATCCAATCAAGAGATGAATTGAACAACTTTGCAATATAATATTCAATGATTTCTAAGCCTCCAAGACATCTAAATCTGTAAACACACAAGACAAGAAAGAGAAATGTTAGATGTGAGGGCATGGGGGTTTGCCTTGGTCAAACCCCTTTTAGGTAATTAAACCAAAATAGAGAAAGAATGTAATGAAACATGCAATAATGGAGTTGATTACCTTGTTATAATGATTGAAATTTAATGTCTATAGAAAAACATGAAGAATTTTCCCTTGAATGTCTAAAAATTGCTTATCTTAATGACTTTATTCTATAGGAAATTCACCTTATTAGCTCATAAATTGGATCCCTAAGGCCGACATGTAAAAATAATAAACTTAAATTTTAGTTTTTCCCGCTTAAAGATTAAAAATGGGCCAAATGGGACTCATTCGCTACCCATGGCAAAGGGGTGCCACCTAGATGGGACTAATTCACCATGGATGGTGAATGGGTCCCATAGGGGCCATTTTGCCAGCTAAGATGCCAAGAAATAAGGAAATAAGGTTTATATTGTGAATTTGTCAGGTATTTCATCAAATTATGCCTCAAGATGCACAATATGGGTTAATTATAGGGGCCTATTAATGATGATGTGAATGTCAATTAGGGCTTGGGACACAAAATTCAATGTGAAACTGTGATTAAATACACTTTACAACACTAAAATGAGGTCCACACAGCCTAGGAAGGCACAACATCCAATGTGAATGTGCAAGACACATTACAACACTAGATTAACATTAATTTTAAGTTATAAGTCTTCTAGATTAATGTGAGGATGCATTCAAATAAATTTTTTAATGTTGAATTAGGGGAAAATGGATTCATTAAGTTTAGAAAAGCATGAAAGTCCTTTACAACACCTTTACAAGACATCGTTAAATACATTTGAAAGGGTCCAAGACCTAGTGTGGATGTGAAAAACACCTCAAAACACCAAATCAAGGCCTCAATCAGTCCAATTTATCATGAATTATTCCCATGTCAAGAAAATTTCTTTTTTTCTATGGTACTAGGTGATAGCAACAAATTTTATAAGAGACAGGTTTATAGGTTGACCAAAGGTCCTATGTAATTTGAAACAGATTGTAAGAATAACATTAAAAGATAACAAAGATAGGTTGGAAAAGATGTAAAAAGCATTGAAGGATATTAAAGCTACTTTGCAAAAAGGTAAGAGGAATGCTGAGGTCAAAGCCACTATTAAGAAAAGGCCTAGAGTTTAATGGTCCTGGTGCTAGAACACATAGTTGTAAGAGGAAACTTATTGATGGTGATAAGCACAACTAAGATATAACAAACTTCTACATCAATCTACCTATGGAAGATATCCAAACAACTAAGACCTTGCAAAAATTGTAATTCTCTCTGTTTTTTCTTTATGCTTTAGGTACTTTGATTTGGGTCAACTAAGGTTTGGTTAAAGTCTTGCTTTTACAAGATTTTAGGACCCATTTAAAACCCATTTTTTACCCTAACAAAAAAATAATATTGCTATGTGTTTATGGGTCATCTAAGTTTCTCAACATGTATCAGTTGTAGAATTTAATAATTTAAGATGATTGACATTGTCACTAACACTCAAGTATCATCTCTAATTCATTTTTAATGCTTACATTAAGTTAACTCCAATAACATCCTTATATCTCCATGAAACAATAATACATAAATACAACCTTATCATTCCAAAAATTAAACCTTTTTATAAATTTATCTTTCTTATCTCTTTATAACCAGAGGAGAAGACTGAGTAGTTGAACATGTTCCAATAGTTGTGATAGTATTTGTTGATTTAATGTCCAATATTTTTAATAATATAACATACTAGTTGCAACTTTAAAGTTAGTGTTGATCATGAATACTCATAAGTCATAACTGAGTGAAACGTATTCGTTAGATATAAAAAGCTACAAATCATGTGATGCCACATCAACACACCAATAAAACATGATTTAATACACAACTATTATAAACTTAATGCACAACTATCAATCTACCCTTTTTTTAGGGTCTTTTTGGACACCTCAACAAAAAAATGATGATGTGGACTTGAAACCTTAGTCATAAGTAAGGGCCTTGCCAAGTAAACTGCTATAAAAAATTAGAAGTGATTTGAAATTGCTACATAAGATCTTGAAAGACATAAAATTAAGATACCCAACTATTGAATCCTCTTCTCTACTTATGAATCAATGACCTACATCTTTTAAATATTGCATTATTGCATTGCACACTGCAAAATTATATACTTATGAAAAACTTCAACTCCATTTATCAAATTCCTTTTTCCCAGCCTTACAAAACATATCACGGCCACCGGAGATCACAAATCACAGAACGGCCGGTCTGCAACTGCCAATAGAGTTTGACTGGTTGGTGTAATCAGTTATACAATTTCCCTAGAAACTGCTGTGGCGGAAAACATTTATGCACTCCAATGTCTCTCAAATGAATTGACACCTTGCACGTTTCTTGACTTTATTCAATTGAGTCTGCATCTTACACATTAAAAATGATTTGAACAGGCTCAAATAATTGCTGTTCGAAATAATGTACGTGTACGCCAAGCTCTCTTGAAGAATGAATTTCGACCTACACACGGTATTAACACCCTCTTTCAAAGAAGTTTTCAAGACCATTAACACCCTCTTTCAAAGAAGTTTTCAAGACCACCTTCGCTATCCATGGCCCTACACGCTAAAGCCAGATACATAATTTCTCTGAAGTTTAAAACAAAACATCAAAACAGTGTCATCAGCGATTGACTAAATTCGAATTGGCCTTCAATGGAAAGATAAGAAGAAAATGATATATTCAGATTCTGAACACCACATAATTACACAAATATCTATGTGGGACATGAACACAATTGATTAAACTTCTCTTCAAATTGAATGCTATTTTGAATAGCAATAAAAGTATCTGACAGTTAGTTCTAGTGCTCTTATTAAGGGCATCAGATCAATTCACGGTCAGTAATTCACCATCGGAAAATTCATGGTCAGCAATTCATCATTGGAAACAATTTACCGTGGGAAAATTCATCGCCATGACAAATTCACCACCAGCAATTCACCACCGCTGAAAATTCATCACATTCTTTTTGCAATTAATTTTTGGCAGTGGTGAATTGCTGGTGGTGATTTTTCCTTAAGGTGAATTTGTCATGACAGTGAATTTTTCCACGGTGAATTGTTAAGGATGACAGTGAATTTTTCGGGTGTTGGTGGTAAATTTTCCTAGAGCCCTTATTAAGAGTTGTAGTTTTAATAGTCTTAATGTGTTGTCAATTAAGTATCTAAGAGTTAGTTCTAGTGCTCTTATTAAGAGTTATAGTTTTAGTAGTCGTTAATGTGTTTTCAATTGGTGTTTGTTAGGTGTCAAGATAGATTTCAAGATTATAAGAATTGGTTATGAGTTTATAATCTTTATAAATGCAATCTCTATTTTGATAAATACAAGTATTGAATAGCAATCGTTGATATCTTTGTCATGGTATCAAAGTAGGACTAGGTGTGACTTTGTTATACGAGTGTCTAGAAAAATAATGAGCCATTTGAGAGTTGATCCTCCTAAAATAGAGTATTGTTGGATAGTTTTTTTGTAGATAGAGTAGTGTAAGTGTGGTTTGTAGATGTTTTTATCTTGATTCTTGAGTTTTTTGCAATATTGTGAGAAGGAGAAAGCACCATAGTTTTTTTTGCAAGGAAGAGCTTTTTATTTAAAAGTGTTGTGATTGCCTAGATTGGTTGCATGAAGAAAAAGATGAACCATCCAACTATTTGAATGAGTATTAGATGTGTTGAGATCATTAAAGAATATTTGAAAAGGTTGTTAGAGGAAATATAAGGTCCTTGACATGTCTCCATTTAAATGTTAAAGGATGAGAGACACTCGAAGTTTCAAAAGTGGTAGTAGTTTGTTCATGTGATAGTTTAGTGGATGCTTGTTTGTAGGGAGGATGTTAGAGATATTTTAAGATGAAAAGTAAAGTTTGTAATTTGTATGGATATACTAGATGTCCAAGATTTTTTTGTTCTTCATTAAGGGGGAGTGTTAGAGTAATGAATAAATGAATGTGTGTGAGTGTTGATAATTAGTTTTAGTGCTAGCAATAAGAGTTGTAGTTGTGTCAATAGTCATTAGTGTGTTGTCAATTAGTTTTAGTCAAGTGTTGAGCTAGATTTTAAGATTGTACAAATTGGTTGAGTTTGTAATCTCTATAAATGTGATCTCCATTTTGATTAATAAAAGTAGTGAATAGAAGATAATATCTTTGTCAACTCAATTACCAACACTTAAAAGACTTGACTTTGAAAAACAACAATATTTTCAAAATTTTAGAAAGTAGATGAATTAAATTGCTTGTGTACTATTCTTTATTTTGGTATGCATGATTATTTGTAACTCGTGAAAATATTCACACAATACTTATGTCAAAACAATAAAACTTAATCTAATTTAAACAAAAGAATATAGATAAAAATTCAAATTTCAAAATAGTGTCTTGAAAATTAAGTTTCTTAAATTAGGTAAAAGAAGAAAAAATATCATTTCTAAACTCCTCCACCTTTTTTATCGTAAACTAAATTGAAACCGACTTACTAGAGCAGACCTTCATCTTTCTCTCTCTCAAACACCTTATAACAAATTAAAGTACATTCGGAGAGATCTACAATAAAGAAAAGAAGATGAACAAATACATATATGTTCATATATGTTACACATTTCATATTTCTCCAACATATTCAATCAATGGACAAATATATATATATATATATATATACACACACACACACACACACACACAAAATCTAGTGTAACCACTTTCCAATTATATAAGCAATCATTCTTAATTGAATGTGATTGACTATAAAAATGATAGAAATATATATAAACTGAAAATAAACTAGAATGAACAAAGTGAGCATATTTCTAACATGGTGACAACAAAATTTTAGACAATTTAGATTTATATACTTTTGGGACCTTTCAAATCTCTAAAAATGTTTTGAAAAATATGAAAGATTTGTGTAAAACATCTTTTAACAAGATAATTTTACTAAGAAGAAATACCTTCTCCTTAATTGCCCTATGAGAGCTCTAGGAAAATTCACTGCCAACAATTCACTACCAACAAATTCACCTCTGACAATTCATTGCCAACAATTCATCATCATGACAAATTCATCTCGTGAAAAATTCACCGCCAACAATTCACCAACAATTCATGACGGTGAATTTTCCACGAGATGAATTTTTCATGACGAATTGTTGACGAAGAATTATTAGAGATAAATTTGTTGATGGTAAATTGTTGGCAGTGAATTTACCTGAAACCCCCCAAAAAAATAGATAGTATAAATGAGATGGTATTGGAATTAAGGACTTAGTCCTTTAGAACAACACATTAGGGGCTAGGTTAGGATGGAGATTTTATTGATGAGAAAAACAAACCATGGGATGGGGAGAAATATATAGATTCAGCTTATCCAATTAAACTATTCATGTCAAAGTCTCTTCCCAAGGCTACTGCATCTACACTTTCATATATCTCTCATGATTTGGTGGGGAACTCCTAAATTGCAATAGAATACTTGGGATGGAGAATTATCAACTTTTTGGAGTGATTCGTGGATGGGAAATTCATCACTTTCAATACGCTTGGTCTTAGAACATGTTTGAAGATAGTTGCAGAATTGATGGGGAGTAAAGTTTACGGTTTGTTGGGTAGAAAAAGAGGTGGGAGGTTGTATAAATTGATTGGAAATAGTTTGAATATCTTCCCTTCCCTTGATTACGAGAAAGAAAGTCTACCTAATCTGCTAAAACAATATGAATTCCCAACCTATCTAGGGACAACAAATTAATATGGAATGAAGATAGTTCGAGCGTATACAAAGTTGGATCTGGAGTTGACTTCTTCCATTTAATAAACATCTTCAAAGTGCAATTTCTTCGTCTTGTTGTCAACTTTAAATAAAATATTAAAATTTTATAATTTAAGAAAGTGTCGTCTTAGAGGTTCATCTCAATGCTACCTATTCAGGATAGCAGTGTATATTGATCATCCTTATCCTTTGATTTATTGTGACGTTGTTTCTAAAATTTGGAAATACAATGAATCTTCTATGAAAATTCAAAGTAGCACATATATTGTATTGACTTAAGAGGATAAAATATTTAGGATAATTTATTATGATGTAGTTTTTAAAATTTGGAAATGCAGTGAATCTTTCATGAAAATTCAAAGTAGCACATATGTTGTATTGATTTAAGAGGATAAAATATTTAAGGTAATTTATTGTGATGTTTTTTAATTTAGAAATGCAATGAATCTTTCATGAAAATTCAAATTAGCACATATTGTATTGACTTAAGAGGATAAAATATTTAGGGTTTCTTTTGAAAGTTCTCATGTGTTGCACTCTTTGGGTATATAGTTAGAAAGGAACAACCATATCTTTAGAGAGAAAATAGGGTAATTCTAAGTGTAAAGATGGATAATTTTTTTCTTATTTGATATCCTTCATTCTATTAATAATAAATTTGAGAAATAATTATTGAGGATGAGTTTTATATGAACGAATTTTCTAGAAGATTCTATGAAGATCATTTTTAATGGAATTTTTAGGAGGGGTCTTAGTTAGAAAGGGTAATAGTCTTTATTTGAGATGTTTTGTGTAGTTAATTAGAAGTAAGTCCTACTTAGATCTTATAACAAATTGTAGTGTAGGAAATTGAATACCTTGCACTTTCACACTATGTAATGTCCTTCCTTTAAGCTCACGATTTAAAAATAGCTAAACACAAGATGCTAACACCACTATACCTTTTGTCTAGCAAAATTATGATGATTTTGAGTTTTTGAGTCCATTCTTCCTGGATGAGAGTGTTACATAGAGATGTCTACATGATGTGCTAATATCCTATAGAGAATCATGATTCAAGTGGTCATTGGAATGTTATGTTTCCAAAAATATTTTGAATGTAACACTCTTATGTGACAGTCGTGCTTGGTAGAAAAGCCACAACTTTCTAGTTTGTAAAAAGAAAGATTTTTTACTCTCTCTCTCTCAAATGCATCACACTATGCTCTTGGCTTTGGCTTTGCAACTTTCTTGAATCTCTATAGGTTTTGAAGCAACAACAACCATCCAACACTTTGCATGTTACTTCTTGATTGTGAGATTGAGCAAGACAACTATACTACAACTTTTAAATCAACCTTGGAGGTTGTTTGTGGCTTTTTGGTGAAAAATATCTAATTTATGTTGTCTCCTCATTGCTTTGAATATTTCCTTTTTATTCTAGCAGCTAGATGTTCTTGGTGTTAGCATGTTATGTTTAAATTTGTTGTTTGAATTATTTATATTGCATCTTTATCAATCTTCATCTACATATTTATTTTATCAATTTAACCAATCATCAAATCAATCTTGGCTATCAATGGAGGTTGAAAGACCAAGATGGTGGTTTGACTGAGACAAGCCCTTAAACAACCATCCAAACATTTTTCTTCTTCTCTTTTTGTGTGTCGGTGTTTATATTAGAAGAAAACAAAATTTTCAATTATACACTTTTCTTTTTAATATTTTTTGTTATTGGGGTTCTACACTTTATATTTTTGTTTTTGTTTTTTTTGTTTTTATATACTTCATATATAGTGAGATTGTAATATATTTCCTATTTGTAGGCATAAACCTTGAGGTATTCTATACTTTATCATCATGTCTATACATGATGAGAATGTGTTGTGAGGATGTTCATACTACACACTGGTGTTTATTGTCGAGGCTTCCAAAGAAGATATTTTGGACAATTATTATATTTGGAAGTTTTGTATTGAAGTTGTAATTATTTGGTTCAAATTTCTAGTTATAAGTATAAAAGGATTTATCAAACTATAGAAAAAATTGTTTGATTCATCTTAATGTTAATATAGGAAGTTGATTCTCTAGGAAGGTTATTTCCTTTGCTAGAATTAGTTTAATTTTTTTTCATTTTGGTGAACCCAACATTCTTACAAAAGTTAAAACATAGTGTAAAAATTAAAAGGAAAAACTTTCAAAAACACAAAATCAATTGCTAAGGCCTCTTCTAATTATGTTCCCTGAATTAAAGTTAGACTGAGTGTTGTAAAGAAACTTATGAGATTTATCTCTTTCATCGGGTAACATGGTCAAAAGAAGTATCTATAATTTAAACATGTCACAATCTAGACTATTTACAACTCCTATCCAAACTACATCAAATTTTTCTAAGGGACAATTCATAACAAGAATGATAAACTATCCAAACTCACCTCCTCATTATATTTCTACAAATCATACTTCACTGATTGTCTCATCCCCCTCTTCGAGTGGTGTGTTGATCACGATGCTACCCTAAGGGTTGGTTTTGATCATCTATTCAAATTGTAGAAGTAAATTTGTGTGACTCTAAAAATGCTCTATCTAATGACATGTTTGGACAAGGTGCTCTTGTTATGGATACTACCTACAATATGTTAATTTTAGATAGTAGAACACTTGAATTTATTTGGATTTTGGTGCACATTTTTCATAGAAATATCCTCTCCTATACTTCAATCTTAGTAAATCCACAAGACTCACAATCTAACATTATTGAAACATAACTATCAATGTTGATGCTAGTGCCTACTATTTATATGGTCACAACTACACCTATGGAAACAATAGCAACACCTTCTTCAAGATTATTTATGGGTTGTTCCTTTGTATTTCTTGGATTTGGTCTTGGTGCCTCTCATCTCCCTATCTCTACCATCACAACATCCATATTCCAAACATCTATTGCCTATACTCACATAGTTGATCATAGCCTAAACCAACTTCTACAAAATGTTGGCTAGTTACAAAATCAAATAGCTACATTATCCAACACTTCTTCTCATCTATTGACCCAATCATACAATTGATGTATTCCATTGGCCTTACACATCCTTAACACTCCTCTTCCCTAATGCTTTGAATCAACTCAATTTGAGAAATTTAGTGAAAAAGGGGACCCTCAAAATCATGTTTCTACTTTCACTACACTATATATGTAATGACTTCATTTTTTAGGATTCATTTTTAGTAAAACTATTCCCATGGTATTTGAAAGATACCACATGTGTTGGAATAGTTTTTCTCCATTCCTAACAATTATATTAATACATTCAAGCAACTAATCAATCAATTTCTCTAGCATTTGTAGGAAAATATTGAACCACATATATGAATTTCATTGATCTCATCTATTGTCAGCAAGGACCTACTGAGAAATTGGCTAATTTTATCTTCATATATCAATCATTATTCTCCTAGATTGTTTATGGGCTCCCTAATTCTGATGTACATGTATTCATTATAAACTTGTTGCCAATGCTTAGGGACAAAATATCATCAATGAAATACAATTCCTTTTTATCATATTTGCATAACTGTGAGAGATTACCACCAATTTCTTAGTCAGTATGGAGGCTATACCTCATCAACTTAATTTGATAATCAAAGTGGTGCATCTTCTTCTATAAATTATAAAATAAATAAATATTTTAACTAGCAAGAAAGCATCATTAATGTACCAAAGAATTTTGGGATCTCACTTGTAGTACCTCAAAGACATAGATCATTCAAAAAATTATTTGATTATTTTTATAGTATCATGCAAAAGATATTAAAGGATAAATTTATTTATCTTCTTAAAATAAAACCTCTTCTAACTGATTTGCCTTATTTGGTTTAGTACAATCTAATTTTTTTTTGCCAGTTTCATTGTGTCCCTAGCCATGAGACTGTGATATGTATGCATATTTTTTTATTTGGTGCAAGACCACATTGATGTTGGTAACATTCAAATACGTGAAAATAAGAAAATTTCTAATAAATTGATTGATAAGATAAATCAAGAACTCCAAATATATACTAATCCTTTTCATATGCATTCTTCTAACATTGTTTTAGCTAGTGCTTTTCCTTCTACAACTTCTAAAAAAGTGAAGCAAATGGTGGGCATGATTGACATTGACACAAGATTACATCCAACACATGATATCACCATGTCTACCATATATTTTTACACAAATTATTTTCATATGACTATAGATAATGGGATTCTTTATATCCCTTTATTTTTTAATGAGAAGATCAATATTGGTGTTCTCATTGATCTTTCTAGTAGGGCGAATATCATAAGAGAAAAGAATATTTTTACTAATGTATTTTGTAAGGAAACATATGATATTTCTTCAATGACCATTCATACACATGATTTCTTCTCTCTTCCTTCTATGGGTTCCATCACTTTGACTATCCAGGTTGGACCTGGAGTCAGAAAACACATTTGTTATTATCCCTGGGTCTAACTTATTTAGAGTGAAAAGAATTCAATGGATAACTTCCATGAATGTAGTTGCTTTGGTGTTACAAAAATGTCAAAAATTTCCTCATGATTGCACAATGCACATTATGTAGCACACTAGATCTAAGCCACTTATGTCAAATGGAGTATTTTCTCTTAATTATTTTACCATTGCCTCTAGGTCCTATATGACCTCATGGTGATTTTTTATTTAAATCATATTCAAATTTCAAAGTAAGGTCTTTAAAACCTTCTTCTTCAACATCTCCCTCATCTTCCTCATCTTTTGTGGTCACTTCCCATTCAATCTCTTCATTGCAATGTGTTTTTGTCTATATACCTACCTCCTCGATGGCTAAATATAAGCATGATCCATTGAGTAGATCGACTTCCCCTTCCACTTAAGGTTTCCCAACCTTTGGTGGTGCCTCTTATTCCCCCAAATGTCAAAAAATGGAAAGAAGAGAAAGATACCCATGTTGGGTAAATCTTTCTCTCATATTTTCTCTCCTCCTTGGATCCCATTGTTCCTAGACCTACCCCTCAAGTAGTGAAAAGAAAGCAGCCTGGTGGAAAAAAAATTCCATTCATTGCCCATGTCTCATCCTCCAATGGTTCCTTTTTTCCTCTGACTAGTCCCACAATAAAAAGAGAAAAGACACCAATGGAGTAGACTATGGACCATGCACCCCAGGTCTCTCTTCCTCCACCTAGACTGAGACTATTATTCCTTCTATTTGAAAATTGATTGCATCCCCATAATCAGAGCAAAGTGACCCCCTTAGTAAATTGTGTATGGACCCCATCATTGATGTAAGCAATTTGTGCATGAGAGGAAGCAGTTCCAATGTGTTCTAGCCCATGAGCATGTTGTTATGTATATGCATAAATCTAAGCACCTTCTTTTGATGCAAAAAATCCCAGATTTGTCAAGATGCATTCTTCTCCTCCATCTCCACCATTAGTGATTGTTTCTTTGATACCATCTCTTATTCATTTTTGGGATCCTAATGAACCTCACTTGAAGAGGATGCAATTGTTCCTAGATCCTTTAATAGAATCACCTCTAATACGAAACCTTCCCATAATTCCACCATTTTTAGAATCAATAAACACATCCAACACATATGTAATATCTAGTATTATAGTTTCTAACTTAGTACCATTCTAGCATACTCATCATGAAGTCTTTCTAGATGTTTTTTCCCCACCATAGTTGATATCAATATTCCCCATCCACCTCCCAAGAGAAAACTAGAGAATTATCCAACTCTATCATATCCCAAATGAAAACCAAATCCACCATCTCCATCACATTCAAAACCTTATTCATTAGTCTTCTTCACATAAAAGAGTGCATGTTTGTCTACAACGATTACTACTATTCATGTGAGAATAGTTGTGACAATCCTCTTGTTGTTTATTCTAATAGTGACTCAACAAATTCTCCTTAAGAGGAGAATCTATTTTAGTCCATCAAATATTCTTTTGTGTTGTCTACGATTTTCACAAAAAACATTGACATTCACTTCAGAGGATGTCTAGGATGATGTTGTTCTTGTAGTTAGCTCTTTGTCTCTTGTAGGTGAAACACCTAATACTTATTTAATAGTGCTTGATTTACAAGCCCGACCTACCTCTCCTTATGATCAATATTGGGAGATCAATGATTTTTCCAAGGAAGGACTTTATAAAAATTCCCCTCTTATCTTTATATATTTAGTTATTTTGAGTGTATTCTTTGTGTTTCCCTCATGCTTGCTTGTATATGTTTGTTAATCTTACCTGAAAGACCCATGATACCCTTGTAAGTACATGGATACATGAGAGATGAAGCAGTCTAAATTCCTCTATTTGTATAATCATTATACTATGTGTTGTATATTGATCTTCTTGTTTTTTGGGATGATGCAAAACATTGAAACATTTAGGTCTCTTCCATGTTGACCAAAAAAATTATTTGATTTAAAATGTGACCTTATTTTGTACTTGTAGTTCTACTACACTTGGGGAATTCCAACTATTGATTTTTTTTAAATCTATTGATATATCAAATCTTCATACTAACCCCAAGCCTATGGATCCCTTAGTGTTCTTGTTGCAAGCGATGTTGTGGAGTTTATGTGTCATCCCTACATTGTGTGATGACATTTCATGAGTATGATTTATTGTATTTAATGACACAACATCCTTCTTTATATTTCTTATTAAAGATTTTGTCTATTTTATCTCTCTTCTTAAAATACTTACACTCTTTGAGTCATGTAATTATTTTAAGGGGTGCTATCATAATGAACACTCACATTATTATCTTAAATAAAAATATCCATTATCAACTTGATAATATATGAACCACCTAGCATAATGTAGCTTGTTAGGCTGTTGGTTTTTATATCTCCTAACTTTTCCATGGTTGTTTTGCAACATAAGTTATAGTAACCATGATTAATAAAAATGTTGTATGTTCTTTAGCAAAGAACAACTTGTTGGAAATAATATCAAAATTATTTATTAAAATCATTTGTCAAAATATTCAATCTTATTCTCTTCCTATTATCTCTCTTTCTCTTTCTTGTCGAGTTATGTCATTTTTTGTTTGTGTGTTTTCATGCATTTTTATCATGTCCTCTTTCTTCCTGATGTGTGTCTTTTAGTTAACATATTTTTATGTGATTATTTTTGTATTAACATATTAGTCTTATGTAGGATATTTTAGTTGTTGTGCAACTCTTCTTTCCTTGGAGGCATATCCATGTGGGTTGAAGATTATTCCTCTACAGTATCCTAAAAAATTATTAATTTAAAATAATTTCTTACTTTAGCATGCATATTTAGTATAATGCTACCAAAGTGTGGGAAAAATCTATGTTGTAAAATACATATTAGGTGCAATTTCACACTACATAATGTACTCCCTTTAAGCTCATGATTTAAAAATAGTTTAAACATAAGATGTTGACACCAAAATACCTTTTGTCTAGAAAAATCATGATGATCTTAGGTTTTTGAGTTCATTATTCCTGGATGAGAGTGCTACATGTAGATGTTTTCACAATGCACTAATGTCTCGTGAAAAATTATGATTCAAGTGGTTGTTGGAATATTACATTCCCAAGAATCTTTTGAATGTAATGCTCGTGTGTGGCAATCATACTTGGAAGAAAATTTGTGACTTTCTATTTTATAAAAAAAGAAATGTTTTTGACATGCTCTCTCTCAAATGCATCATGGTATGCTCTTGGATTTGTCTTTGCAACTTTCTTAAAGCTTTACATGTTTTGAAGGAAAAACACCCATCCAACACTTTGCATGTTACTTCTTGATTGTGAGATTGAACAAGACAACTATATTGCAACTTTTAAATCAACCTTGGAGGTTTTTTGTAGCTCCTATTGAGAGATATCTAATTTATTTTATCTTCTTCTCATCACTTTGAATGTTTCCTTTTAGTGCTATTAGCTAGATGTTCTTAGTGTTGGTATTCTATTTCTAAAGTTAATATTTGAATTATTTATATTGCATCTTATCAATCTCCATCTACATATTTATTTTATCAAAATCAATCATCAAATCAATCTTGGTTGTCCACAGAGGTCAAAAGATCAAGATGGGGGTTTGGTTGAGGCAAGCCTCTAAATAGACACCCAAACATTTTTATTCTTCTCTTTTTGTGTGAAAGTGTTTGTATTAGAAGAAAACAACATTTTTGGTGATACCCTTTTCTTCTTAATATATTTTTGTTATTGGGATTCTATATAAGTTATATTTTAGTTGTTTTTTGATATAATTCATATATAGTGGGCTTGTAATCTTTTTCATATGTGTAGGTACATATTTTGGGGTATTTTGTACTTTATGATCATGTTTATACATGATGACAATGCACCACAAGGATGTTTGCACTATGTGCTAGTATTTATGGCTGAGGCTTCTAGAAGACTACAAAATTTATCCTTAAGACATGTACTTTTCATTTATGTAGAAATTAGATTTTATTTTTCACTACAAAAGAGATATTTTTGAACATTTTTTTATAATTGGATGTTTTTATTGAAGTTGTAATTATTTAATTCAAATTTCTAGTTATAAGAATAAAAGGACTTGTCAAGCTATAGAAAAATTTGTTTAATTCATCTTAATGTTAATAGAGGAAGTTGATTACCAAGGAAGGTTATTTCCTTTTCTAGAATCAATTTAATATATTACACAAATAATAAAATCAAGGGTTTGAATATTTTACTCTCTATTGGTTGCTAATAGTTAATCATAGTGGGGTGGGGAGCCTAGCTCAATTAGCTATAACATCCTATTGCAGGCAAGAGGTCACAAGGTCTAGTATCCCCTATTCCCATGGTATCAAAGGGTGTGTCGTGCTAGCATCATTGGTCATGTGAAAAAAGTTTTCCAAGCACACTATAGTTGTAGGGGGGCTACTTAATTCTTTCCATCTATAAAAAAGTAGTTAATCATAGTAGGATTCAAAGTTGGGTATCTATGGATTATTAAAATAATATATAATAGATTGAAAACTATAAAATTGTCCTTGTAAAGGTTTATATAATTTACCAAATATTTAAGTGGTCCCTTTTCATTGTTTTAAAAAGTGTGATATGAAAACAATTTTTTAAACAAGTGTTATGATAGATGGATTTCCATTATTAACAATGGTTAGTGAGTAGGTGAGATCATGAGATGATATTATTTCCTTCCTAGATGAGAAGTGACAAATAATCACTTGACAATAGATTCATCTCTTAATTAGACACTATGAGTTCAATGAAGATTGTTCCTAAAAATGCATAATTGAATCCAATAAACCATCATATACATTTACTTGTTTCTTTATAATACAATGTTCTCCATGTTGATGAAAAATGTCTATTTTTCAAATCAATTTATGCATAATAATTAATTCCCATTCTATGACATACATTGAGAAAAAAAATTCATAGATATTAAAATAGTTAAATATTAATCGTAAATGTTTGAATATTTAAGATCTAAAATGTTAATGGATCAAGGCCATCCTCATGACCTACATAATCTTAACTCTTATTTTATAGTTTGTGGTACACTAGAGAACCCTCTTGAGATTCATAATATCTCTAGAATAAACAATCTATATCCTCCAAAATTCCATACATTATTTTCTAGACGTGTTAGGAAATTTGGATCAAGTGTACATGGTGCTATCCAAGCACACATTGAACCTTAGGTATCCTTTATCATTATATTTTTCACAAGGTTCTAGAAAGTTACAACCCAAATCACTAAGGTCCACTATAATTAATAGTCAATATTATCATATCCATCATATTGAAAATGAGATTAATATATAAAATATCAATTATTTCAACACCATTAAATTTAATTATATAATAACATCGCATAAAAGATCAACTATTTGAACTCCACAATTTCCATTTTAAACATTATGAATAAATATAATATTAGACTTTTAGATTATATCATGAAAAATTATTTAATAAATAAAATTATAACTTAAATTATACAAGTAATAAAAGATAATCAACAATTTCATGAAAGTTTATGAAATATATCTAATAGAAGATAACTAACCATACATATTTTGAGAAATTATACTATGCAAATAATATTCGTCTTAATTAAAAATTAGATTTTTTTTTTTCATTTTCCTCAATTAATAATAATTTCTAATTTATTATTAATACTATTTATAGTTATTTTAAGATTAATTTAATTTAATTTAAATAATTAATTAAGTATGAAATTAAATTTGTTAAGGGGCAATGGATCTAGCTCGGATGGCTAAAGCATCTTATTGCAAGCAAAAGGTCACGAGGTCTAGTCTCCCCATTGTCCCCATGGTACTAGATCCTTGATGTTGATGCAGGAGCAACCAGTGGTGTAAGGGCAATCTTGCTTCACCCAAAAATAGTTAAATTTCAAGTTTCTCGGTTTTTAGATGTTTTTACATTTTTGGATACCCTTTTCGTCATAATAAAATTTTCAATTTACGTTTTTTATTTTCTCTTCTTGGGTGGAAAGATATTGCAGTTTTTGTCACTCAAATTTGCACCTGAAAATCTTTCGAGTGGGATTTGAGGCACTTAGAGCTTTCGGATCAGCCCCGAAACTTGCCAAAATCGGCGTAGCTTGATTTCAGCGCGTTTTTGACTTTGGGACCTTTCCAACGGTTCAAACGGTTTGCGAATCGAAGTCCCGGATCAAAAGTTATGGCCCCGAGAAGTCGGCGCACTTTCTAGAAGATACCATTGCAAATGCTCTTTTGAAATTTGAACTTCATGTTGTAAATTTTCAGCGCCAAACCGCCTAAACTCAATTTGAATGTTGTTTTGGCTCCAAACTAATGAGGAGCTCTATTTATGGGCAGGTTTTCTAATTTTTGGGTAACTTTTTGGGGACAAGCTCGCATATTGCGAAAGGGTTATTTTGTAGCTTTCTGTAGCTTGCATGTGTTGTAGAACTTGGGGATTTGAGATTCTCTGCATGTAAGAAGCTCCATTTTCTGAATAATAAAATTATTCTCTTGTTTGTGGGTTATTTTCTGTGTCTCGGGTTTCGCCCTCATCAGATGTGCTAAATAACTTAAACTCTATGCAAATCTAAGATTTTTTGTGGATAAATCTTACATTTTGGGACTAGTTTCGTACAAGATAGATTTGATCTCTAAAGTATAGTTCTAATTTGATCAAATGGAGAATTTTTTATCTATGAAAGTGTTGGTAGACAACAAGCAAGCATGCAATGGCCAATATGTGATTCTAAAGCAAGTATTGATTTTTTTAATGTTTCAAATCTAAATATTCCTTTGAATGCTTCCTATTATTGTTTAAGATGTTCAAATGATTTAGGGTGATTCTTGGATGTTAGATGGTCAAATGAATGTCTTTAAATACCAATACATAATGAATAATCACATAAATGTGTACCAAATTGCTCAATACTTAGTAAAAAAGGACAAGAGTAGCCTTTTAAAATTTTAAAAATAATAATTTAGAGTTAGTTTTGTGTCATATATAATCACTCCCATTGACCATGCATATGGTTTCAATAAGGTATGCAAAACATCAACGTAGGGATTAGGTACATTTAAATTCAAGATCATGTGAATGTGTGGGAATAGGTATATATAAGACTAGAAAAGGTCAAATATACATAAATGTGTGTATATAAGAACAAACAAGAATAATTGAAGATTGAAGAAGGAATCAAACTTAACACAAATATATACCACATGTCATTATATAAACATATTACGACATTCCACCAAAATAAATACAAATTAATATAAATACGTAAATTTTGCCAATTCACCTAATGTTCTAGACTTTAAAGTGATATCTAACCAACTCTCCCCCAAAAATCTGATTACCCAGCTTCGAAAATGACAGAACTAGAAAAGTTACCCTAAGTGGTAGTAAGTAAGCAGGCTCATAATGGCGATGTTGCTAGTCCTGTATATTACACATTAAGCCCATAGAATAGGCAGGCTCATAATGTTGATGTTGCTAGTCCTGTATCTTATACATTACGCCCATAGAATAATCAATCTCTGTGTGAATTGGAATTATCTAGCAACACTCATTTTCTCGTCAGTAGGTTTGACAATCTGCCAAAAAGAACGTTTTTTTTTAATACTCTGTCAAATCGTACATTAAACTGAAAGCAAAATCACCGGAGGATCTCGAAGTAGGTACTTCAAATTGTGTATAATGTTCCATGAATTCAAGAAAGAATAAAAAGTTTCTGGTAAATGTTTCACGTTCCGTAATCTTTACATTTGAAGAAAGCACGAGGAAGTTGTAAGATAGAGAAAACAAAGAAAACCACTACAGTAATTGAGCGATTCTATCGCTGTCTACGTTATCATTACGAATTATTAATTTGGGTTATATTGGATTTTTTTCAATAATTAAGAAAAACAAAACTTTTGTTGACACAGACATCTGTATTTGGATGGTATTTGGAATACAATGTAATCTTTTTAATGAATAAGTGTTAATATTATCATTCGTAAAATAGACTAATAATATTATTATTCATAAAATAGACCAACACGTCTTAAAAAATGAGTGGAAAGTGTCACATCTGAAAAGTTTAAAGAAACAAAACAGAACTACAACATACCTCTTTGTGGTAAAAACAAGAATACTAAAAGGGACAAGTAGATCCGGAACATCCAATTTATTCCATACATCAACTGGTAAGAACAAGAATACTAGAAAAAACAGGTAGATCCGGAACATCCAATTTATTCCATACATCAATGAGATCTGAAATATCTACCTATTGTTTGTCAAATTCAGTGGAACTTAAACCCATTCTTTGAACTCAGCCTCAACCATAAAAATAAGAATATAGTTCAAAAACAATAATCAATATCAACGTGATCATGACGACATGGATAAATTTCTTATCTCTATCTATCTGCAATGCGCCGTGCCGTGCACTTTTTCCCATTGAAAATGGACATCCCCCATTTAAATTCAAAGAGAGACTTATGAGATACGTCCCTGGAATTCTTCCCAAACTTCTTTAAAGCAATACGATCTTTAGGAAGCATTAGTACATTCCACAATTCTGTTTTTAGGAGAATGTGTGATTTGACAGGCAAAGAATTGGTCTTAAATTAAGTGTATTCTGCATATTGTCAAAGTTACAGAAGAAAAAGTCACAATTGCGAAGACTTTTTAGGTTTTTTTATTCAGTGATTGCTCTCTGGGTTTAATGTTTGATTGTGACATTTTATGCCGGCCAGTTTACACTCATTTGAAAGGTCAACTTTTTTTATTGGACTGGTTAAGATTATTTAATCATATTTACCATCACCTAATGTATATGACATTCTAGAATCTATAGACTAAATCTATAGACTATATAGACTGTGTACCTCAACAACTCCAAATTTTCAAATAATCTCATTGCGTGTACAGTTGTAACTTCTAGAAACTATTTGAGTAACCTAGGTAGTCTTGGTTCTAGAAAATACTCAAAAACTTCAATAAGTATTTCTGCATATGTGTTTTCTGTTAAGTTGGTTCCATCATAGGTTTGTGTTGGAAAAGTTAAAACAGGAAATTACTTTTAGATAATATGTTTTGTTGTTTAATGGTCTTTAAATAAAATAGTTATAGTTCAATATGTTAAAATAGTATAACATTCTTGTTGCACTTTGATGACTTTTTAAGAATATGTTTATGTTTTAAGTAAATTTTTAATAATTAAATATATATAATATAGGGGCTTGACTTTTATAAGGTATAGTATTTTATAGGTAATATTTTGTTAAGGAGATGTAAACATGTCAAGTATGCAACCTTAAAATATGATAGGTGGGGGAATTGATACACATTGACTATTTACACAGTTTAATTTTTATTAAGATTTTAAATATTGATCTCTTGTGTTAGGCTGGACAGTTGAATTGTTGGAAAAAAATAAAATAGTTATAATTCAATATTTTGAAATAACATAACATTCTCATTGTACTTTGATGAATTTTTTAAAATATATTCATGTCTTAAGTAAACTTTTAGATAATTAATATATAATTTAAGGTCTTGACTTTTATAAGGTTTAGTATTTTATAGGTAGTATTTTGTTAAGGAATTGTAAACATGTCAGGTATGTAGTCTTAAAACATGAGAAGTGAGGGAATTGATACACATTGACTACTTACACAGTTTAATTTTTATTAAGATTTTAATTCTTGACCAAAAATTATAATTCTTGACCTCTGGGGTTAGGTTGAACAGTTGAATTGTTGAAAAAATACAAATAATGATCTAGATTCGAACCCCAATTTAAATAAAAAACATTCAAAACATAACCATCAATTTATAAAATCAGTTTTAATGACTTATTCTCCATTTAAAAACAATTCAGATCATTCTAAACATAACCATCTATTTATAAGATCAGTCCTAATGACCTATTGATTAAACATTTCAAATCATCATTAGCTAAGCTGATTTAATAGGAGAGTTGTACAATGGGAATTTCAATTGGATTTGTAAGGAATGAGTATAATTTGAAATGGATTTGAAACTCAGGGAATTCTATCTACAGTGGATTATCCTTAAAAGAATTTAATTAAATAAATAAATCAAATTCTAAATCCCACGTTTGACTTTTTCTATATATGTTTCTGAAGAAGATTGTACTTTTTGGGTCCCCCACAATGAAGCTGTGGATGGAAAAAAAGTGTACTTTCAATTCCATTAGGGTATCTGGCCGATATTAATTGGATATGAAGGTCGAAACGTTCGGTAAGGAGGAGGAGGAGGAAATGGTGAATTGGTGATGCAATTGACACAGTATTTCGCCATTCTGATTTAGGATTTGAAGACTTTTATTTTTCTCAACTCATTTTAACTTTTATAGGGTAGCTCTCTTCTGGGTACAAAAATTGAGGATAGAAACTGGAGGACTTTGGTGGTTTGCAAAAATTGGAATTTCTTAGAGTTTTCCATAGTTTACATAGAATATTTAAGACTGTTTTTAGATTTACGTTTTGGATAACAATCAATGATTCAGAATTGTGTTTATAGTCACTGTGTATATTTTTCATTAGACGTTTCAGATTACAATCCGGAATTGTTCTGAAACTTTATGTTCAATCTGTGAACCAAAACAATAAATACCTAGTTAAAGAAAAAAGAAGGGACAATATGGGGAGCTGTGAAAGAAGAGGAGAAGTAAGACGATACATACGCTCTAAGGTGCCTCGCCTTCGCTGGTCTCCTCATCTCCATCACAGCTTTGTGAAGGCAGTACAACTTCTGGGAGGGCGAGATAGTAAGTCTTCTATTTTATATTGATCAGTTATAAATTTACCTTTTTGTTTTGGGTTTTTATGTTACCAGTTTCAAGGAAACCTGGTCATATCTGATATTTTTATGATTTGAGAAATAAGAATATGATTCCATATTTTACAGAGGCGACTCCAAAGCTGGTCCTTGAGCTGATGAATGTTAAAGGGCTTACTATCTCCCAAATTAAAAGCCATCTTCAGGTTGTTAGCATTTATGGAACATTTACTTTATTATTTTACAAAGTTGTGTACGGGCTAGATCTTTTCTAAATTGAAAAAAGAAAAATTCAATCTAATTTGATCTTGCCCAATTTGATCCAGATGTACCGATCTAACAAGGAGGAGAATGAAACTGAAAAGCGTGGTAATTATTATTTTTTTTCTCTTTCTGTGCTAAATTGAAGGGTAAGAAGTTTCATTCGGTACTACACTAATTAGTCAGGCTAGGAATACTAAAATCCTTTTTGGGTGTTTATATACATGTCAGAATGTGAGCCCAAATCCCTTCTACAACAGCAGTTTCAAAGTTCCCAAGAATTTTATTCTACAGACAAGGTTGATACTCAACTTTCACTTAAAAGGTAAACAATATTATTGGGCTTGTGGTTTTAAGGTTTATTAGGTTCTTTTATTCATTTCTTTTTTTTTATCCTTTTATATAAGGAATGAGCAGAAAATATAACCTAATTTTATTGGGTTTGCTATTACAGGTTATGGAAGGAAGATTCCTTTGCCATGGTGGACGGAACAAATTCAACAAGTCTACCAGAAATTTCTTCAGAACGCTCAGATATGAGCAGAAGCTATGGAGCTCACAGACAAGGTGAAAACTCCATAGATAGTTCAGTTCTGAACCAATGTGATATTCATCTGCCAAAGTTTTACACAGAAAATGGCACTAATAAATTGAATAAAGATCCATGGCACAAGAAGAGGAAATTTTCTGTGTATTCAGGTGATATGGCCAGAGAAGAATTTCATGCAACTAAATTTTCTAGCTCAAACGGTACATCTCAGACAAGATTTAAGGTGAGGCTCAAAATCCCTTCTATTTGGCACCTAGAAAAATTCAAATACTTTATGCTTCTAGAGTCATCCAATTCTTCTGACAAGCACTCCATTTTGTTTTCTTATTTTGACAGGCCAATGAGATGGAGCATCTTGTTGGTTTATTCTTATCAAAGCAACAATGTGAACAGACATACATGCAGCAGCCATTACTTTCGAGGGCCCCTTGTGAGTTACAATTGATTCAAAGACTAAGTCAAGAAAGTGGAAAATCAGCCGTTTGGAAAGAAAGTGAGAAGCAGCGTGAAATAATTGACGGTTATTCATCTCTAAGCATTAATACCAAGAAAGTCGCAACCACTCCAATGAATATCAATTGCCTGCCACCATTTCATACTTACTTTCGACCTGAAAGTACAATGAAACTAGATCTTACCATGTCTATTTGAACGGGTCGCATGTACACGACACAAGTTTCTTTTAATGAAACTAATAGTATTGTTTAGTATGATTTTTGTAGAAAAGATCGTGTCTATATATTTTGTTAATGTTTGTGCTGATGATTCTTAAGGATTTCATAGTAGGTGGATGAAGCAATACTTCTTCTATATATGTATGTATGAAGGTGTATAATAAAATAATTCAATAGATATTGTAAAAAAATAAAAACTAAAAAGTCATCATCATATTAAACATATGAAATTGTATTAAGGGAGGAGGTAGATCATTCTAAGGATAAAGATTGTCCTATTATAAGGGTTTGCCCAAGGGGGAATCATTCCCGAGTCGCCACCAAACTTGAGTGTTATGGATAACAAAGGGATAAGCACATCCTCTCCCTCTAAATAGGTGATGGACACATGCAAATATCAATCCCAATACCACCTTGGGCTAGAGAGGGTCAACTAGAAGGCTCAATGGTCTTACCATGTGATAGAGGAGTTCGATCACTTCACTTAGAAGGAGAAGGTGAGAAACAACTAGAATTATATGAATGAATCATTTATCTATGAACAAGTGGTTGTAGGATCTAGGGAAAACTATCCATATGAATATAGATCACAGTGCAAGACACACTCCTCTAGTGATTGAGGTCCTAGACGTGTTGAAATTATAGGGCCATATTGATGAGTGCAAGAAAATACACTTTAATTAATCCTTTTTATGTTTCAAAAGACTTTATTATATGTTAATTAACTATTGCTGGTGATAGACTTTATGCTTGAAAGTTTGATTGATGATGCATAATATTTAACTAATTAGAGTATATATAAGAAATGGTATTTTGCATTAAATGCCTTGCTTTTGAATGATGATTAATGATGAAATGTTATGCAAGTTAAGATCTTTTGTTGTCTTGATTACATCCTATCTTTGAGTATTCTCTTTGATGGATTAAATGTTGGTGTTATGAGGTGGACATGTTAAACTTCCTATTTAACGAATTTGAAATTTGTCTTGCTCCTGATTGCTCTAGTTGGCTCCTGATGAATGTTTCTGAATTGACTTCTTCAGCCGGTTTGAAGATTTCCTGTTCAACTATTATCATGTGACAGATTTCTTTATGACACTTTGGTTTTGTTTAAGTTTAGTTGTTACTGTTTTGCTTTTTGGCAAGCTGTGCTAGTTTTTGTATTCAAATAAGTGGATATTCTTATAAATATCTAGCCTTAGTCTTTAGTTAGGGAGTTAGTTAATATTTTCACTTCAACATTGTAATTTGGATTATCTGCACTTTTGTATTACTTGCTTGTTTCAAGGCCAATTGGAATGAAAATAAGGAGTTGATTTGAATCTCACTGTTTAATTCCCACCTGAGGAAGAGTAGGGCCCGCTCGACTGAAGTAGGTGACTTGTGTTATTTTCTTTAATTCAATTAATTTTTGTATTGTTCATCTCAGTTGTAAAATATGAATTTAGGTCTCTGTTAATCATTACTAGTGAATGTGAATGCTATGTTCTTAGGTTAAATTCATTGAGTCCTTAGAATAATTCATTTAAGCTTTATTGTAGGTTTATATTCACTCATTTACTGTAGATTTAATTACTGTTCATAAAATTAGATTATGTGGTTATGTTAGAATGCATGTAGTTTTAATGGGAAAGACAATAATGACTTATGGAAAGATGAAACTGAAGTTTATTTGGGACTTGTTCATGGAAGTTAGTATTACTGCTTTCTAGATTAATGTTTATCCTCTACAAACATAATTAGATCCTTTTTTGCAAACACAAATAAATTTACCTTTCATGTACATTTCAATTCATAGCTTTAGTTTAAAAGTAGATTTAATCCTTAGCTTAAATCTTCCATGGATAAATTGAAAATAAGTCAAGTGAAGTCTGAACTAAGTTATTAGGGTCTGAACAATCATTAGTTAAGAGATAAATTAGGATTAAGTCTTTATAAATAATTAGGAACCCATTGTTAAGCTGAGCTACTTAGAGCTCCTGATAGCTCTTGATAGCTCTTGAAAGCTCCTAATGGATCCCGACAAAGCTAAACTGTGACCAAAGGTCACTGTTTTACAGTGAAAAACCCCCAATTTATGGAAACACCCTTATCGCATATAGCTCTAAGACACACCTGGTTCAATAATTGATAAATTAAATGATGCAAGAAGTGACATCAATGACCTTGTTCATCATTTTTGGCATCATTGTCGAGGTTTAAAAGATATGGCTAATTAAGTGTGAAGCGTTAATGTTGATAAGGAAGATAGTTTAGATTGTGGATGAGACGATCTAGAGACCATCTGGGAAGATTTCTTCCATGGAATATTAATTTTTAACAAGAAAAATAGGTTCAACAATATCATATTCAAAATCCACAAGTGAATCAGGAACAACATCAAGAAGAAATGGGTGATCAACTGGGTAATGATCCTCCACCAAATAATAGGACCTTTTCTTATCCTATTAATCTAAATGTACACAATGATAAACCTCCCATGAAAAAAATTTCACCTTCTGTAATACCTACATTTAGAGGAAAAACTTTTGGGGATCCTGACTAGTTTCTCTTTGAGTTTAAGGTTTTATGCCAAACCTATGACTATACAGTTGATAAGCAAAAGTTAAAATTATTTCCTTCTACTTTGAAAGAATCAACTTTACACTAGCTCACGGGTTTAGGTGCAGGAACAATCTCAACTTGGAAAGAAATGGAAACTGAATTTTTGGACAAATATCAAGACTATTGTCGAGTAAGAGATAGGAAAGAGGAATTATTTCGAATGAGATAGTTAGAGGATGAAATTCTAGAGGATTATATTGATAGATTTCAATTTGTGCATAACAGATGTGGTAATGGTTTAGACAATGAGATTAGTAAAACAATCTTTCTAAAAGGAATTGATGATGAATCAAGAGAATCTTTGAATCTTATGGGAAAAGGGGACATCAATAAACTTTCTTTGGAGGAAATTATTGATATTTGTATAAACTACTCTAGAACTAGAGTAGGGACTAGAAACGCCCGAGGAAACAAAATTCTTACACCTGATGTATCTCAAGTCATGGAAGAACTTGCAAATTTGAAAACTAATTTAGTCCTTCATTTTAACATGCAAGGAGATAAAAAGACTACTAAGCCTTTGTCTATTTATTTTTACAAATGCAAAGGTAAACATCTTTTGAGAGAGTGTCCATTAAATCAAGTTGATCTCTGTGAAATATGTGAAAAACATCATGCAACAAGTTCTTGTAACCTTCTACTTGGAATTAAGAATCGTTTAAAGAAACAACCTGAAGTAGAAGAAGAACTTAACTATGTTGGACAAAGACCCTAGAATTCAGGATACAATGCAAATCAAGGGAAATATGGTCCTAGAGCCAATTGGAATCAAAATCCTTGGCCAAATCCAAACTAATGGACTCCTCTTTACCAGACACAACTACCACCTACATTTTGGGGTCAACTTGAATGGATGAATCCTCAATGGAATCTACCACAATGATAACCAAATTAGTCTTAGTGGTAGCCAAACCAACCTAAGTGGCAACAAAATCAGACACAATATCAACCATGGAAAAATCAGGGACCAAGACGACCTTGGGGACAATCGCCTCCATTGGTTACTGGTCCTAATCATCCAAATGAACAAGTAAACCAACCTCATTTACCAACACAACCCGTTTCAAACCCGAAGAATAATTGTAATGATACTAATTGTCCTACTTTGAATGCAATAGATGCCAATGATATTCAATTAAGAAATTGAAATGTCCCATTCATACCAAATGATAGAGATCAAGAAAGTGAGAAAGAAAAAGAGGATTCAAAGGAAGATCAAACTTCTGATGATGAACAAAAGGTTAAGAAATTACCTTATCCTGAACATTTAAAAATAGAACAAGTAGCTCTCGAAAAATCTCAACCAAATTATATGAATGTGGTAGATTCTCAACTTCTTTGTGAGCTAAAAAAAGATCAATATTGAGATACCATTACTACAGGCCATTAAAGATATACCTAAAATAAATGAGCTAGTTAAATCCCTTTGTATGAAAACACTAGGTAGGAAGAAGAAATTACCTCCTACAATTCAAATAGGGACTAAACTTACTGATGTTCTATAAGGCAGATTACTACCTCAAAAATATAATGATCCTGGTAGTACTGTGATAACCTTAAGTATTGGAGGAGTTGAGATAACCAATGTACTAATTGATCTAGGAGAAGCTATCAATGTCATTACATCAGACAATATTGAATTATTGGGTATGACAATTGTTCAACCCACAACAACTATTTTATAGTTGGCTGATCAATTTACTGCTAAACCCGAAGGTGTCATTGAAGATATTATGGTTACTATTGATACATGGGATTACCCAGTTGACTTTTTAGTTCTTAAAGCTAGAAAGGAAAAATCTGGTTATCCAATCATTTTAGGTAGACCATGGTTAGCCACTGCAACAAAATTGATAGACTGTAGATCAAGAAGTATGATCATTTCTAATGATAAAAAAATAGGAGTTATCACTTTTTTCTCCCACTCAACCATTGTTTAAACCAGGCACTCAACTTTGGGTTGATGAGGATATGGATTAGAAGGAGGTGGTGTTGTAGAATTAGCTATGGTTACTTTGGTAGAACATATTGAAGAATATGAGGAACATGATCTTAACTCTAAAAAGATCTGTTAAGAAAAAGAGAAAAACTATCAAGTACATCAGCAAAATTCACACACTTTTCCTTTAAATACACTTGTGGGAAATCCATCCGATTCTAAAAACAAGACCAAGGAAATAACAGTAGCAGGGGACAAGCCTCTTTTTATCAATTCATCCTTGTCTTCCTCTCAAGAAAAATAATTGAAGTAGACTTTAGAAAATCATTCTGAAGCATTTGTTTGGGAGTATAAAGACATGAGAGGAATTCACCCTTCTATTTGTACTCATCATATTTACACTAAGGATGTAAAACTAGTAAGACAAGGCCAAAGAAGGATCAATCTTGCTCTACAGGATATTGTAAAACAAGAGATAGAAAAAATATTGAAAGTAGGATTTATTTATCCAATATCTGATAGTCAATGGATTTCTCCATTGGTTATTGTTCCTAAGAAAAATGGAAAATGGCGTGTATGTGTGGACTATAGGGAATTAAATAAGGCCACTAAAAAGGATCACTTTCCTTTGCCATTTATTGATCAAGTATTGGATAACCTATCTGGCAGCAGTTATTTCTCTTTCTTAGATGGCTTTAGAGGATACAATCAGATTCAAGTAGCTCCTGAAGACCAAGATAAGACTACCTTTACATGTCCTTGGGGGACATATGCTTATACGGTACTACCATTTGGGTTGTGCAATGCACCAACAACTTTTCAAAGAGTTGTCTTGGCAATTTTTGCAGATTTAACTACCTCATGTGTAGAAGTTTATATGGATGATTTCATAGTCCATGCACAAACATTTGAAGAGGAACTTGAGAGCTTGGATAAAGTTTTGCAAAGATGTAAGGATCTTAGGTTGTCCTTGAATCATGAAAAGAGTTCCCTTATGATGACAAAAGGTATTGTGTTGGGACATCACATCTCAAAAGAGGGGATAAAAGTTGACCCCAAGAAAATAAAAATTATTCAAAAGATTGAAATCCCTAGAACTCAAACTGAAGTTCGTAGTTTTCTTAGGCATGCTAATTATTACAAAAGATTTATTGAAGGATTTAGTAAGATTGTTGAATCTTTATTTACATTGCTCAAGAAAGATATCAAGTTTATTTGGACAAATGATTGTCATAAATCATTTGATGTAATTAAATACATGCCTTAACCACTACTCCAATTATCAAGGGACCTATTTGGGGAGTTCCATTTCACATGCATGATGATGCATCTAACTTTTCTATTGGTGCAGTATTGGGACAAAAAGATGAAAATTAAGCAATGCATGCAATTTACTATATCAGTAAAAACTTGAATCCTGCTGAAAGAAACTATACAACAACTGAGAAAGAGTTCTTAGCAGTGTTATATGCAATCAATAAATTTAGGCATTACATTACTAGTTACAAGTTATTTATTCATATAGACCATGCTACAATTAAATATTTGATGAATAAAGTTGTTGTAGAAGGATGAATCATAAGATGGTTATTGTTGTTGTAGGAATTTGATATAACAATTGTTGATAAGCCTGGTAAAGACAATGTTGTTGCTAATTTCCTCTCCAGAATTGTTTTGTAGGGTAATCAAGAGCCAGTGGATGATACATTCCTAGATGAACACTTATTTGCAATATCAATTCATCCACCATGGTTTGCTGATCTTGTAAACTATTTGGTAACATGGAAATGCCCAATTTATTTCAATCCTAAACAAAAAAGAAGGTTAATTTGTGAAAGCTCTAGGTTTCAATGGATAATGGTTTATTATTTAGAATGTGTCCTAACCATGTTCTTCACAGATGTGTTGTTGAATTAGATGTTATGATGTAATACATGCTTTCCATCATGAGCCAGAAGGAGGACATTACTCAATAGTCAGAAAAGTTCACAAAATCTTGGGAGCTAGTTATTTTTGGTTGTCTATATCAAAATATGTTTCATTATTTTTGAAGCATTGTGATGAATGTCAATGCATGGGAAGACCTACACCAACAATGGAGATGCCATTACAACCTCAAATATCCTTGGAACCATTCGAAAAGTGGGGAATTGATTTTGTGTGACCTATTGATCCACCTTCCAGAGGACAACCATACATCTTAGGTTGCAAAAATTATGTTACAAAATGGGCCAAAGTAAAATCTTTACCGACAGCAAGAGAAGACAAGGTAGTTGATTTCCTACACAAGCATATTTTGCAGAGATTTGGTGCACCAAGAGAAATAGTTTCAAATCAAGGGCCATAGTTTATGTCTATTATGATGGAAGCATTTATATAAAAGTACCAAATTACACACAAAAAATCAACACCATATCATCCTCAAGCAAATGGACAAGTGGAGATTACTAACAGAGAATTGGAGAATATTTTGACAAAAACTATTTCATTGAGGAAGATAGACTAGGTAGAAAGGTTGGATGAGCTATTTTGGGCATATAATACAACCTGGATAACCACTACTATATTCTCTCCATATGAATTAGTATTTGGAAAAACTCTAGTAATGCCTATTGAATTTGAATTGTAGACATTGAAGACAAGATTGGAAATTGGTATTGACTTACTTGAAGCAGAAAAGAGAAGTTTACAGTTGAATCAACTTGATGAGATGAGAATGGAAGCCCTTCAACATACAAAATTAATTCAGAAGTAGAGAAAGGAGTGGCATGATAAAAATATTGTGACATTGAGATAATTTAAGAAGGGAGATTGGGCATTGCTATTTGACTCTAGATTTCAAGAGTTTAGAGGAAAATTTTATACAAGATGGCTGGGACCTTATGAAATTGATGAAGTTTTTTAGAATGGAGTAGTTCAATTAATACCAATTCATGGAGAAAGAAGGGTCATGCTAGTTAACAGTCATCATTTGAAAGTGTATCACAAACCTACATCAAAAGAGGAATTTGTAGCAAAATTGCAGAATAGGATTGAACATTTTCTGATGGAAGATATTCCTTCCATAAGAGAATGTACTTCCGAATAATCTTTTCCAAAGGTATGAATAAAGGAGGTAAATTGAAAAACAAAAATTGCGGTCTCCTGATGACTCATGATGACTCCTGATGGGTCCTGACGATTCTTGATGGCTCATGATGCTTCAAAGGTTCTCTGTAATAAATGCTCAAGTTAATTTTGAGCTCTTTTTTATTAACTCATGGGAATTATTTCCAACTAAGTTAATTCATGCTCCGATTGATTGTTGCATTTAATGAAAATGTACACATTTGTTGTGAATGTCATTTTCAAAATATTACTTCTAATTTAGTTAATGTGATGTGACATTAAAAGAATATTTTGAGCATAAAAATCTCTGCCAAAGTTATTAATTTTATAATAAATAAGTCCTAATGATTTCAAATCTAGTAGAGATATAAGGGTTTAATATTGAAAAGACTATTGCAATAAATGTGAGTATTAAGAAAGATTTCATAACATTTTGAAATGAGTGTGTTGATGTCAATATCACCACCAACTACGCCAACCATTGAAGTCATAATTCAAAAAAATGATGGTTGGTACATGTGAAACATTCACAAGAAACGAGATTGAGTAAATGCTTAACATCTTGACACGACATGCATTTTTGGGCTTTGAAAAATGTGGCATCTGTGAAAAGAGACGTTCATTCTCATTTTACTCAAGGATTTGCATCCGCCATTGTCTCTGATAAAAAAAATAGAAGTGAGAAAAATGGGGCATAAACGGAACTCGGAACCAGAAAACTTCATTCTTGATGTTGAGACAGAAATATTGTTGAGAGAAGCAGGGTGGCTTGAATTCATACAGATGTATGAAGGATTTGAGCTCGATTTGGTTGAGAAATTTGTTATGAATTTCCATGTAAACTTCACCAAGGTAAGAGGAGAAGTAATTGAAGTTACCCCTACTGTTATTAGTGAGCTCTCTAGAATTCTAGCTGAGGGTGAACTAGTGAACAAAGGCCATGTGGGTTTTGAAGAATTAGTGGCTGCATTCCATGAGGAACTAGAAGGGAAACTAGAAATCTAGTGGCATAAAGGGAGTCAAAAGGGAGTTGCACATAGTAGTCTGGATGAACCATGGAGGATGACCGTGACTTGGTTAATGAAATTCTTCACCTACAAAGGCTAGTATGGCACAATTCTTGGGCCAAGAATGCAGATGCTTACACATTTAAGGTATGGAAATACAAGGCCTTCTACAAGAATCAATCTTTCCACCTTTTTATTTACAAAAATCTCCTCTATGGTGGCTAGGGTAAAGTCTAGAGGAGTTTCTTCCATTAGATAATATAGTTTAATTCATCTGATTATGAAACATCATTTTATGTAGAAAGAATCTAGAAAAGAGGGTTGGTTGGAATTTTTTTCAACCCCCATTACCAAAGTTGGGAAGAAATCTGATAGGGGACCCACTATGAAAAATTTAAAAATTGAAAAAGAGGAAGTCTTCAAAAAAGTGTAGAAAAAGGGTCTGAAAATAAAGTTACAAGAAATTAAAAAAGAAACCCGAAGTACTGTGAAGAGGAAAAAGCATGCGTCACCAGAAGAAATCCCTGATATTGTTGATGTTGACACTAGTGTTTCAAATTCCCTTGAAAAATCTGTTGAAACCCCTGCGGCCACTTATGATAGCTTGAAAAATAGTGAGGAAATCCAAAAACCTATTTGTTCTCCTAAACGGGCCGAAATTCCTCCTAAATCCTTAATTTCGTCTCCACAAAAATTCCATATTCAATTATCTCATGGCTCTCCATCTAAGAAATAGTCCCCTAATATGCTAGAGGACTATAACCCTATTAGAGGGTCCGATGAATCTTCTTCACCACCTAGTCTAGTCTTTAAAAGGTGAAAAGGAAAAGAATTGGTAACTGAACAAAAAAAATCTCCTCAATCTCAGGAAGAAGAGGTTGAAGAAGAAGAGGAGGAGGATATGGCTAGAGCTATGGTAGTTTCCAGAATGTAGGAAAATTTGGATGAGGAAAGAAAAATAATGAAATTTTTAGAGGAAAAGTTAAGGATAAAAGAAGAATTACAAAAATCTATGTACAAAACTAAAAAACTAGAGAAGGAGATGACAAAAAAAAAATTCTTTGAAAACAAAATTAATTCAAACAAAAGAAGCCTTACAGCAAGCTAGTGCATAAGCATTAGCTGAAATAGAGGAAACAACAAGGCTTGGTTCTATGGAAATAGAGAGGTTGAAAACTAAATTGCAACAAAAGGAAGAGGAGTTAAAACAACAGTCAAGTAGACTGCATCATCTTGAGGCATCTACTTCATCAGCTCAAAGGAGATACCTCTCCCTTTTAACACTCAAGCTCAAACAAGAAAACAACCAATTGAAGAGCCAAAATCAACAACTGGAAAAAGAGAGAGATGAGGAAAATGAAAGAATACAACAAGTGGTAGATCTCTCTTCAGCGATGATAGCAATGAGGAAACCTTCAGAATTATATGCATTATTCTTGAGAGAAAAGTTTCTACAATGGAAGATTAATCAATTGGTTTTGAAAAGAAAGACAAATCATAATGATGACTGGGAATTTCTAGTAGATTTCTACAACAACCATCCTACAGTTCAAAATCAAATGTGCGAATACTTTTTGCATGGCTTCATTCTTAGTAATTTTCCATAGTCTTTTCTAAATATTTATGTTGGTGAGTTGCAAATAAGGTCTTTTGTCTCTTTGTTACAAAATCAAGTTGAATGGGACAATAGAACAAACCAGTATAGGAAGGTACAATTAAGATTGGGAATTCCAATGAGGAATGAAACACCTTGGTCTATGTCCTTCAAAGCTGTTTTTATATATACTTTGCACAAGGAGATAATGTAAGACTTGTTTACAAAAGGAATTTGAATAAAATCATTAGATTTTTTAGAAGTTTCCAAGAACACCTTCCACATAGAGCCTCAACTGCAGCTAGGGAAAGATTCAACAACATTTCAACATTACTTAGAAGGAGAGAACCAATCTCTCCAAGGAATATCACTTGGAGTCTCACAAGAGTGAGATCCTTAATATAGGTTATTGAAGAACAAAATGCAAACTAGGTAGGAATGAGGTTCAAACCTCCATTGATCATATCACCAACACCTGTATTAAATGCTCCACCACAATTTATTGGAGAAAGTCTGAGGGATTGGTTAAGAACAATTGAACAAAAAAATGGATATGCTCAATGGAGAACATTCATACAGTATATGGCTTATTGTGGTGATCTTGTTACTTGGCTGGAAGGAAAAAATAGGGATTTATCAGATCCTCAACCATTAGGACATGGTTGACAACAAAAGCGGGAGAAATAATGAGTGCAAGAAAATACACTTTAATTAATCCTTTTTATGTTTCAAAAGACTTTCTTATTGTTAATTAACTATGCTGGTGGTAGAATTTATGTTTGAAAGTTTGATTAATGATGCATTATATTTAACTAATTAGAGTATATATAAGAAATGGTATTTTGCATTAAATGTCTTGCTTTTGAATGATGAATAATGATGAAATGTTATGCAAATTAAGATCTTTTGTTGTCTTGATTACATCTTATCTTTGAGGATTTTGTTCGATGGATTAAATGTTGATGTTATCAGGTGGATGTGTTAAACTTCTTGTTTAACAAATTTGAAATATGTCTTGCTCCTGATCTCTCTAGTTGGCTCCTCATGAATGTTTCTGAATTGACTTCTTTAGTTGGTTTGAAGACTTCCTATTCAACTATTATCATGTGGCGGATTTCTTTATGACACTATGGTTTTGTTTAAGTTTAGTTGTTACCATTTTTCTTTTTGGTGGGTTGCGCCAATTTTTGTATTCAAATAAGTGGATATTCTTATAAATATCTAGCCTTAGTCTTTAGTTAGGGAGTTAGTTAATATTTTTGCTTCAACATTACAATTTGGATTATATGCACTTTTGTATTACCTAGTGCCTGTTTTGGCCAATTGGAATGAAAATAAGGAGTTGATTTGAATTTCAGTGTTTAAGTCCCACCAGAGGAAGAGCAAGGCCCACTCGATCGAAGGAGGTGACTTGTGTTATTTTCTTTGATTCAATTAATTTATACATTGTTCATCTCAGTTGGAAAATAGGAATTTAGATATCTATTAATCATTACTAGTGAATGTGGATGCTATGTTCTTAGGTTAAATTCGTCGAGTCCTTAGAATAATTCATTTAAGCTTTACTATATATTTAATTGTTGTTCATAAAATTAGATACGTGGTTATTTTAGAATGCATGTAGTTTTAATGGGAAAGACAATAATGACTTATGGAAAGATGAAACTGAAGTTTATTTGGGACTTGTTCATGGAAGTTAGTAATACTGCTTTCTAGATTAATGCTTATGTTCTGCAAATGTAATTAGATCTTTTTCTACAAATGTAAATAGATTTACCTTTCATGTACATTTCAATTCATAGATTTAGTTTAAAAGTAGATTTAATCCTTATCTTAAATCTTCCATAGATAAATTGCAAATAAGTCAAGTGAAGTTTGAATTGAGTTATTATGGTCTGAACAATCATTAGTTAAGAGATAAATTAGGATTAAGTCTTTAGAAATAATTAGGAACCCATTGTTAACCTGAGCTACCGAGAGCTTTTGATAGCTCTTGAAAGCTCCTAACAGCGCCCGATGGAGCTAAACTGCAACCAAAAGTCATTGTTTTACAGTACAAAACCCCCAATTTATGGAAACACCCTTATTGCATATAGTTGTAAGACAAACCTAGTTTGATAATTGATAAATTAAAAGTACATTCTACATTATTTCTCCCATAAGATTGGAATTTGGAAGGAATTTATGCATCTTGTTTTCCTTACAAGTGGTATAAGAGTCTAGCTAGTTGTGTTATCCTTATGGGTGAGTCAGGTTTTTTATGGTAGTCTTGACTAGTGGGAGTATTGTAGAGAAATCTAGTTATCTTAATTACATATTGAGATGGCAAGCACATTAGGGAAAATATAAATTGAAAAATTTAATGGTAGAAATTTTGAGTTGTGGAAACTCAAAATGGAAGACCTGCTGGTGGATAGAAATCTTTGGATTGTTGTTATGGGGAAAAAACCATTAGGCATGAAACAAGAAGATTGGGACCTTATAGATAGAAAAGCTAGAGGGTTGATAAGACTTTTTCTGGTCGATTTTGTACTCTTGAACATCCATGAGGAGAAGACCGCATCTTCATTATGGAAGAAACTTGGTGATATTTATCAAGGAGTCTATGGTGAATAAGTTATTCCTGAGGAAGAAGTTATACTCCTTGAAGATGGAAGAAGGAGCATCCATAACATATTATGTGAATTCATTTAATATGATTGTTGCACAGTTGGCATATGTGGGTGTGAAGATAAAGGAGCATGATCATTGTATGCTTCTATTATGTTCCTTACCTGACACTTGGGGTCATCTGGTAATGGCTATTGGAAGTAAAACAACCAACTTTAAAATGGAAGACATGGTTGCGTCATTATTGTCAGAGGAAATATGAAGGAAATATTCTGAGATGGCCAAGGAGGGACTTGTTGTTTGGGGTAGATCAAAGGAGAGAGGCAAGAAGAAAGACAAGAAGTCTAAATCCAAATCTGAAGGGAGATCAAAGTCTCCTAGAAAGAAGTCCAAGGAAAAATGCTAGAATTGTGGGAAAACTGGTCATATCTAAAAGGATTGTAAAGAGGAGAAAAAGAAGAAGAAGAAGAAGAATAACTCTTTAGATAAGGATTCTTCTGAGATTCACTTAGATGCTTTCATTGCAGTCTTGGCAACTCATGCATCAAATGATGTTTGGTTGATTGAATCGAGTGCATCTTTTCACATGACATCTCACAAAGATTGGTTTACAAAGTATGAAAAGTATGCTAGTGGAAAGGTGTATCTAGAAAGTGATTCATCTCCAAGGAAATTGTTGGTCGAGGAAGAGTCAAAATTCAATTCCTTGATGGAAGAATATAAGGGATTGATGGCATAATGCACATACCAGGTCTGGCTCAAAATTTTCTTTTTGTTAGTAAGCTAAATGATGTGGGCATGAAAGTTTCATTCTCAAGTGGTGGTTGTAAGATGACAAGAGGCTTGATGGTGTGGGCTAGGGGTGCATGTGTTGGTACTCTATACAAGATGGACACACAATCTGTTCAATGTAATAGTGTCTTTGTAAAGTTAGAAAAGGTTGCTCATGTAGAGAAGGAGAACGAGGTTCCTCTAGGTGCAAACTCTTTGGAGGTGAAGCTCCCAATAGAGAAAACTATGTTGTGGCATCATAGACTCGATCACATAAGAGAGAAAGGATTAAAAGCCTTGAAAAATAAAAACCTGGTAGAAGGGCTTGATGATTGTAACCTTGAGTTCTATTTTTATGAACATTATGTTTATGGAAAACAACACTGTGTTTCTTTTTACTCTAGTCCTCATAAGTCTTTTGGTATACTGGATTATGTTCACTTTGACGTATTTGTTCTAGTGGATGTTCCTTTGTTATTGAAGTATAAATATTATGTTTCTTTGATTGATGACTATTCAAGAAGGGAATTTGTATGTACTTTCTTAAAAGTAAATAAGAAGTGTTTAGTCAGTTTAAAGAGTTTAAGAACTTGGTTGAAAATTAGACTGGAAGGAAAATTAAATTCTTAAGGACCGATAATGGCGGTGAATTTTGTTCTGCAAATTTTGAAAGGTATTGCAAAGACCATGGGATTAAAAGGCATAAAACTACACCTTATACTCCACAAAAAAATGGAGTTGCTAAGAGGTTAAACATGATGTTGATGGAAAGAGAAATAAATATGTTGAGCAATTCTGGTTTGGAGAAGAAGTTTTGGGCTAATGTTATGGCTACGACATGTTACTTGATTAATCATTCACCTAGTTCGACTCTTGTTGACAAAACACCTATGGAAGCATGGTCTGGTAAGAAGCCCTCTCTAAGACACATTCTTGTCTTTGGTTGCAAAGCATATGCATACATGCGAAATGAGAAAAGATCTAAGTTGGAAAAAAAAGTTGTAAAATGTATCTTCATTGGCTATGGCATTGGTGTGAAAGGATACAAGCTTTGGAATCTTGTTACTGAGAAGGTTGTGTAAAGAAGAAGTGTAATCTTTCAGGAACTAAAACCTTCTATAGTTGATCTGTAGTTAAAGACAAAAGAAGAATAGAAGAAAAATGATGTAGTTGAAATTCCTCAAACTCCAGATAAAGAAGAACTACAAATTCAAAGTGTACCTGAAACTGAGGAGAGCTCAAGTAGCTCTGGGAGTTCTGAACAGGAAGAAAAACCACAACCTCAACCTTAGCCTATGAGGAGGTCTACACGTGAGAAGAGACAACCTAAAAGGTATGGTTTTTTCATGTAAATTGTGCCTATTCTTTGATTACAAGCACTGATGAGCCTAGGACTATGAAAGAGGCAATTGAAATGTCTGATTCAAATTCTTGGTTGGAAGCCATGAATGAGGAAATGGAATTATTAAAAAAGAATGAAACTTGGAGTATGGTTCCCTTTCCTGAAGGTCGAAATCCTATTGGATGTAAATGAGTATTCAAGAAGAAAATTGGTCTGGATGGTAGTGTGGAGAAGTATAAAGCTAGGTTGGTCACAAAAGGTTATTCCTAGGTGGAGGGAATCGATTATGGAGAAATATTTTCTCCAGTAGCTAAGCCGACATCTATCAGATTTCTATTGTCACTTGTAGTAGCATATGACTTAGAGGTTGAGCATATGGATGTGAAGATAGCGTTTCTTCATGGAGATCTAGAAGAAGAAATTTATATGTCCTAGCCTGAGCACTTCATTGAAAAAGGTAAAGAAAATTTGGTTTGCAAGTTAAAGAAATCTTTGTATGGTCTAAAGCAATCACCTAGAATGTGGTACCAAAAGTTTGAAACTTTTGTGTTTTCATTGGGATTTGTGATATCTAAATCAAATCATTGTGTTTATTACAAAACTAAAAATGATCTTTTACTTATTATTTCCCTATATGTGGATGATATGTTATTCTTTGGGAATAATAAGGGTATGATTTCTGTTTTAAAATCTCAGCTATCAACACATTTCAAAATGGAGGATTTAGGTCCAGCGAGGTATATTTTGGGTATAGAAATCAGAAGGGATAGGGAAATTAGAATTTTTTTGCTTAGCCAGAGCAAGTATGTCAATTTTGTCCTTGAGATATTTGGTATGACATATTGTAAGCAGTTAGTTGTTCCAGTGTTACAGGGAACAAAGCTATCTGTTAAAGATTTTCCAAATTCTCCTACTTAGATGGACGACATGACTAGGGTGCCTTATGCAACTTTAGTTGGCTGTTTAATGTATGTAATGGTCTATACAAGGCTAGAAATTGCTCAAGCAATGGGAGTTCTTAGTCGGTTTATGGATAATCTAGGAAGGGCACATTGGGATGCTGTGAAAAGAGTTCTTAGGTATTTGAAGGGTAATTTTAGGTATGCATTGTGTTATCATGGAAACTTGGTAAGATCACATATATCTCTCAACATTCATGGATATGTGGATTTTGATTGGGTAGGGGACATTGACAACAAAAGATCCACCATTGGATACATCTTCATGTTATTTGGTGGTACAATTAGTTGGATGAGCAAGCGGCAAGCTGTAGTCGCTTTATCTACTACTGAGGCAGAGTACATGGCAATAACACATGCCTATAAGGAAGCCATTTGGCTTAGAAGTTTGTGTTCTAATGTTGGATTTAATGCAGGGAAGATTACGATTTGCTGTGATAGTCAAAGTGCTATTTTTTTGGCAAAAAATCCCACTTTGCATGCCAGGATGAAGCACATTGATGTTCAGTATCATTTTGTTTGTGATATGGTGGAGGATGGAAAGGTTAATCTTGAAAAGGTGGATACTCTAGAGAATGTTGTTGAGGCATTGATAAATCTTGTGAGCACAAATAAGTATAGGTGGTGTGCCAATTCAATGGGCCTTGGGGCCTATGAATTCAAATAACTTTGAGTTTGGAAGAAGCCAGTAAGTCTTTGTCAAGTGGGAGCATGTTGGAAAATGTGCCTCAACATGTTGGCTTGGAACTTTTAAACTTGGCTTATTTTTCCTTTTATTGGCCTATATGTCATGAGATCATTGAAAATCATAACTTTGGAACCCTTGTTGTGGGGTTTTGTAATTTCATAGCCTTCCGATAGATCGATCACTAGATCATGAAAAGTTAAAAATTTGAAACTATGAGTCATGGGTTGTGAAGTTCGTTAAATCTCCAATAGTCTGACTTCATCGGTGGGATGTGGCTACTTCAGTGGGACCCTAATGGTATCAAAATGATAGAACAATATGATGAAGGCAGTAAGGATCATGAAAGTGTAATATAATATGATCAACGGTTGTGATAGGGTCTAATCCAACAGTGTACATTTATTTTGCACTCCTTTGTGATGAAGACTGACAGAATTTTGTGAAGCGAGTAGAATGGTTTGAGTGGTTCACATCTGTCGGCTTGATCAAAAATTGATTAAGATCAAATCTAATGGTGCCCACTAGCCCCACAACTCTTGTGGTGGGTCCCGAGTGACTCTTGCGGGGTGTGCGGGCTTTGGACACGTGTCATGGTGGATCTGATCAATGCCAAGTTGTTAAGTACGATGGTTGGATCGGTAACTTGTGAAGAGTACCTTGGTGGGACTTGATTGGTGATAAGGTGGAAAGCAATGGTAGGATGCCAACTGTTTATGATTTATTGAGCGAATGAGAAAACATTGGAGGGAATTGGTGTTATCAGTGAGAGCATGATAGAAGTCTTTTTGATGGCCTAATGTGGTTGTAGCAATTACATTCTTGTAACAGTTGAAATGGATGATAATTTGAAACTAAAGTGACAATGACATGTTGATGTATATATTGTAATACTCTGTGTTGAGTTGGTTTTAATGAATCGACCTATTGGGTTGGTGTTCTACATTGTATGCTTACAAGCATTGTAACAATGTGAAAGAACATAAATATTTGTTGTTGTGAATTAACATCTAAGAGTGAAGTCTAAAAATTTGTATGTATACATTTTTTACTATAATTGTAGACATGCAAAATTAACATCATGCATTCGATCGGATTCAGTCAAATTAGATGTCGCATTAGGACCATTCATCAATTAATCAAGTGCATTTTCATCCATTCATTAAATAATCTCATTTCCTAAGGTCATTTATCAAATAAACATTATCATTCAACCTTCATCTTGCATCATCCATTTAACTAAATAAATCAGGACTTCATTTAAATCAAATCCTAAATCATATTCCATCATTTTCTAATTCAAATAAATCAAATATTTAAGTCTTAAAATTCAAAATCATCTAAACACCATTAAATCAGCCTAATCATCATTAATTTAATCTAATCTTGATTAAAGGCTAATCTCATCCCACTTGCATTCTCTAGATTTGGCCACTTGCACATGAAATTGCATTTAATTGATTTATCAAAATTAATTATTTTCAACTTGGCATAAAGGGAGAATATTCTCCAAGTTTGAATCTCCCCCTAAGTGGACATGTACACCCAACAGAGCATTTATGAGGCCTTACATGTCTCTTACATGTCCCCTTCCAAAAGTCAAACTCAGCATTCATTGTAAATTCAAATTCAAATTTTCCCTCTCATGGGTACTCTTCCCAAATCTTGCACAACCATTGACCACTCACCACTTGACAAGTGGCCTTATCTTATTGGCTTGATCTTTGTCCCACATTGGTCCATTTTTCAACACTTAGCATTTTGAAAATCTATAAAATAGAGGCTTCATCTCTTATCAAACCCTTCACAACCTCCACAATTTTATGCAAGGTTACTCTCTTCATTTGAGATTTGATCTTGTTCATCATCACTCCACCATGTCCATTTGCATTTTATCATCTTGAGCTTTTATCAAGGATTGGGAAAGGGTCACTAGCACATGTGACACCAATCCACTATGGAATAGAGTTTTGACTATGCTTTTATATGCTTACATTTGATCATCTTTGTTTATCTAATTTGCATGTTTCATTATAGTCAAGTATTTCATAGGGATTTCAAATCTAATGTTTTGCAAAGGACTAACATGATGAAATTATGTTAAAATTGTTCACCATTTGCAAAATTGATGTCCACAAAATGGCGCTAGAAGGAGGGCCATCTAGTTTTAAGCATGTATTGTTTAAATATGACTATTGATGTATATTTTAAATCTGCTTTAATCCTCTTTTAATCTGCTTTATAAGCATACTTTGTTCACGTACTTCAAATCTGTGCTTTCATTGTTCAAATATATTAGCATAGACCCCTCCATATTTGGTGTGTATTGTTCAAATTTGCTGATTTGTATTATCCACATTTACAAATTTCATGAACTAGGGGGCTTGCAATGTCACGTCATTCCTGACCACATCACATTGATTTGGACTATATCATCCCACTTAATGCTGTATGTATTTGATCAAGAGTTTTGTACATAGCATCTGAAGGCCTTGAATCTTGACTGAACTCATATAGTAGAGCCAAATCAACACAGTCACTTTGCCGTCAACAAAGATTTGAACACGCTGAACATGTTGAAGCGCCACACACTATCTTTGTACATTTTGGGATTCCGCTTAAACAAGCCACGCTAATCCCACTACTCCACGAGTTGAAGAAGCCTAACAAAAGTTTCAAAGTTTGTTAAGTAGACAGCTATCAACACTCAATATTCTTGAGTGTTTGTATAGAGCATTGTGATACACATAATATGCAAAAAGGGGTTTCTTTATTGACATTCGTGTTGTGCTCTCAATGAAGAAGTAGCGTATTCTTCATGATATTGATGCTAACCAAACCGTGCCCATAATACTAGGTGATGGACAGGAAAGGATAAACCACTGCGACAGGAAGAGAGCAAGGAAACATCATAAGCGTAAAGGAAGGTGAGGGGACAGACCCTTAAAGTTTCCAAGCAAGACAAGAAGAAGAACCCAGAGGCCGCACTCACAAACTACATGCGTTTGAGAGAGATTCGAGCTATCACTTTTGAGAGGGGCATCGTCTGCCAAGAGCTCGACCTAAATCCCTCTGCCTCTTGCGTACATCTAAGGAATCCCTTTGGTCTCTTGCATGCTGTGCAGGTTCAAATTCCACGCACCCTTTCTCAGACATTTTTTTAAAACAGCTTGCGTGCTTTGTCTCTGCTGCTAGTCCACACGCTTTGTCTCTGCTGCTAGATTGCCAAACAGTTTGCGTGTCTTGTCTATGTTTCCACCGCTTGCAATTGTCTAAATGTTTCTACACGCCTTTTTTAAATCCATTTTGTGCATACCCTGCAATCATCATATTCCACGAGACCACATTTCCATGAAGCATTCTCCCAGTAGTTCACTCACCTTGTCTATGCTACCATGCTAAACTGTCAAACAGTTTACGTGCCTTGTCTATGTTTCTACATTCAAGTGTCAAACAGTTCACACGCTATATCTGTGCTTCTAGACTGTAAAAACAGTTCACGTGCCTTGTCCATATGTCTACATTTCTACTTTGATGGTCGTCCATACCTCTTTTCCAAAGTTCCCATTTATGCGCAGATCACACTATCATTAGCAGTCCAGGGGACCACGTTTCCATGAAGCATTCTCCCAGTAGATCACGCGCCTTGTCTATGCTCCTGCATCCCACTGTCAACAGATCATATGCCTTCCCTGTGTTTGCGCATTCTGCATACAGGTAGGCGTTGTCAATGAAATTGTGCAGTTGAAATTGCTTTCTAAAATCTCACAATCATTGTAGAGCACGGCTCTACACCTACCCATGACAATTGGAAAAAGTTCTTTTCAAATTTACTCCTGCCAAGTGTGTCTGCTTGCAAAGTTCTTCAATGCTTTTACACCTACGAGTTAGCAGGTTATAGAAGACAGCTTTAAAATCTGTTAAGCTCATTTTCTTAATGCTTTGGTCGCTTCAATACATCTCTTTATTCTGCTGTGCGTAGGACTCAAAGCAACCATCAAATCACCATGCTTGTCATGACTTGGATGTCAAATCCTTTGCCGGTGCTATGTCAAGTATATGCCTTTTAATTTGTCCAAACTTTTATATGATATCTTTGCAGTAATATAGGCCTTGATTACCTTGACATTTGCGACCATCGTACTTTCAGTCTCTCTTAAATAACTGACCTTTCGTGGGGTGCAACCACTAACTCCTTTATCAAATTTGATGATATTAACATATCTGTGTTATCTGACAGATTTTTACAGTCAAAGATAGGGGGAAGGTGACATCAGATTTGCTCACTGTGTTCAAAATTATATCAATATTCAAGTGGCAGAATTTTCTCACTCAGGCCTGCCACCTCAAATTTTAATGCCTCCCTAGGATAGTGAAATGATTGATTATTATATGGTCAACAAGTGTTTGAAATGCAAATGTTGGTAGGTGTCTAATTTTCTGCTTATTTATGGTGCAATTTGCTGACAGTATAATCATTATGGTGATGTCTATGTTCATCAATTTTTTATTGTTTTGATCAAAGGCATTATGGATTAAAATTTATTGCAATTTGGTTAGTATACTGATTGCTTTTAACTTCTAGCATTTGATATTGCTTTTCTTTGCTGCCCTTGGCACTTGAAAGGTAAAGGGTCATTTAAATATCAATTAAAAGCATTTCATACATTGATTTTCTAGTGTGAATCAATGGATAACTATTGTGTTAGTCACTTGTAGAGGATTCTTTTATTATCACGATCATCCAAAACCATTTCTCTTTTCGATTAAGATTATGTTATTATTTGAAGATAATGATTAAAACTAATATTTTGATCCTCACATAAGTATTTTTTTTTGTTTAATAGGTACAAAGGAAAAGCAAAAGGAAAAGGTACAAAGCGAAGGAGGAGGCTAGCAAACGAAAATGAAAGGAGAGGATTTTTTTTTTTTGAAAACACAATGTGTTTTTTAACACTTTAAGTGTTTGATCAACACTACTTCACGAAGTTGTTTAGCATTTCATTTTAGAACACTAATTTTCATTTGGGTCTAAAATGAACAATTTGATTTTCATTGCAAAGGGCTTAAAATGAATCTTAGGACAAACTCACTAGATTTTGTTTGAGGTTAAGAATTGAACAATCAAAACTCACACTTCATTTTGGTGCTTAAAACGAACTCACAATTGCTTTGAAGGGTATAAAATGAACAAGTGCTTGATTTGTGTGATTTTTCCTTTTGAGTGCGTATCCTCTCCCCTTGCGCTTCGTGCGATCTAGGGTGCAAGAGAAACACTCAAAATACATTTTATTGCTTTGAAACACTTCAATTTGGGCTTAAAAATTGAACATCTTGTGCGAGTGTGAGTAGGGCATCATCGCGTATATTCTCTTTCTTTGAGTCGTCAAAGATTGATCAAGTTACGAGTGTTGTCTTTGCTTGCTTTTTTTTATCCTAGAGGGCCTACCTTGGGGAAAAGTACTCACCCAAGGGAATGACCTCAAACCAGCAACACTCTAAAAGTTTCAAGAGTATTTCCAAATTGATATAAATGTGGTTTTGGTTGCTTACCATAATCACGGTTGGCTCCTAATGTGATGGATCTGAAAGGGGACTCTGCCGTATGGGTCGGAATTTCCATGAACCAAAAGTCCATACTAGAACCCATGTGCTAGAATTTGCCAAAATCCTTTAATCTATTTTTTGGTGCAAGAACGGTCATTCTCAAGCCACCCCACACTTTTACAGTCTTCTAGTAGAAATGGAAAACATGCCATAGGAGTTTCATGGGTGTTGATGCTTGGCTGCCCCGTATAAGTGAGTGTCGTGGAGGGGAGATAGTGGGGTCAAGCATCTAACCATTCGCCAGAGATAAGTGTAGCTAGACTTGTCCAAGTGGGAATCTAACAAATATTGTCTACACATCCATAGGGCTTCTTGTAATTGTTCTTGTTTGAAAAACACGTTATCAGCTCCGAAAATATTTTGCAAAACAAACATTCAACATGCATTCTCAAAAATTTCTGGGGTCCCCTCTTGAAGACAAATATCATTGACTCAATCCATATGTTACTATTTCCTCTCCCTAGGATTCACATCCTTAGAGGTTCCCAAGCATTGGATTATACCTCAATTTGTCTTCTTGAGTAAACAATAGGAAAACCCTTGCCTTAAGTTCATTGAATTTCCACATAAAATATCTTGTGGGGTTTAAAGAAATTAAGACATTGGACATCTTAGTTTGAAACTTTAATCAAAGAGAGTGTTTTTGGTAAAATAAATCCATTAAGCAAAGATAACAAATTGGACCCCACACATGTGATTGATATCTCTTGGTCATATTGGTCTTTTGATTGCTCTTAGAGAAAAGTGTGTTCTTCAATACCTTGGCCTAGTAAACAAAGTCTTTCTAAGTCTCTTAGGATCAAAATCAAACACTTCATCCATCTCAAACATTTATCAACATCATCCCACCAAACAACTTTAAGAGCTTTGAAAACATCATTACCTAGACTTGGGTACATTTCTAAACCAAATCAAAATCACTTGTTTAGCTAGGTGTGTTTGGATGAATCCTTCCACGCACACTTAGTTAAATTATCAACCATCCTTTGAACAAGTTCATCCTAAAGATCACATCCAACATCTTAGGGTTTACAGGTTCATCATTCAAATCAACCAATCGAAATCAAAATCCCTAAGTCTAGCATTGATCCAAAGTTCCTAAACATTCAACACTCTCATCATTCACCCCATTCATCCTCCATATCATCATTGATCCTAGAACACCTTAGAGGTCAACAAGGTCAAAACACAAGAAGAACATGGAATATAAACTAGATTCATACATCATGAGCGGTCCAAACCAACCAAACCATCCAAGCCTCACGAAACCATGGGATTATGGAAACTCACATCCATACATAGGATCACTATCTCCTACGAATATCAATAGCACAACGAATGTGAGTATGCCCAATCTAAATTTTGGAACACATCTCCCCATGATAGATTTAAATCAAAGTCCAAACTTACAAGTCTATCCTCCAAACAATCAATACATGAGTCTTCAAACGAGCAACATCATTCCACCAAATCCCTACAAACCAAATGTGGATGTACCAAGTGCAAGTTTTTGAAACATGAATCCTAACTCAGAAACCTTTGGAAAAATGATTCCCAATACCAACATTGTTCATCCTATCATGCCAAATCAGAACATTATCCAAAGTCAATTTTCCCATAATCCCATTCAAAAATCGCAAGTAGGCATCCCAAATCCGCTTAAACAAAAGCCAAATCAACTATCTCAAGTGAGTCAAGATCAAAATCAAGAACAAATTTGGCGAGATCAAATTGCAGAACTTTCCAAAATAGTTGAGGCATTGTGCCAAGGGAAATATTCACCACCCATACCTACATCATTCCTTGGTTTAGGGCTTCCCCCTTTACCTAGCACTAATCATTCCATCCAAATCAATCCACCTAATGTCAATCAAACCATCACGTCAAATCCTTTGAATATACCATCGACATCGCACCAACAGATGGTATCTAATCAAACAACAACATTGATCCCAAATTGAAATACGGTCTCCCAAGGACCTATCACCTCGGTCAATCCAACCATCTCTATCACTTCGATCACTCCAACCACCACTATCACGCCCATCAAATCTCAACCCCTCACTACCATGATCAATCCAAGCGTATCTCATACACTTGTCACTACATCCAACATGATTTCAAATCCACCACCACCCCCACCACCACCAATTTCCACCACATCAATCCAATACAACGCAACATTACAAGCTGCTTTTCAAAAGGGATTACAATGATATCTAGCCATGCAACAAGCAAAACAAGCTCAACAAGTGCAACAATCCTCTCAAGCTTCCCAACAAGCACAAGCAAAAACACAAAAGATGACAACTATTGAAAACAAGGATCAAGATCAATCCATCACTGAGCACACATTTACTTCATCCAATGATCAAATCGACATATGTCAAGAGTCACTTTTGAATCACGATCAAAATCCACCAACAAAACTTGACAATGAGCCAATTCAAGAAATATCAACATCACTTGATGCTATGGTCGAAGACATTCAAAATCTCTCCACCGCAATTATCAAAAACAATGATCAAAACCTCTCCATCAAGAAGCACATTGAGGATGTATCTACACAATCCAATGATCAACTCACCATACATCAAGAGCCACTCTTTAGTGATCTATTTCAAGGAGTGTTAGGACTATTTGATCCAATTGACATAATGCATGATCCGTTGACCAATGATCATATTGAAAATGTCTCTACATCGCCTTAAGAGTTAGAGGACATATCTCAAGAAGTTATTCCAAAGCAAGATCAAAATCTTTCACTAAGGTCTAGCAATGGTCATTTTCAAAACATGTTGATCCCCTTTGACCTCATGGTTATAGATGTTGAAGGAACCTTGAACTTGACCATGCCTAATGTTGACATCCAAAATTCCTTTGTAAGAAATCCATCCTTTGAAGCTACCCCATGTCAAGAACTTGATCTAAAGCATGTCGAAAGCAACTCCGAAATTAATCAAGATCAAGAATTTGTATCCTCAAGATACTACAATAATCTAATGAACACTCTCTTATCCATGCAAGATGATCATATCCATGTAGCACATACTCCTCCATCTACCCATGAGATGCTTTCTACAGATGGGCATGCAGATGATCTTCATCTAGAACAAGATTTTGTTACACAAAAAGAGCAGATTACTAATTCCTATAATCAAACAGAGTGGTCAACATCAAAATCAAATATGTCCCAAAGTCAGATTGAGGACATCATGAATAAAGATATCGAACATTATCCGCTCAAGGAAATAAGTCAGATAGAACATCCAGAGTCAGCAGAGCAACAAATGGAAATAACGTCACCTACGGTGGTCATTTATCAGAGAATTCATTCTAAATAAAAGCTCTCAGAACAAGCAGAATCAAAGCATGAAGGTACTACTTCTACCATACTGGGGGAAACTTTGTCTCAAGCAAACGTCAACGTAGGGAGCACGAAGAATCCTTGTGATGAAACTAGTGTCAATACTACAACCAGCCACATCATGAATCTTCATCCACCCATCACCCCATCCATGAATTTGGACCGACTTCGAAGGAAAAATTTGAATCAAAGAACGAAGAATGTTATCAAATCAAGAGAAGCTGAGAAGCATAATGGACAAATTAAATACATATGGATACAAAGAATACAAAGAAAAGATCATCCCTTATCAAACTCCATCACCAAAGAAACTATGGGCAAACTAAAAGAGGGAAAGGTATCCATCAAAGATGTCCGAAAAATCAAAAAGCATGCTTTTCAAGCATATACAAAAGTATATCAAGCAGTTGTTCCTAATTCCATGCACACTTCCGTATCCACCCATCATTGGTCATCTTCCCAAGTTTGGAGAGTCAAAGGTTCCAAACTGTCAACCAATCCATCTCTTATCCCTAAACACACTCCATCCACGCCTCCACGCATAATATCCAATTCTTACATTGACCGTGTATTGGCAACAACCCTTCATCATAAGGATTCAAAAGGCAATCTATCGCGATGTGCGCACAAAGATAGAGTTAACCTTGGTATCGATGAAGCAGATCAAGAATCCCAAAAGTTGCATTCAAGTGCATGTATCTGGGCGCAGCTTCTTCTCGTGATAATCGATGGCAATATTGCGACAGTGGGCATCTATGTCAACACCTCACCCTCGTGGTTCACCATGAATCTTTCAAAAAAATCAAAAAAAAATCAAAAAAGCAAAAAATCCAAAAAATAAAAATCAAAAAATCAAAAAAGGATTGAAAACAGTAAAGATAAAAATCGTCCTCTAGTGAAAACCGCATGGGCGGTGCTTTGGGCAAGACCATGATGAAAACCTGGCAAACAGGCGTCATGTGTAGAATTGAGCATCTATGTGCACCAATTCGGATGAAAGCATCTCATCCCATCCATAATAAATCGAGCATTCCATCCGTCTCATCCACAATAAATCCATTCATCCATAAACCATTGATCCAATCCATTTTCATCCATCTGCATCCATAGTCCAAGTTATCTTGATCTTGATCAAATTTTGGGGCACACTTTACGCTTGCTTACGGTGAACATCTTGACATGGGCCTTTTTCATTAAATCCTATCCTATGCAGCATTATCTGAGCCACGAAGCATTATCCAAATGAGCATTCGTTATCCGAACACCTTATCTTATTGCAAGATAATCCATGTCCCTCCATCCATACACTTATCTGAGCATCCATCCATGACATTCCATACATTGCTAGACATTGGGGGTAGGTATTTACATCTTGCTTCAGGAATAAATCTTGATCTATATCCTCCTACTCACATGGCGATCCGAACATTGGAAAATGTTGAAATGAAACTAGTCAAAGCACTCGTGAGAAAAAATCCGAATCACTAGCCCATGGCACATTTTGACGAGAGCATGTTCCTTATCAAGCTTCATCGAACATCGAGCATCAATCCAAATAATCACTATCAGTCACATCTAATGCACCCATCAAACATCACATCAAATCATTCGATCAACTTTTGGTCCAAATCAAGCTTCATCAATCTCGATCAATCAAATCCAATCAATCCATCATCATCTTGGGATATCCTTCCCAATCATTGTGTTGCTTAACACTATCCTTGCATTGTTGTGCATCCTCAACAATGTTATCATCATCAATCATGATCAATCAAATCTTTGCATTATTGTGTATCCTCAACAATGTTATCATCATCATCCATCTCATCTCCATTCATTACACATCCATTCGCATCTGCACCATAGCTTGGTCCTGTGTTTGTATCATGATCCCTCCTAGTACTACTCGGCCCATTCTCAAGGTCAGTTTGTCCTGCCTTTATCGGAGTAGTCTATTGCATCACGCTGGGGGAACGTTCTCATCGGATCGGATTCGTGTATGGTCTTAAAGTCCTCAATATCAGAAAATCCAAAAACATCAGAAAATTAGAAAATCCAAAAACATCAAAATATCAAAAAATCCAAAAACATCAAAATATCAGAAAATCCAAAAACATCAGAAAATCTCAGAAAATCCAAAAAAAACTCAAAAAGTAGAAAACATCAAAAACATTAAAATCCAAACTACGTCATCTCTGAGATTAAACGTAGGCAAGGCTAATCTCTAATCAACCCCCGAGACATCAAAATCCAAAAACATTCGAAAAACATCAAAATCCAAAAACATTCGAAAAAAACATCAAAATCCAAAAACATTCAAAAAACATCAAAATCCAAAAACATAAGAAAATCGAAAAATCAAAAACATCACAAAATCCAAAAACACCAAAAATCCAAAAACATTCGAAAAACATCAAAATCCAAAAACATTGAAAAATTGAAAATCAAAACATTTGAAAACCTCGAAAATACCAAAAACAGCCTCAAAACATTGCAAAACTCCAAAAAATCCAAATATTTTGAAAAATCCACCCATCCCGCTTTCACTTTCACCAAATAATCAATCATCCATAATAAACCGGACATCACCTTCATCCTTTGGCAACACAAACAAACAATCATAGCAGTGCAACAAAAATCAAACTCCAATCGTGAAAAATCAAAATCAAAACAACGAACCATTGAACACAAAATCAAAGTCTTGATCATTTTCAAACATGTCACCGACCTTTTTATATCGAATAGCCTATTAATCAATTTATCAAACCACATCATCATCCCATATAATGCATGTCCTAGGATATATTGTTCCATTAATGGGCATCATTTTGGATATCACTTTGGATTCCTATCCTTATCAAAACACATCCCTTTGGTTGGCGGTATGAAGAACATTGACTCATTTGTTTACTTGATCTTTTCTTTTGATTTATCTTATTGCGCTCATTCCAATGACCTCTCGATGATGTCTAATCAAAATGATTTAGAAAGAAAGGAATGGAGCAATGATCATTATTTGTCCGTTGTGCTTGTTGGACGTTTGTAAAATAATTTGGTGAATACTCTGTTTTGTTAGGGTACTCTAGCAAGCAAGGTTTCCGTATGTCAAGTGCGAACAAGAATAATCCTATCTCTGCTTTTCTGCCAGTCCATCACACTAAGTACAACGCTTTATCCCCGGGTCCTCCACACCTTGATGCATCGTGTTTAGGCGGTTATCAAACATAAAGTAAGTGACCCTTTGAAAATCCCAATCCTTGATAAGCGAATCATCATCATCAGCATTTATCTGTCATCATCATCATCTCTAATAAAGTCTTGACCAATCATGGACTTGTGGGATCCTCTTGTCATATCTGATTTCCATGCTAACATCATGCATCTGTCATGCATCCATCATGCATCCATCCTGCATCTACAAACCGTCAACATACCACATATCATTCATAATAGGAAACATCGATCATTTCACATGCATTGCATAATCATCATCATAATATAGATCTGTTAGTCTCTCATAAATCATCCATTGCATAATCACAGCATATCACATCATCCATCTCATCCATCTCATATCATATCATCATTTAGTTTAGGATAATACGCATTTGTTATTCTAAGCATCTTGAAATCATCTCATTTGCATCACATCCATAACCATCCATTTGAATCCTTTATCAAGCAGATCGACCCTCAAATCAATTCGCCGACCTCTGAGGGGCAATGTACCGTTGTACTTTCCACGGGCATCCAAAATCAGAAATTTTTATTTTGATCAAGGTAGTTATTCTTTTTGAACCAACTAAATATGCAAGTACGTCGTGAGGGGCAAATGTAAACATGCAAATTAATATCATGTATTCCACTGATCAAATAAATTAGATGTCGTGATAGGGACCATTCATCAATTAATCAAGTGCATTTTCATCCATTCATTAAATAATCTCATTTCCTAAGGTCATTTATCAAATAAACATTATCATTCAACCTTCATCTTGCATCATCCATTTAATTAAATAAATCAGGACTTCATTTAAATCAAATCCTAAATCATATTCCATCATTTTCTAATTCAAATAAATCAAATATTTAAGTCTTAAAAGTCAAAATCATCTAAACACCATTAAATCAGCCTAATCATCATTAATTTAATCTAATCTTGATTAAAGGCTAATCTCATCCCACTTGCATTCTCTAGATTTGGCCACTTGCACATGAAATTGCATTTAATTGATTTATCAAAATTACTTATTTTCAACTTGGCATAAAGGGAGAATATTCTCCAAGTTTGAATCTCCCCCTAAGTGGACATGTACACCCAACAGAGCATTTATGAGGCCTTACATGTCTCTTACATGTCCCCTTCCAAAAGTCAAACTCAGCATTCATTGTAAATTCAAATTCAAATTTTCCCTCTCATGGGTACTCTTCCCAAATCTTGCACAACCATTGACCACTCACCACTTGACAAGTGGCCTTATCTTATTGGCTTGATCTTTGTCCCACATTGGTCCATTTTTCAACACTTAGCATTTTGAAAATCTATAAAATAGAGGCTTCATCTCTTATCAAACCCTTCACAACCTCCACAATTTTATGCAAGGTTACTCTCTTCATTTGAGATTTGATCTTGTTCATCATCACTCCACCATGTCCATTTGCATTTTATCATCTTGAGCTTTTATCAAGGATTGGGAAAGGGTCACTAGCACATGTGACACCAATCCACTATGGAATAGAGTTTTGACTATGCTTTTATATGCTTACATTTGATCATCTTTGTTTATCTAATTTGCATGTTTCATTATAGTCAAGTATTTCATAGGGATTTCAAATCTAATGTTTTGCAAATGACTAACATGATGAAATTATGTTAAAATTGTTCACCATTTGCAGAATTGATGTCCACAGTAATATAGAGTGACTTTACTTGGTGTGTGGTTTTTTCTCCCGTAAGGGTTTTCACACATAAAATCTGGTGTTCAATTCTGTGTGGGTTAAATTGTTTATCTATTTTCTCTTGTGTATGTGTTTTTTAAATGAACTATAATTGTAATTAAAATTAAAAGTACCATCTACATTATTTTTCCTGTAAGATTGGCATTTGGAAAGTGTTTCCACATCTTGCTTTCCTTACAAAATTAGGGTTTTCAAGTGTCTACAAAACTAGTAAGTAAAATTTCTATCCTGCTTCTTAGTTGTCTAAAATTTTTGATAAGTGCTCGTTCTATCATTCTATCATTAGGGTTTCTGGTTTCATTGCATTTCTTTTAAGGTTTGATGTTCAATTTGAACGATTAGCCTATTTAGTCTTGTTATTGCCTTGCATCAACCCATACCCTAGTTGTAAGCTTGCAATTTTTTGAGTATTAAACCCTAGTTTGCACAAACTCTATTACTATGGCACTCAAAGTCAAAGCATCTGCATCAAAAGACCAATCTTCCGAATCAAAGCCTATTGTGAGACCTCTGGTAAAAGACTTAACTAAAAAATTGGTATCTTCAACCTCTAAGAAACCAAAGGGACAATGTATGTACTTTGGCCCTAGACTAAATTTGGCATCACTGATTATTATTGTACAATTAAAGATGTTTCCATACCGTACTCTAGATGGAGTCTTTTCTAGGAATGGTTTGGAAAGAGGAATGTTGGTATCCCTTTCTGCAACCCTTGGAGGTTAGACATGGGTAAACTAGTTGTACCCAACATGTTCATAGATGTTTATCTTCTCAAAGCAATTGCTGCGAACTATGACCCTCTAGTTAGGGTTGTTAGAGCTCATGATGGACAAAATATGGTATGGGTTAATAAGGAAGAAGTTGCATATGTGTTCAAGTTGAACACTTGGAGTAGTGACATGGTTAATATTGATGAGCAGATATTGAAGGAGGAATACAAAAGGGTAAAAACACAACTTCAAGGTGTTGGTGTTGATCAATTTTCTGTTATCAGTAGGGAAGGGAAAATACAAAAGAAAGATTAGTTTGGGACCCTCTGATGTTGAGCCCCTCTAGGTATTAAGTATTTTCAACCATATTTTCAAAAGACCTTTTACTCCCTCTACCAAATTCTAGGGATTGGTCCTAGCTCTAGCATGCCAATGGCCCATATGTGCATGGTTGTGAGTATCCAACACCTTAACATAAATGCCTTATATGATTTTTCCACCTATATAGCAAAGGAAATTCACAAAGGATTGGTGGCCTTGAAGGGTGGGAAACTTGGTGTCATATTTTGGTGGTTTTCACTCTTTATGCATATGTTTCTTTTCAAAGGTGCAGACTATTTTGGTTGGGAGATGGAACTTAAAAGGGTTGTGGATGGTATTGAGATTTCAGTGTAGTCATGGACCCCTATATTGGATGGGAATGAACAAAAGACTAACTATGTGACTACTACAAATCTTTTTTCCACCAAATTGAGATAGGCTCTAATGGTGGATGTACCTAGGATCCCCAAGGAGTTACATGATTTTTTGAGGCCTACTAAGAGGAGGCCTGATATGAATATTACCCACAATTGGGGGGATGTAATTCCCTATAAGGATTGTACCATTCTAAGGGTATTGGGCACACAATTGATACCCCACATACTTACTAGGGAAGTTCCTTGAGGATTGGGTTTTTGGAGGTAATGTGGAAGCTAGGGAATGTAAATGACTTCTTCTTGGATGAGCAGTGAAAGGGAACTTTATTCCTTACATACACTGTGTTTGCAGAGTTTGTAATGATAACACATGGATGGAGGAATATTGTGGACCACTATCTCAAGCATTATAATATGAAGATCCGGGCATACAAGAAATATGATCTTGAGGGGTTCATAGCCTGGTTTATGAGAAAAAATAGGGGATATCAATATGTTCATACCCACACTAGGCTTGAGGACCTCATTAGAAATATTTTAGACCTTGATGTCCAAGCTGACAGAATGAGGAAGTGGGGTGTTTTTGTAAAATTGGAAAGAGAAATTAAGGTAAAAGAGTATGATTTTAAAGCTTTGTCAGATATTACTGACCCAATTTTGAAGATTGAAGTTGTGATTCAAAATTTTGACAAAGTAGTGACAAAATTAAAGGAAACAAAAGTTGTGAATGATAAGGGGAAGGCCTCTATGATAGAGGAAGAGTCATCTGTGCAACCTTCCAAGAAGGTGCACATTTATTTGAGGAAAAGCATAGTAAAAAAGAAACAAATAATTGCAACTCCTGCACAGCCTAAGGAGTCATAGTCTCCACAACAATAGCTACCTCCCTTGTCATTGCAACATTCTTCTTCCCCTAAAATAATTCAATTGAATTCTCCAATTATAGAATCATCCCCTCTAAGGGATCCATCAATAAAGAAGCAAAAGGTTGAATCTTTTGGTCTAGTTGACTATCCTATAGAGGAGTTAGATGATGAAATTGCTATAACTAATGAGGAAATAATGTAGGGGATGTCATCTCCTCAAGGGGAAATAATATCATAACTTTGAGGCTTAGGTTGAGCAAAGCTAACCTAAGTGGAATAAATAACTTTGAGGATGCAAGATTCCAATCCCGTGAAAGATTTATGGAAGATGATCAATTTTTCAAGACATAAGCTTTCAAGGAATATGTATGGAGAGAAATGAAAGATGAGTATGCAAAAATGGTGGAAACAAGGAGAAGTGAGAGCCACGAGAAGCCCCAAGAGGTTGTTGAAGCCAAGGTCCGAGATGAAATGAGGGCCAAGTATTCGAACATTTCTGAAGAAGAGGGCAGGGCATTGGTGAGAAAGAGTGGAGTGTTATTACTCCCAAAATGGGACCTGGCATCAACAATTTCTTTTGACACTATGAGAAGAAAAGATGCCCCCATTTTTAACAGTGAAGAAGAAGTCACATTGGCTTTACAGGGGCCAACTTTTAGTCAGCAGTGGAACACTCTTGCTATTTGGGCTTTAGCCCCAACCACTAAAAATCCTAAAGTTGTAGAACCTGACCTAGGTCTAAGAGGAGTCTTAATCATAAATTATATTTTTAGATACATATACCTTGGAGGTAGCAACCATGAATGTTAATGTGGAACAATTCACCAAAGCCATAGTTGAGTTATTAATGGAGGAAATGGATAGTTTTAGAACCAAATATAATGAGGTGGTTGTTGAGTACAACTCGAGCTAGCAAAAGATGGCTCACATGCAAATTCAAATGGATCTATGGAAACAAAAACTCCAAGAATTGCAGCCTAGTACTTCACATGCTGCAATCTTGCCTCCTCCTTCCCCAATTCTTTCACCTCCTCAAAATCAAGAGGAGACTACCCCCATTGAATCTGAAGATGTATAAATGGCACAATTAACTTCTGAATCATCAGATGCCCCTTAATTTGAGGAAGTTACCAAGGAGGAGATGATGGAAAAGCTCAAGACTTATGAAGATAGGATGGATGATCTTGTTCATTTGAATAATATGAAGATTGTGACAACAGTGCTTGAGCACTTGAATAAGAGGGTAGAGAAAAGATTAATCAGTATTCATGCTAATTATGCTTTGATGTTTGATGTCATTAAGAACCTTGATAGAGATAAAGAAATTGCTATTCCTTTAATGGATAAATGGATTCCAAGGGATCAAATGCTGAGGGATATGTCTCTTTCATCCTCTCATGATGCAGATAAGCCTCTAAAGATACTTCTAACCATAAGATTTGTAACATATATAACTGGTTCTCAAGGGTTGATTGAGTCTTTAGAGGTGAAGATTAGAGAATTGGTTAAGAAGTTCAATGATTGGAATTTTGGCCTTCTTCTAGGCATTGTAAATGAGAAGGGTGAAGTTAAGTCCCTGCAAGAATGGAAAGACCAGGTAGCTCAAGTGATAACTTCCTAGGCCAAAATAATATGTGATAAAATGGATTTGGTTAAGTTGAGGAACAATATGGACATGCTCATGCATATAGGGGATTTCCTTGAATATTTTGATAAGGAGGAAAATTAGGTGGAAATTAGGTATAGCCCATATAGAAAAAGGTAGAAAATATAATGGGATTTTACTGGCATACAGAGGAGGAGTTTTGCATTATAGAAGTCTAGCTATATTGATATATTGGACATATAAATTGCTACAAGTGGGAGTGGGTCACAACAATTTTGGTTGGTGGTCTGCAATAACAAAGTTCAGTAGGGAAGTGCAATACATGGTCTGGAACAAGTACAAATTAGGCCTTGTATATATCAACTTTCAAATATTGCACTTTCTTAGTTTCAAATGTGGTGACAACGATTACAGATGTGGAATTGCTTTGGTATATTCTTTGTTTCACTTTATGATTTTATTCTACAATTTTTTAAAGCGCATGGACTATAGTGTTTCCTTGTAGAAAATATTACTTTGCATCGACTAAAGGAGCCTTTTGGAAGGGGAGAGAATCTTCACCAACAAATGGAAATGGTTTTTGTCTCATATGAAATTCTCCCTCGCATTTGGAAATGCAAATGTATCTGCCTTTGGGGACATTTTGAAATTGAAATTCAAATGTATGTCAAATGTAAATGTGACTAAATATGTAATTTGGCCCGAAGTTTGTTTTCTCCCTTGTTCTTATAAAAGGGAATTCAAGGCCAATAGCATAGGTCTTTGGTTGAAAGATATTTTGAACTCATGTAAGAGAATTTTGTAATTCAAGCACAAAGAAATAGAGTTAGTGTTGAGTCTTAGGTATGAATTCAAGTCTATAATAGGCATAATGGTTTTACAGTAGTGATGGAATTTGAATGAGAAAATGCATATTCTGGAACAAATTCTCTCCTATGTTTTGTTATATGAATTATTAATAAAATGATCAAGGATCCTTCTATTGGTCTTCAATCATTTTGGTTGAATGTATGATTTTGTCTCTGATTTAATTCAAAGAATTAATTAAAATGCTCTAATGGAATCATAGGTTTGTATGACTAAATTAACATATTATTAATAATTTCATATTTTAATTGTGTTAAAACTTAAACATGTATTCACCCATTCATAACTCAACTCAATTCTTAATAACATATTAACAATAGTAGCATATACAACAATGAATGTCAGCAATTGTTTAATGTGTATCTAGTAGTTGAAACCAAAAATTTTCTTCAAATGATAAAATAAATAATATAGATAATTGAACATAAACACATTATTGAATTTGATTTTTTTTATTGATTTTCACATGACGGAATACATTGAGGATTGGAAATGAAAAATCTTGCTCAAATACAACTCCCCATAGAGCTGAGTTGGAACTTGGAAACTCATACTATCAAATATCAAATCATTGTATCGCCTTTTCTAGCAACTTCCACTGTTCGGGTGGTGAAATTGTCATTTTTTTGAACTTAATGTTGTTTGACTTGAAGATTTGTTAACAATTCATGAATGAAATTGGAACCTGTCTTGAATTCTTCAGTCAAAATTGTATTCAAGGTTATCAGTGGTTTGATGGAATCCAAATAGTTCACCACATTTGGGTTATGAGGAAATTGGTATAAATCAATCTTCCTTGTACCCTCCATCTTCTTTTTAAAATCATCCTTTCCAATGAATCACTCATTTGTGTCAAAAGCCTCTGGAAAACCAAGCTCTATGAAGTTCCTTACCTTTTTCATCCAACTTCTTCATCTTGTTTGTAGCCATATGCAAAAGTTCCTTTGTTTCACACATTCTCAAAAACTTTTGAATGATAGATGACAACATCATTGAGGAAGCAAGTTGATTATTAATCCCTTTTGATTTCAAATCATTGTCACTAGCTTTGTAGACTATTTATTGAACTTGATTTGTATATTTCTATAATGCCAGCACATTTTTGTTGTCCACTAAATATTTGTTGAGCTTCTTATAATGTAGTCTGGTAGCATCAATCAATTGAAACAATTCACACAAATGATCAATCTTCTACATTATTTCATCCCAAATATTTTGTTTCATATGCCTTATTGTTTCTCTACAAAATGTAGTTAACTTATTTTGACAAGAGTTAATTTCATTTTTTGCTTCCATTAGCTCTACGGCCAAACTTTCATTTATTTTTCTCTCTTTCTCCAATTTTTGTTCCCACTGTTCATTTCCTTTCCCAATGCTTTGTCTTAATTTTTCTGAAGTCAATTTTTCCTCAACATATTTCTTTTTTCTCTCATCTAACCTTTGCTTCAGGTCATTCACTTCTCTCTCATTTTGTTTATCCTCTTTCCTTGTTGATGTAGAGGTAGTTTTTTTATTATTTTTCTCATCCATTGCTCTTGTTATCTACTAATTTCCTCTTCGCTTTCTCATTTGCTAGGTCTACCTGTAACTTTTCTATTTGAGTATGCAACTTTTTTTCTCTCTCTTTTTCTTTAGCAATCATGTGTACACAAATTCATTGTTCTTCTTTGATACATTAATTTTGTCAATATTTTTGAGTCTAGAAAAATCCAGTTGTAAACTGCTCACCTGAAATTCAAATTGATGTATAGTTTGTTTTGAATTGTGGGAACAACAATTATGTAAGCCATGATTTCTTTATTTGTGTCAAATTTGGGTAATACCATGGTTGTTGTAGGTTCTAAATTTATAGTAGACACGCTCTCAATCAGTTGCTTCTTTTATTTTTTATACAATTTTGATTTGTTTTTAAATTCTTCAATGTAATCAAAACCTATGGTTGCAGGAACAATGAAATTTTTGAATGCTGAAAGAATAGGAGTACTTGTAGTTGCTAATGTTGTTGCAGCCACACTAACTATGAGACTGGGAGTGGCTGGAAATAACTCCTTTGTGGTGGAAATGGTAGTTGTTATTGGACTTGGACTTGTCAAAATCCTTGGCCTCTTTTGTGTGCCTTGATCACTTGGTTTTTGTGTGGTATCTTTTATTGTTGTCCTCTTGTGTGTAATTTTTTGTTGTAGCACATGTTGACCACTACTAATACTACTACCCATACCATCACCACCAGTGGTAGTGGTAGTTGCACTAGGTTCTCAATCATGGGCATATCTAAGTTGTGATTGTATCTAACCTTGAGGATTAGGATTTGAAGCTCTAAAAAAATGAATTGTTTCATTTGTACTTTTATGCCCTTGGTCTACTTTATCAACTCCAAGGAATCACTTATTAATAGGTTTTCTATGGTCTACATCTATTACTATACAAATTCCTTGTCCTTGGGACCCTAAACCACCACCTTCATAACCCATTTTTTTGGCTATGGCTGCTCTTGAAGTATATACTTCTTTTGTGGCCTCACTTAAACTAGGTTTGAAATTGACATAGATTTGTTCTTCCCTATCATCATTATATTCATCATCAGTTTCTTGATCTTCACCATCATTTGGATGCTATATATTCCACAATTTTCTAAACTCATGATCTTCTTCGTTATCTCCAAAGTCTGCAAGAGTTCTTGGTTCACCTAGCTCCTTCCTCATAGACCAAAAGGCAATAATTTTTTATTTGAACAATTTTTATCTATAACTTCCTTATCTAGATAATTTGAGCTTTTAATCTTCTAGATGGTTCATCACTTTTTTCATAAAAAATATTGTACCTCCTGATTGTCTTTTAGTGCAATTCCATAATTTATGTTGACAATTGTTCAAAGGAAATACTTTTCTCAGTAGCACTTTTCTCCATTGTTATTTTGGCCTCATCCCAAGAATCCTTGTTTCTCAAGTTTTCAAGAAAGGGCTTACTTTGATGTTGAATTCTACTTGCAATATTCCTATTGGCCACAATAATTGATTTAATGGTTTCACATGGATCATACTACCAGTGATAGACAACATCAAAATTCAAAAAATTCAAAAGATCATGTACCACACTAAATTCTTTTCTCTTGAATGTGAATCCTCCACATGAAAAAGGTAAAGAAGGAAATAAGGTCTTCTTTTGCTGACCACCAAAGTGTAGTTCATCAGTACTATGCATCTTCCTTACATATTCCAATGCAAAAAATCTTTTTGTCACATGTTTTGGAAGTTTGTATGGCTATACTCCCGATCCATAAAATATTAGCATATGTAGTATATTCTTCCATTAAGTACCAATCAACCAATTGTATTTATTTTCCTAGTTGAATGCAATTTCTACATGACATAGGCAATCTAAGCATTGGAGTATTTGTAATTGCTTGATGCAATGGAACCAAAAAGTAGTCTACAAAATGGTTGTAGTTCCTTTGAGAATCATGCATCCTTATCTTAGTGGTACAATCATATACTAGAGCCATTTTCTTTTCCTCAACATTACTATAGGGATGAATCTGAAGCTTGTTGGTCTAAAACATTTCACTAAGTTTGAAAAGAAAAAAATAACACAAGTAGGTTGTGAACCTAAATGTCGTAGTGGACATTGAGTGTGCACCTCCTTTAATCATTAAAAATTGTTCATGCATGGATTCTACAATGTGCTTAATAAAGATATATTTGACAAGTTGAGATGGAAAATAATAATGGATATTATATACCATTTCAAGGATGTTAGAGTAAAGGTTTTAACTTAATTATGTTAATTAAGTTATCTTTATTCCTCTCTTAAGATTTCACTTTAGTTTGCATATTGTGACATTTAATAATTATATTAATTATTAAATGTCTACCTAGTAGGGTTACTTTTTAGGTTTTGCTTGATCTCCTTTTAAGGATTGATCTTTGTAAATAATTCATTCTATTGTTCTGATAATATATCTCTCATATTACAGAGCTTCAAAACCCTCTCTTGCTTTTTCTCCATTCTCTTCCCTGTAACATGTATCTCTTTGCATGCAGAGGTTCTTGGAATTTGAAGTTGGTTTTGACAACTTCTACATGGTATCAGAGTAGACCTGCTGCAGCTTGTTTTTGTTTTGAAGAATTTGGAGGTACGAGGGTTTGATCAGGCTTTCACAAGTTTTTGGGTTGTTTTTTTTGTGGATCCAGCTTACTTCATTCTTTGGGTTCATTTTGGGCCCAAACGGACCTCGCCATTGGATTCGTCATGCCTGAAAACCCCTCTTTTCATATAAAGCTTGTTCGATTTGGCCACAGTTGATCAGGGAGGCCAAAAAAAATTGGCCCCAAGGCCGTACGGCCTTAGGGCACGATCTACAAGGTCAAATTTCATAAAAATAAAAAACACAAAGGTTTTTTTGATTTTTTTTTATTTGGCCAGTATAATTCCAGGCCGCCGCCCATTGGCCACTGAGTGGCCACCCGCTAGCTGCTCTGACCAGCGGAGCTGCCCAGTAGCCACCAGCTCAAACACTATCGGCGGCCACTGGCTAGACATCGGCGGTCCGCTCGAGCGCCGCCAGTGCCCAGCCCTAGTGGCCCCCTACACCCCAGCCACTGGTCCTATCAGTGACCGGGGGCTCCACCCAGGCACCAATCCATAGCCCTCTAGTCATCCACGTGACTAGGGGCCGACGAATTTTAGCCCTTGAGGGCTCAACACCTTTGCAAATGCCCTTTTAACCCACTTTCACTAAATCGGGTATAAAATGGTCATTTTTTCTCCGATTTTCAAATGAAAATAGGCATTGGAAATCTAGCTCCGAGCCCATCTTGATGGTGTAGGATTTTTTTTAAAATTTTCTAGTTTGATTTCCTTTTTTTGCAGTCAAAGTTAGATGATATTTTTGCACTTCGAGGGGCATAACTTGCTCATTTTTTCTCTATTTTTCAAAAATGAATAGGCTTCAAAAATCTCTTCACGTGCTCTATTCAGATCTTCTATTATTTTTTAGAAAAATTATCAGGTACACAATATTCAGTCTAAAGCCATTTTTGCTTTTTTCCTGCTTTTTAGCTAAAAAATTTCTATTGGGGTTTCTTGCATTGTGGGGGGAGTTTTTTTCTTGCTTTCTATCATTTACTTTAGAAAACTAGAAAATCTTCACATTAAACATTCATTAAAACTTTCCAAACATGGTAAAAAACCCTTCTACTATTGAACTTCTCACACCTCATAACTATCACACTTGGAAGGCATTCATGACACATCTTCTCAGATCAAAGGGGTTGTGGTCCTATTTAGATACAGTTCAACCAGTTTTGACACGATCATTTGAGGTTATGCAACATAGAAATAAGATGGATGAGGCTATGGGTTTTATTTCCTTACATGTTTCAGACAACTTGTTATTTCATCTTGATGGGTGTAATAGTCCTCTTGAAATGTGGACCACGTTCAATGATTTATTTGGTACCATCAATCAGTTCCATGCAATCTAGATTGAGGCAGAGTTGAATTCACTTGTACCTAATTCTTTTCCCACTATTGAGGACTTTCTGATGAAATTCAAACAATAGAGATCTCTTCTACCAGATTGTAGTAAGAACAAAATAGATGAGGAGTGTATTTACCTGATTCTTTCTAAGCTTCAAGGTCCTTTTCAGATCTTCTCTTCGACATTTTATTCCACCATGGTGCATTGGGAAACCACTTTACCATGCCTACTTTTGAGGTGTTTTGTGATCGGTTGACACAAGAGCAGGCCAAGATATCATAGTTGGATGCTCTCACAGGATCACAAAACCAAGCATTGGTAGCACAGTCATCTCAGTGGAAGCAGAAGTAGAAGCAAAAACAAAAACCAAAGACCACAGAGCATTGGAAGGATTCTAGTTCACATCACACCTCTGATGCACCTTCTCCTAAGGGGGAATCATTGAAGAAAGATAGACCTAAGTGTGCTTATTGTACTAAGCCAGGACATGCTGAGTCCAGCCAGGACATGCTGAGTCCAAGTTTTATGAGAAGAAGATAGATTGATATGTCAAACAGGTTTCAGATTTGACAACTCTTCTTGAGAGAAACAATATTCATCACTCTTCTTCATCTACATCAGGCGGGTCTTCTTCTTCACCTTCATTCTAGACAGATGGATAGGCCCCACATAAGGGTCATGCATTATGTGCAACCACCAGTTCACATTCATCTATATGGCTACTAGATTCAGGTGCTTCACACCATATGGCATCTTCTCAGGACATGTTCTCATCTTTCAAGGCTATGTCCTCACCACACATATTGATGGGTAATAACACTTATATGAGTGTATGTGGGAAAGGTTCTATTGACATTGATGATGGTACATTCAATGATGTACTATTTGTACCATATTTTTCTAGTAACCTTCTCTCCATCTATCAGATTGCTCACAGTGGGATAGGGAAGACAATTGATTTCACACCTGATTTAGTGCACATCAGAGACATTCAGACTGGAAACATTGTTCCAATAGGGAGAGTTGATCATTCTTCCCAATTGTATGCATTCACACACTTTGTTCCACCATCTCCATTGTCTAAGTTTTCCTCTCTTTCTACAAGAGAGCATGTAGTATCTGAGGTGAAGTTTGGTCACTTGAACTTATGTGTTCTTCCATCTGTTCATGAGACTAGTGTTAAGACTTCTACACCTCTACCTCTTGTTGAGATCACATCTATTCAACAGGATTCCTCTTCAACTGTGATTGAAATTTTAGCTCCACTCATCGAGCCATCAAGTGTAGTTGTTGAGGTCATATCAGAGGATATTCCTTTCCTCACAGATGACAGTTTCAACACACCTATTATCCCATCTTCATTGGAGATTCCATTTCAGGATCATCTTGAGTTGTTTGATTCACCATCCTATTATTAAAACACTCATACTGCCATTCAGTTCTTCAGTGAGCATCATCCAGGACTTCCATTTTCACCTCACATCTAGGGGTTTCCTCTTCTTCGACCATTGGATCTATTTCTTCCTCTGAGGAGACACATTGGTTTGATCATTGACACAGGGGTTCTCTCATTTTGGGGGGGCTTTGGAGTCTCTTCTCTCTCCTATGGGGGGAACATATTTTGTACTTGTGTGATACAAGTAGTTCTTGGGGGGTCATGTTGAGTCCTCCTATCTCTCTTCTTCTTTCACTCTTGTTTTTCATCTCTTTTTGGAGTAGAGTTTTTCCCATGAGGTTTTCTCTATTTCTCCACTTTATAGAGATTTGGTTGTATTTGGGTACCTGATCAGGCCTAGTTGTCAGGGCCCTTGTTTGCTTTCATGCATTGCAGTTACCTTTTCATTCTTGCACATGTTTGTAGCTACACTCTTGCTCATCTTAAGAGGGGGTGGTAGAGTAAAGGTTTTAACTTAATTATGTTAATAAGTTACCTTTATTCCTCTCTTAAGATTTCACTTTAGTTTGCATATTGTGATATTTAATAATTATATTAATTATTAAATGTCTACCTATTAGGGTTACTTTTTAGGTTTTGCTTGATCTCCTTTTAAGGATTGATCTTTGTAAATAATTCATTCTATTGTTTTGATAATATATCTCTCATATTACAGAGCTTCAAAACCCTCTCTTTCTTTTTTCTCCATTCTCTTCCCTATGACAGGTATCTCTTTGCATGTAGGTGTTCTTGGAATCTGAAGTTGGTTTTGACAACTTCTACAAAGGAGGCTTGCACCCACTTCCCAATTTCTATCCAGTCCAAGGAAAAATGCTAGCATGGAAATAGTATCATGAACCCATGGTCTAAAAATATCAAAATTATAAGGAGGGTTATGATTACCTTTCAATTTTTTTCTAACTTGTATGTTATCTTGAACTATTTTATTTATGAAATATTTTTTCTCCCTTTCATCCACTACTTCATAGTCACTAGGAAGATTTTCTAGGTCAATATGGACATTTCCAAATTCTTCGGTTGTAAACCCCAACACTTTTCAAAGTTCTTCCACATTAATGGATAATAATTCTTCTTTGTTATCTTTATTAACAATTTATCTTTTGTTCTCATCATAATTTTTGGCACAGACCATGATAAATTTTGGGAAAGAGAAAATGTCATATAACATCATACAACCTAATCCACTTACCCAATATGCACTAAAACTATTAAATTGCATTTGGTTTGTACCCTTATTATTAGATGAAAATCTAAGTTTTGAGGTATGCCTACCATATATTTCAGGATCATAAATATCATGGTATTCATCAATGAAACCTGGGGTTTTAAGCAATCTAGCATAATGTATTTTTTTTTCTAATTTTTCTCTACCTTTCCCAACAAGTTTCTTTGGTTTTCTAGTTGTACTGGTGGTAAATATGCTTATACAATGTGAAATTGTGAATTCCCTCTTAGTCCTCCTTAATTTTTCTTAAGTCTCTCAATCCTAAACCCGAACTTCAAATTTTGAAAAAAATAAAATTTAAGAAATAATGAAACGTAGTCATAGGAATTTTTTCTTTCACTTACCCAAATTTTGATTCTTAAAAATATTAATATTGTTTGGCATTGTTGGAACCCAAAATCTCCCTGGTGCACTGCAATGAGCAATTTGAAATCTCCTTGTGTGTTGATTTTGGTGCACTTGTCCAGCAAAAGCTGGGCAAGGTAGAGTATTGGCCACAGTTATTGGATGATATAGATGCAGTGATATGGAGACTGTACACGGATTGTGAGGCTTGGGGGAGTGATCACTTAGAGATGTCGTTTTTCTATAGACCGCGATATCTGATAGGGAAGACCCCCTTTATTATTGAGAGATTTATGGCCTTACGAGTGCTGAGACAGTTTGGATTTATATAGGGGATGCCACAGGGCATTGCTCATTATGGGCAGCGTAAGGGTGATCTAGGATGGGGGCCATGCATTCGATACCAGGTAGCATACACAGAGTATTCTACCTTATAGACAAAGGTATGGACAGACAGACCAGAGGTGCAGGATGCAGGGATGACTGAAGATTATGCACATTATTTCCATACGCATCCATTTCCACGATTTATAGTGCCATATGAGCCATGGGCCATTGGAGGAGTTCCACAGCCAGGGGCAGGGAGACAAGAGGATGTGGCCAGCAGAGAGTAGGCGATGGGTGGAGGAGGGGAGGAGGAGGGAGATGAGGAGGGAGATGAGGGTGAGGAGAGCGGAGATGGAGACGAGGACAGCTCAAATGACAAAGATGATAGGGGAGATGATGGTGGAGAGGAGAGGTAGCAGAGGTTGGATAGTCTAAGCAGAGCACAGATTGTTCGATGAGCCAGATCTGGTGGTAGACCTCAGACAGTGATTAGGGTGTCATCCTCATCTCAGCAGGCACAGATGGCTACATTGCAAGCTCAGGTTCAGACGTTTTAGGGACAGCAGGCACATCTACAGATCCAGCTAGCTCAGGCTTAGAGTGTGATAGCATAGTTGCAGACATAGCTTTCACAGGCTCAGACACAGGTACAGGCTCAGGCACATACACAAGTATAGGCTCAGGCGCCCGCCCTATATTCCCAGGTGACACAGTTGGTAGTGGAGAGGGATGCACTTAGACAACGGGCACTGGAGGCCGAGGGTGTGGCACAGAGACTCATGGGTACCGTAGAGAGTACATCATTACAGGAGGCCATTGCAGAGGGATTTGAGGCAGCTAGAGAGGCTGAGTGCTACAGAGTCCGATATGAGAAGTTGTGTCCTCCCGAGCGTCGAGAGCCTTATCCCCGATCACATAGTAGGATGAGGACCCGATCACAGACATTGACACATGGCAGAGAGGTTACAGGGCCTCGACGAGATCCTAATGTAGGGGGTAGTGGTAGGCCGCCTCCTTCCAGACCAACTCCTTCAGGGGCATCTACCAGTTAGTGATTGGGACAGATATATTTTGCACATATGCAGGGCATGTATATTGAGTTTTGATCATATCTCATGTATCATGTTTTGAATTTTTTAGTTTCATTGGACATTGAACATTTGTATTATTTTGATGAGTGATGATATGCAGTGGCGATGATTTTGATGATGATATGTTTGTGCATTTTTGATATGATATGGATGCTACTTTTATGCATATATGATATGAGATGGATTTTGATACGTTTTTATTATTTTTGTGGACTAATCTTATGATGCAGGATGATCTAATGATATGATGTCGATGGATGATCTAGGATGTAAATACAATGTTTTTGAATTTTGTCAAATGCAGAAATGGATAGTATGTTGAGGAAATGCATCATGAAATTTATGATATGAAAATGGTAGATAATGAAAAATGTGATACTGCTAATAATGATGAAAAGATAAATGATATGTTTGGTAATACTTTATGTAATGAAAATGGCAAGGTGATGATAATAGAATAATTATAATGTGGAATGCAATAATATGAGTGCAATGGTAATGAAATGATATGAGATGATGATTATAAATGGTAGTAAATGATAAATGATAAAATGGTAAAGGGGATGATGAACGATAATGATATGAGAGAAAAGGTAATGATAATAGTAATTGAGAAATGATGATGTTATAATGATATGAAATGATGAATGAATAATGAGAATGAAATAGAAATGATAATGATAATGATAATGATATAAGAAAATGAATGAAAAAGATATGAAATGATAGATAGAAAATGAAATAGAAATGATAATGATAATGATAATGATATAAGGAAATGAATGAAAAATGATAATGATAATGATATAAGAAAATGAATGAAAAAATGATATGAAATGATATATAAAACAAATGTCCAAATGTCCTCCACAAAGAGTTCAAAACTACATGACAATCGTTAATGTTTTCATTCATCCGTTCAAAATACTGATGTGAATCCAATATGCAGATATATACAAATGATTTAACTAACATGCAACTAAATGAAACGAACCAATTTGTTGAGCCTGTTATAAGCATTCTTGAATCATCATAGAGCATTTTAAAATGTTGGAAGTATGTACAAGCATCAGAGGGGAAATTAGCGCCAATGATTACTTGAGTACAACTTTCATGATTTTTGATATAGCAAGCGAACACAAGCATCGAGGTATAATTGAACTGAGATGACCTGAGCATTTCTTGCACAAACAGACAAAGATTAACCACCCTTCCGATGTAAATGTGGAATTGTCATCGATGATATTGCTTTGGTAATCATGTCCTGTGTCATATTTGCATCAAAGTGATCGTTAACCTCAAGATAGCAGACAAAGAAAAATCATTCTCATTCCTTGCCACTCTAGTTCAGTACATCATCAAGTGTGCTCTAGATTAATGATATCGAAAATCAAACAACCTTTGTTCAAAATGTAATATTGTTATTTCATACATTATTCATATTTGTAGATCATCCAATAGACAATGGTATGGTATCTGCTGAAAATTGTTCATGATAAGGCTCGATGATCGGATAAGGTTTCGCGTGAGCTAGTTGTTTGTTTGCATGATCGGATCTTATGACATTGTCCTAGCTATATTAGAATGCTCTGAAAGTTAAGTGCCCCCAGTTGATTTTTTGCCCTGTTTATTGACACAACTTGCGAAAAAGGAATATGTACAATGATCAAGCCATGGTAAGACATTTTATCACTCTAGGCAAATGACGGTAGGATGATGCAATTATAACCCTAAGATGTGGAAAAGGAAAGCTGAAAAGCCAAAGTACAAAACAGGAACTAATAGATGGAGAGGTACAGATAGCGTCTGTTTGCCAGATTTTCACTATCTGTGTTTATTGCATTTTTTTGATTTCTTTTTGATTTTTGATTTTATTTTATTTTTATTTTTTTATTTTTATTTTTTTATTTTTCTGTCAATAGACTGCCTATTTGCCAGGTTTTTACCCTATGACATTTTTTTGATTTTTTTGTATTTCTTCAAGACCTTTTCTACTGTTTGTGAATTTTTTTCGGACTTTTTCTGTTGTTTTTGAATTTTTTCAGGACTTTTTCTGCTGTTTTTTGAATTTCTTCAGGACTTTTTTTGGTGTTTTTGAATTTCTTCAGGACTTTTTCTAGTGTTTTTGAATTTCTTCAAGACTTTTTCTAGATGATGATAGCTGACTTAAACATAATATTTCTTGAAATGCATGCTATTGATGGGTTTGTCAAACAGGTCCCCTTCTGGTGTTGATAACTTGTAGGCTCTTGAACCATAGACTGTAATAACCACATAAGGTCCTAGCCAATTTGATTCAAATTTACCTTTCTTTTCTCTATCTTGTTGATTACGTGGGTTCTCTTTCAGCACTAGATCACCCACCTGAAAGGTACATGGCTTTAATTTATGATTATAGCTGTGAGACATCATTTGTTGGTATGCTTTCAAATGATCAGCTACTCTCTGTCTCTTTTCATCTAGAAGTTCTAACTCTTGTAGTCAGGAAACTCTGTATTCATAGTCGGTTATGAGACCTTTCAGTGATACACTGAGTGATGGTATTTCAACCTCTAAAGGCAATATGGCTTCTGCTCCATAGACTAGAGCATAGGGTGTTGCTCCCATTGGCGTTCAGACACTAGTTCTGTAAGCCCACAAGGCGGGATTGAGTTGAACATGCCAATCTTTCCCTGAATCATTTATGGTCTTCTTCAAAATATTTAGTATAGTCTTATTTGAGGCCTTTGCTTGGCCATTCCCTTGTTCATAGTAAGGCATTGAATATTAGTGCTGAATATGGAATCTTTCACAAAGTTCATCAACATCCTGATTTTTGAAAGGTTGGCCATTATTGGTAATAATGGTATTAGGAATACCATGCCGACAAATAATTTAGTTGAGTATGAAGGATGAAATTTGTTTTCCGGTGACTTTAGAGAGAGGTACCGCCTCAATCCACTTAGTGAAATATTCTATCACCGTAATGATGAACTTATGCCCATTTGAAGATGAAGGATGAATTTTTCCTACTAGATCTAACCCCCATTGAGAAAATGGCTAGGTTGGTGTGAACGAGTGAAGTTCTTGTGCAGAAGCATGAATAAGATTCCCATAAATCTGACATTTTGATCATGTTTTAACAAAAGTGAATGATTCCCTCTCCATTGTAGGCCAGTAGTAACCCATTCTAATCAATTTCTTGGATAAAGTTAGTCCAATCGAATGAGTACCACAAATGCCCCCATGAACTTCTTGTAAAGCTTTGTCAGATTCATCACATTCAAGACATCGAAGTAAAGTACCATCAAGACCACGACGATAAAGGGTATCAGCGATAAGGGTATAGCGGGAGGATTGTCAGATAAAGTTACGTTTTTGGTTACGAGATAAGTCAGGTGGTAAAATGTCATCTTTTAGGTAGGCATAAATCTTACCATACCAGAGCGAATCGTATCCTACCAAGTGGTAGATGATTTGGCTTTCGGGTGTGTCATAAGCAGGTGTAAATAATTGTTCCACCAGAAATTCATAGCGAGTCTATTTTTTTGGGAGTTGTACCAATGATGTGATCGTAGCCATAGCGTCAACTGCTTTGTTATCAAGCCTTGGAATTTGTGTGAATTGGATGTCCGCAAAGTACTTCTTGAAGTCATCAATCATCTTTTTGTATGGCAACAATTTGTCATCTTTAGTCTAATAATCATCATTGATTTGGTTAATGAATAACTACGAGTCACCATAAACTTGTAGCTCGGTAATTCTCCATTCCAATGTTGTCTTTAGTCCAGTGATTAGTGCTTCATATTCAGCTATGTTATTGGTGTATGGAAACATTAGCCTATATGACCAAGGAATGGTATGTCCTTGAGGGGTGACAAAGAGGATGCTTGCCCCCGATCCATGTTGAGTAAAAGAACCATCAAAGTATAAGGACCATAGCTGCTTAGATTATGTAGTGAAAACATCGGCATTTGGAAATTCAATGTGCAAGGGGTGATCTGCTTGTAGGGGAGTGTCTGCTAGTTGATCAGTGATAACTTGTCCCTTGATTGCTTTGCGATCGACATAATGTATGTCAAACTCACTCAGAATCATGACCCATTTTGCTAACCTTCTTGTCAATGTAGCTTTGCTTAATAGATATTTAAGTGGATCAATCTTTGCAACAAGATTAATTGTATGCGTTAACATATAGTGTCAAAATTTTTGTGAAGCAAAGACTACTGCTAGGCAAGCCTTCTCAATGAAAGTGTAGCTGAGTTCATGTCCTGTCAATGTTCGACTAATATAATATATTGCTCGTTCTTTTCCTGTATGGTCTTCTTGTGCTAGCAATGCACCCAAGGATGTCTCTGTTGCAGCAATGTACAAGATCAATGGTTTATCTGGATTTGGTGGTACTAGAAGTGGTGGGTTCATCAGGTACTACTTGATTTGTTGAAATGCCATTTCACATTTGTCATCCCATCTAAAAGGAACATTCTTATGCAGGATATGTGTGAATGTTAGACTTTTGTTGGCCAATTGCGCAATGAATCTTCTTATGGACTGAAGTCGCCCTTGTAATGATCTCAATTGACTGATGTTCTTTGGGGGAGGCATCTCCATGATTGCCTGAACTTTAGTAGGATCTACTTCAATTCCCTTTTCTGAAACAATATATCCTAAAATTTTTCCAGATGTGACCCCAAAAACACATTTCTTGAGATTTAGGCAAACTTTGAATTTTTCCAATCTGGTAAATATTTTAGACAATATTTCCAGGTGTCCTCTGGTGTATGATTTTTCCAATATGTCATCTACATAATCCTCTATGAATGTGTGCATCATGTCATGAAAGATTGTAGTCATAGCTCTTTGATAAGTAGCTCCAACATTCTTTAGACCGAAAGGCATGACATTCCAACAGTACGTTCCCCACGGACAAGTGAAAGTTGTTTTCACTTGGTCTTTTGGTGCAATCTTGATTTGGTTGTAACCAGAGAAACCATCCATTAATGAATACATGGCATGGCTAGCTGTTAAATCAACTATAGTTTCAATGCTTGGAAGTGGAAAGTCATCCTTACGGTAGGCCTTGTTAAGATCTCTAAAATCAGTGCACACTCTAATGCATTTATTCAGCTTTGCTACTGGGACAATATTGGAGATACATTCTGCATAGGCAATTGATCTTATAAATCCTACATCTAGGAGTTTCTTGAGTTCTTCTTTAACTAGTAATGCAACGTGAGGATGCATCTTTCTGAGTTTTTTTTTCACTAGTTTAGCTCCTGGTTTGATAGACAAATGATGCATTATGAGATTAGGATCAAGAACTGGCATGTCTGCATAAGACCAAGCAAAATTGACTTGATTTTCTTTGAGAAATTTCATGAACCCTGGGCTTTCATTATCTGTCATTGATTTAGCTACCTGTAGAATCCTTGGATTATCTATAGTTTCAATATTGATTTCCTTTGTAGGCTCGATCAAAATGGGAAATCGTTCATGATAGTGCTCTGGGAGAGTGTCAAATTTCCCATCAGCTGGTGCCTTGAAAAGGTTTTCACCATCTAATACACTCTTTATTTTATCTTTTGGTTGATCTAGTACTGCCATATTCTGGTTTTCACCACTAGATCGTTCTTTTTTATTTTCATTTTTGCAGCTAGGAGACTTGACACTCTCCTGATTAAAGACTTTGTGCCAAAAATCGCTAGTGGAACAATCATTTGCATCGTCTACGGAAAGGAAGTTTATGATAGCTTCGTCATTTGGAAAAATAGGTATATCAATAGGTTCAGTTAGATCCTAGTCAATGAGATCAGGATGGATTAAAGGTAACAAGTCATTTGGTCATGTGAAATTGGCGATGGTTAGGGTCAAAACAGAGTTATCGGTAGGATCTGAGGTATGAGGTAGATCAATGATGGTACTATTATCCTAATAGTCTTGTTCATTAAAATATGACTCAGTATCACTAGACTCATAGTTGCTTTGTAGTTCAGATTCTTGTGGTTGGGACCCTGAACCTTCTCCTTTAATTAAAGTTGGTGTATACTTGTGTATGACATCTACCTCTTTGTCTCTCCAAAATTCATCATCATGGATGGTATCCCATTCATATTCAGCAGAATCTGTATCAGAGTTATTTTCTATGAAATTCAAGATTGATGCCAAACATGCCTCTTTCTTATCAGAACCTTCTTGCAATGTAAAGACATTCCCCTGTGATTGGTTGGATGGAGTAGAGTCATAGCCTAGTCCAGTTTCATCATATGCAGCAAGCCCTAGAAGATGGATAGGCTCAACTATGCCTTCTTTTCTTTTTCCAATAGGGCCATTTTCATAGCCCATCTTCTGCATGATGGAATACCCTTTCCCATATATGTTAGTTGGTAAGGTGACATTTAGAACTGTTTCATCTTCATCCTTATAAAGCCAATTCAAAATTGTTGTATCCTCAGGATCTCCCATGGGGAATTTTTCTTTGATGAATTGTCCATTGAACTTGGTAGTTGGCTCTATTTGTAGTTGTGTTGATGTTGATGCTACTGATATCTGTTGTTGTGTAATAGAAGGTTGTCCATGTGATCGAGGTGATGTAGGTAGATTAGCAAGATAGAGAGAATATTCCCCAACTCCACTTTCCTTGAACTACATTTTCTTGTCAAAGCTTTTGGCTAATTGACCGATTTGTGTATCATTCGTAGGAGAAGTATTAGCAAGTGCTTCTTGATTGTTTGGAACCAAAGTATTTTGACTAGCTTTGATATTGGCACAAGTTTGGATATTTGAATTATCAGCTGATATAGTGATTTCATGTCTATCATATGGAAACTTAAGACATTGATGGTAAGTGGATGGAATAGCTTGCATTTCATGGATCCAAGGATGACCCAACAAGATGTTATATGCCAGATCCCGTTCTAATACTTGACAAAAGGTATTTTTGATAACAGGTCTCGCTCTGATTGGTAGCATGATTAGACCTTTAGACATTCTTTCGTCATCATCATAGGCTTTAATAGTAATCTTTCTTCTAGGATCAATGGAGTCCTCAGAAAATCCTAAAGCTTGGACCAACTTCAAGGTACACATATTCAAACCAGCCCCTCCATCTATTAGGACATGTTTTACACGAAACTTGTGGATCATGACCTCTAAGTATAATGACGAATTGTGGGGATGAGTCATGGAAACATCATCTTTGTCAGAAAATGAAAGACATGTGGGTGAGGACAAGTGTCCTACCATGGCTTGAAATTGGTTCACATCCAAATCCATGGATACAGTTGTTTCAAAAAGGGCCTTCTCTAAAATTTCCTTATGTGCGGGGGAAATCTTCAGGAGTTCTAAAATGGAAATTTGAGCCAGAGTTTTTCGAAGTTGGTTAACTAAGTCATATTGATGTTGAGGGAAGGGCTCAGTGGACTTTGAAGAGGCACCTTTCAAGACAACTTTAGCTTGTGCTCTTGTCATGACATTAACTTGTCCATTGTCTATCTTTTCATTGATTTTTATAACGTTGATTCACTCATCATCCATATAGAGGTGACGGATTATAGTGTCCTCAATTTGATTCACATTTTTGTCAGAAGACTCTCCCTTTTGATAATTTGGTAAGGGGTTGCGAAATTCTTGGTGGTCTTCATTGGATTTATGTTGTCCTTCTATTGTGATAGTGCCATTGTCAATTAGGTCTTGAATAGCATGCTTCAAAGCTTGACAGTTGTTTGTACGATGACCTCTGCACCTATGATAGTCACAATAATACACTTCATTCCATGATGGAGGTTTTACACTAGGTTCATAATTGCATTGAGGTGGTAAAGTAAGGGCATTTTTTTCCATAACCTCTTTGAAAGCAGTTTCCAAGGATTGTCCTAGTGGAGTGAAAGTTCTTCTACTAGAGAAGAATGAAAAGCGTTGTGGGTTTGTGTTTGAGGTACTCCCTAAGGTGTTGTTGTTGTTGTTTCCACGGTAATTTTGATTGTTGGCAGTCCCCTGATTGGGAGTAGTATTTTGATTCATGTTGTTCTTTGGAGGGGGAGGATTGTTTCCTTGATTCGTGACAGAATTGACATTGTTGTAATTATTTTTACGAGGAGTATTTGGAGTACTCAGAACAAACGGCTTATTCGAGACATGATTTGCATCTACAACACCATCGTTTACAATGTTTTTGTTGCGAGTCCAAAATTTAGACTTGTCTTGATTGTTATAATGGTTAGATGAGCTAGGATTGTCCTTGTCAAGTTTTATTGTCCCTCTTTTGACCAAAGCACCTTCAATGGTGATGGCATCCTCAATCAATTTCTTAAAGGAAGGTGGACAATGTAGATTTAAGTGATAGCTCATTTCTGAATTTAGGCTATTGATGAAAGCAACCATTTTTTCCTTTTCAGGAACATGACGTGGATACCTAGCGAACATTCTTCTCCATCTTTGAAGAAAGGTAGTGAAAGGTTCACCAGGTTTTTGTGCAACTTTGCAAAGATCAATCATGGTGATTTGGTGTTGGATGTTGTAGGAGTATTGTGTTATGAACAAATTGATCAATTCCTCAAATGTTTGGATAGGAGGTGTAATTTTGGATAGCCATTCCATAGAGTGACTTCCAAGACTCCTAGGGAAAAAATGCATTAAGTAAGTGTCTTCATGTGAAAATTCTAAAGTCATGTTTCGGAAGTCTCTAATGTGATCAATTGGATCCGATTTCCCATTATAACGATCAAATTTGGGAATTTCACAATGTTTGGGAAATGGAATCATATTGAGACTTCTATCAAAAGGATAAGGACATATTTCATCAAGAGTATATTTCTTTGTTGTGGTCCCCCCTTGTAACTCTTTGATTTGTCCTTGGAGTGCCTTAAATTTTTGAGTAAGAATAGTAAGATCGGATGGGGATGTTTCTTCTTCTTTGCTCTTTAATTTCTCAGTATCAAAATCCTTAGGCAGTTTAGCTCCTTGATCGACTAGGAAGAGAAAATACTTTTCTTTGTCACATTGCAGGATCTTTTCTATGGCTTTAAGAAACTTGGGGTCTTGTTCAACCTCTCTAATGTGAAGTTCTTCCTCTTGCTCATCATCACTATCTACATGAGTTTTGTTCATGTCTTTGTACTTATGAAATGGGTTTATTTCTCTATTAGCCATATAGTCATCACTGAAAAGAGGATTATGATTCACACTATAATGAGGATTACCATGTTCACCTTCTTCTTGAATGTTATGGGTAGGACCTTCTTGTTGAGACTCTTCTCCTAGTTTGTTGTGTTGAGATCTTGTAAAAATAGGCATAAGATTTTGCAAAAAAAATATGATGATATCTTGATCTGATAAAAGGAATCCTATGATATGATCAAAGATGCTCCCAATTCTTGATTATGGCTTCCAAAGATGAAGGATATCAGAATCCTGTTTGAGGGAAGTTGAATCAACAATCCAAAATTTTGCTTGTGAGGTGCACTCTTAAAGTTTTGATCCCTGTTTTTGAAAAGATTTGTAAGTCTATTGAAGGTCACTGAAGGATTTGACTAGGGTGTGTCGAATATTCGATTGAAGGTTGTGGTATATTCTCAAACTCAAGAGGTTGATTAAGATTGTGACGTTGAGATAGAGCTAATCTTTGATAATAAGCTTGAGTAGCTAAAGGTTCTACAGCGTACTCATCAGTGAATCTTCTGATGTAGTCTTGGTATCTATGGAGAAATTTGTGATAATGAAGCAAGACGTGTTGACTCTTATACAAAAATTCTCTTCGGTCCAAAGTTTCCTTGTAACTTAAGTTCAATTTGGGTTTCTTGATCCTATTGAAAACTGATTTCTTGACAAACTTGGTTGATTTCCACTTCCTCAACATGGGAGAGAAATATTAGAAATTCGGGTCTATGTAAAAAATTTGACAACAACCTAAGCTCTATTCTGTTCCCTAAATGCGCTGCAGAAAAAGGTATATGCACTGGAGAAAAATTTAAATGCGCTGCAGAATACCTCGAATGTGCAAAAACAGACCTTGGATGCGCTAAACCTAGCAATATATGTGCTAAAACAGTCCCTAATTGCACTGAAAAATGACTCAGATGCGTTGAACCAGGCAGTGGATGCGCCATAACAGATTGTATATGCGCTACAGTTTTTCCTAGATGCGCTAAAATAGTTTTCCAATGTCGTTTTGACTAGTTTTGAAATTTTTCAGCTGAAGTTTTTCATGTTTGTTTTGGATGATCCTTTATCTGAATTAATTTTCTTGAAAAACATAGCAAACAGTCTAATTTAAGTTGATCGTAACCAAGCACAGAATAAGACAAGCACAACTTAAGTTAGGCCAAGACAATATCCGCTAGATTCCACATGGGTTTTCCCAACCGCATATCAGTAGCGTGTGAATTTAGAAGCTTGGTTGTACGGGCTCCCCCTTATAGTGCACTCTCTTCTCAGGCCAACCAAGCTTCCAACCCCCATGAAACTCCCATGGCAGATTGATCACCTCTACTAAAGACTGCGAAAGTGTGGAAGGCTTCACACCGATCGGTGCTGGACTAGCAAATAGAAGGTTTTTGGCTTTCTAAACAATGGTATTTAATTCGGGTCCCCCGTTCAAGTGGCCATACATGGGGCAAGAGATTAATCACCATTAAGGTGGCACTCCAGCCTGAAGAGGTTAAGCTCAACAGGGTTTAAGGGAGTACAACTCCGTTCGTATGACACATCCGCACAAGTAACCTTAGGTTTTCCCTTAAGGTTTACATTTATATACCAGTCGGGGGTAGCTTGGCCTTAGCTCCGTTGCAGATTTGAGTTGCGTTGAGGTGATGAAATCACCAGGCAGGCCCAATTTCTAGAGTCAATAACCATTTCTCTTACACCCAGGATCGCACAAATGCACAAGGTGAGAGGATACTTCGATTATCAAGTCAAGGTTACATAGGGAAAAGTGGGTCTGGCTTTTTGATCACCTAGTTTGCATAGGGTGAGAGCATAGTCACCTACCACTTTCAAACACAGCCAAAAAGAGTAGACAGATTCATTTTAGATGCACCAAAATAAAAAATGATTTAATCTAAGTGAAGATTTTGCTTCACAACAGACATGGGGTTCGTTTTAACTACATGATAAAGATGTGGTGGCTACCCTAGATTGATTCATTTTAAAACCAGCAAGTAAAAGAAAGAAATTCTGTTTGCGGAAGGTGTCAGACTCAGAATCTCTGTTACAACCCAGATGCGCTGAAACAGACAGTATATGCACAAAAAAATAACTCATATGCGCAAGAAAATAACCTAGATGCAAAAAAACAAAACTCAAATGCGCAAGAACATAACCCAGATGCGCAAGAACATAACCCAAATGCACAAGAATAGAGCCCAAATGTGCAAGAACCGAACCTATATGAGCTAATTAAACTTCTAAATGCTCTTCAAAAATCCCCATATGCGCCATTATGTTCCCTAAATTCTCTTCAGAAATTCCCCGATGTGCCAAAACAGTCTTCGTATGCGCTAAAGTACTTGCAAAACGGAAAATTTTCTAATCTCCCAGATGCACTGCCGAATGTCAAAAAATCTACAAGAAAAACCTGCAAGAAAAAAGTCTAAAATAGGGGCATAGGCCCCACGGTGGGTGCCAAAAATGTAGATAGGGAAATAAAATCAAAGGTTTAAATGTGTTGAAGACAATAAACAAATTAAATCCTATCAAGCACCATGAAGTACAAACTAGAATGAAAAATAAAAATAATAAACAAAGAACGTGCAAACCGATTTTCAAATTAGTGTTGATTGATCTCCATGGCTCTTCTCCACCTGCACAAGGATGCAAGATTTCAAAGGTTGATTGTTGGAGGAATGTTGGTTGCTCAATTCTACAGCATAACAACCTAATGAAGATGATAGATGGTGAATGAAGACTGATTTTGATAGAGTGAAGATGCTAGAAGAAGATTCGATGGAAGAATGATTTTGACAGCATAAGGATGTCTGAAGATTCGATGCAAATGGCCTGTGAAAGGTTTGATTTATAGATTTTTGATGTGAACAAAGATAAGATTTGATAAGATTGATAATGATTTTATTTTTGTCAAAATAGGAAATACAACGAGATGAGATAAGATTTTCGAAAGATAGAAAGATTTTGATTTATTGTTTTAAAGGAGTTAAAACAAGATAAGATAAGATGTGAAAAGATAGAAAGATTTTGATTCTCTTTTAAAGGAAATAAATCCTGAAAAAAGATGAGAAGGATAATTGATGAATTATCTAATTAAATAAATTAATTAGATGCATATGAGTTTCAATTTTGGAAAGAAAGCGAGAAGATCCTTTTTAAGATTTTATTAATTAAACAAATTTTGGATTTATTTAATTAATGATGTATTTATGATTTCATTAATTAAATAATATAAATGATTTAATTAACATTAGAGGAATGGATGAAAAATGATTTAATTAATTAAATAATATAAATTATTTAATTAACATTAGAAGAATGGATAAAAATGATTTAATTAATTAAATAATATAAATTATTTAATTAACATTAGAGGAAGGGATATAAATGATTTAATTAATTAAATAATATAAATTATTTAATTAACATTAGAGAAATGGATGGAAATGATTATGAATTTAATTAAATAAATAAAATTTATTTAATTAAATGTATGATGGCATGGGTACCTAGGGCAAGACATGATACAAGGTGTCTAAATGATGCAATGTTGTGACAAGGTATCGTAAGATGACAATTTTTTGATGTCTACACTAACAATTATAGGGTGATTCTAGAGGTTTGAGTTTGCAAGCTTAGTGCTCTATGCATTTTATTCTAGAATGCAACTACAACCATCCATCAAATGTTCATTGAACAGTTGAGTAATTTATGATATAAACAATAAACATGTGCTTTAAAGTTTTTTTAAACTTTAGTGTACTAGGATTGACATCAAGGCCAAGGGGTCAGTAACTTAATGTTGCAAAGGACTTAATATAATGAATAATGATACTAAGAACTGGGGGAGAAGGTCATCGAAAAATTAGAAATCAATAACATTTTGGTAAAAATAAAGCCTAGCAAGAGTGAAAACTTTTAGTGTTTATAATGCTTTTTGTCAATTTGATACCAAATTTCTTTTTTCATTTGTATTGCTTTATGTTTTAAATCTACATGCAAATATTTCATAAATAGATAATACTTAATTTCTTAAAGGAAAAAAATTGATTTGAATAGAGTCATAGACATTGAGCTTAGAAAATAATTCTTTATTGTAAATGAATAATGAAGAATAACACAACCATTTATTTTAATACAACTGAATTACAATTTTACATTATTACATATCCTTTTAAAGATGAGTAGAGCATGCAAGCTCCTATTTTGTATAAATGACATATGTCACTTTACATAGACATAATTGATTCCAAGCTACTGGTCATGACAATGGATTACAAATTGATTCCAAGCTTCAACTGGTGACAACGTAATACAAATGTGGCTCTAAAAATAAATGCATAGGGCTTTCTTAGAGAACCATGTTAGGGAAATGAGAGTTGTAAAGATAGAAAATGTACTTATCCTCTTTGAGAACCAGAGTCATGCTGAAGATGAGCGGTAGTAAATTTGTTCCCATCTTTTGCATGCAGCTTCCATGCATTGGGATAGCACTTATCTCCATCAGAGTTCCTCATCCTAGTTCAAAACCTATTTGAGAAGTAAGGTTAACTAGATCAAATTCTTTCCAATTCTACCCATTGATCCGAACTTGAAGGAAATTGGTCTTTTAATCTCTAACTACATAACTAGAGGTAGGAGAATTTAGAGAATCCCCAATAATACCACATCATCTTCTTCCTTATTAACCTTACAAAATGAAAACCCTTATGACAATTCAAAACATTGCACACAATAGTAAATCCTTTACCCTTCAATGAATGATTTTAGTTGTGCTCACTATCCCTATTTATGGGCCACCACTACCACTACAAGCTTGATCCTTGAAGCTTGTTTACTTGTGATTAGTGTGAGGTTGGGTATAGTGATAATCATGCAAACCAAAGGATCAACTTAATCGATTTGTGTAACTTAAGCCTTACATTTACAATTAAGATGTTTAATTTGATTGAAGTCTAGATACATGCAAACTATACCTCAAGCTGAAAAGTTATCAAAATCACCCCTCAAATGATATGAAATCATTACAAATATTGTTTCAATTGATCACTAGATTAATGGCATCTTCATCTACAGTATGTCATGTAGTTTTCAATATCAAGCTATCAAATCAATCGCTTTAGATGTACATATGGCATTAATCTGTTGTACCACAACCACACTTTCTTCAAAGAAAGACAATCTAGTGGATATGCAAAAATTGATAAAAATAAAGCACGTGCCACATGCCATACTTTCTACCATTTTCAGTATCAAGTTATCAAATCAAATAAAAAAGCCACGTGTAAGAAAATCCACGTGTTAGCATCCTATTTCCCCTCTGAGATTTGTAAGTTTTAGATCAATAGTTGTGAGCTAGTGGGCAATGGCCTAGATCAACCCAATGACAATCAAATTTCTTCCCCTTTAACCAATAGGTCATCAAACATAATGTATATCCTCCTTTAGCAATAGATGGATGAGATTAGAACATCTTGATGAACAATTTTTCCCATGCTCATACATCCTTTTAGTAGCATGTTGTTTAACCTTTCATAAATGCCGAGAAATATTTCACCAAATATTCCCATGCCCTTTATAGTTTTACGAGTGATGGAAATGACACCACATGGCTCATACCTGATATCCCCCCCACAAGACTAGATCTAACAGTGGGTCCCCCTTGGGCTAGCGGGGAACAACTGGGATTCATTTGTTAGAGCACATCTTAATTGTTGATTTGATCACGTTTTGCTATCCCACAAATCTAAGGGCACAATTTGAGCATCATGCCAACAACGTCGCCATTATGACAAAGGATCACTAAATTCTATAAAAAAATTAAGTGGTAGCTTCATAAGAAAAGTTTCAAAAAATATTTTCATGTTGTGGAAGGTGAGTGATGGACACTCCCATTTTTCTCAACACCACAAGGTAGTAGCAAGCCTTTCATGGGGAAATCATAGAAAAAAGGTTGAAAGGGCTATTGGTTTCATATCACCCATTAATTCTATGGGAAACCAAGAAGGTCCCGGGAAAGGAGTTTTTTCTTGCACACTAGAGGTTTAGAGCAAACACAAACATTTCTGCAATGTTTCTTATGATGGTGCTATACATGGGTGTCTCTAAGGCCAAAGCAAAGAAGCTATGTCATATGGTATTTACACATGCAATGCTGGGGGAGATTGATGAGGCCCTTGAAAATGTGGATGGAAACCTAATGGTGCCAATGTTTTAGAATTACTACATGTCATTCAACAATAGAGCTAAGATTAAGAAATTTCCTATGGTGAGATCCCTCAACTTGATGACATTGGAGAAACAGTGGGGAAAAAATGAAAGAAGCATCAACTTCCTACTAAAGGCTGCATGGATGGTGAAGACACTGGTCAGAGGGTGGGCATTGAAATACCTAGAAGAGGAAGGTCTTGCGGGAAAAATGGTTGTAGGTGACGATGATGATTAGGAATTGGGGACTGTCAAAGAGTGGGTGGAGAATGATGCCAAAGACATGGAAGTGAAGGCTAGTAGCCTTGCTCATCATGTGTGTGGACCTAAGTTCCCTATGATTTCAGACTACTTGGAATACAAAAAGATGAAGGAAGTCAGTGCTGATGAATACTACGCAAGGTTTGGACTATGCAAAAAGGGTATTTTCTATAGTATAGTGTGTTGGGTCTATGGTATATACATAGATGTGTTTTGCTTGAGGTCATTTTGTTTATAGAGGAAATTTTGTAAATTATGATGATAGAAGGGTAATTCTGTTGTGATATTCTCTATAAGTATGGTGGTTTAACATGATAGTATTTGGGGTGGAGCCAAATTGCTCAAATCAAATGTACTCCTTTTTTTATTTAATATAGGGTGCTACCCCTTAGCAGATTAATCAAGCAAAAAAAATAGTAATAAATTGTCAATCATTGATTTTTGGAAATCTAACGGTTCTATTGTTATTTCAGAGGTTTGAATTTGCAAGTCTAGTGCTTCAAACATTTGCTTCTAGATGCAACTACAATTGTCCATCAAAAATTCATCAAATGGTCGTGGGTTGTATTGATTTGCGCTGACATCTAGCTTTAGAAATAATGTAAATAATTCACCAATGAAAATATTTTTTTTGGTTAGAAAACATTTTTGAATCATCAATAAAATCAGTAATAAAATGTCAACCATTGATTTTTGGAAATCTAACAGTTCTAGTGTTATTCCAGAGGTTTGAATTCACAAGTCTACTGCTTTAAACATTTGCTTCTAGAATGGAACTACAACCATCCACTGAAAATTCATCAAATGATTATGATTTGTGCTAACATATGGCTTTAGACATAATGAAGATGTTGAAACTTCTCCCCATTCTAGACACTTTATGCAGGAATTTGGATTTGTGGAAAATTTGTCCTGAAATAGAACAATATGTAGCATTTGATATTTTTCCACCCACACTATAATTTATTATTGGCATACTAGTTTATTCACTAATGAATTTTTCTATTGGTTTGAGAGTATGTTTAATTCACCAAAGGTTTTTTTTCTTCATTTGAAAAAAGGTTTAATTTTCCAATGAAAATAATTTTTTTTGTTTGAAAACATTTTTGAATTGTCAACAAAAATATTTTATTTGTTTTAGCATAACTTTAATTCGCCAATAGAAATATCTTGTTGGTTTGAAAACATGTTTAATTCACCAATGGAAATATTTTATTGGTTTGGAAATAGGTTTTAATCACCAATGAAAATATTTTATTGGTTTTAAAAAATTACAATTCACTAGGATTTCCCATAGACTTGTAGTGATTACAAAAGTTTCGCCAATTGAGATTAATTTTTCTTCTTGAAAAATGAAAAAAATTGCCAATAAAAATATTTTTTTTATTGGGAAGTATACAAGATTCACCAATATTTTACACCTTCGTGAAGGAGGGGGTGTTCTTAATGTTATCCCTGAATAACATTACTCTTATTTATATCAAGATTAACCTTGAAAACCTTCTCCAAGGTTGAAAACTATCCATGAAATTTAAAATTTCAAATTAGGTCGACACCTAAACATTCTCGTGGTGGATAGGAATGAAGGTGACCCAAATAAATCCTAATACACTTCAACATGCTTTCATAAACTCTGCATGTAGTGCTAACACAACGTTGGCCAATACCTTTGCTAAACATTGTAAAAAATTAAGTACATGCTTCCTTAAATCAATCAAAAACTTTTGGAAAAAAAAATTCACTTGAAAACAATCTAGAATAATCCTCGAACCACTTGAGATAAAACAAAGGCTTCATCCAAATTCACAACATGGAAATACTTCAACCCAGAATGTCTAGTAAACCTTATTTGCACACTAACGCATGAAAAACATACTATACTGTACCAAATCAAGTGAAACCTTGAATTATGGAAGAAAAAAATTATAAGCAATTTCCCATATCCACACAACTTGAGGCCAAACTGTAGGGAAAGCTAAGTGTGAAATCACTTTCCTAATGCCAATCATTAGAAGAGAAATACAAAAAATACAATCAATTTCAATTACAATACCAATTAAGAAACACATTCACAAGTAACATAATAGACAATTAACCATCAAACAGAATTCAACACTAGATTTATGTGGTAAAACCCACACACCAAGAAAAATCACTTTGTATTACAATAATTGATGTTTATAGATTTTTGCTTTTAGATATTCAATCACAGTAATAATTTCGGCAGCATTTCATTTCCTTGATCAACCTTGCACTACCATTGAACAATAGAGTCCAACCAATATATTTAGAACATTACAACATGTCTTTTATATTTGTTCTACATTCCGTTCAACCAAGTATTTTATTCGATTCAAATCCCATAGGAGATCAGTCATAAACCGTCTAACTACCAATACTCATTGAATTGTCGATGGGACTCAATTCAGTCTCTCACCAAAACTACCAAGTCTCTTCGATGTCCACATTGGTTGACAAGTCATCCAGTCAACATTCTTTGTCAACTAGTCTCCACCAATCCCGCTCTCTCGCTAGGGGTTTCACCAATGCATCACAAGATAGCGAGTTACAACACACAAAATTCCCACTACACAACCACAAGTGGCTCCAAACCCTGTTGCGATAAGGCAATATAAATAACGCACTACTGCTAGCACCCTTAGTCCATCCCTACAGGTTAGTGGTAGCCACTGCTACACCAGACTAGTCAACATGGAAACATCACGGGGTGGCAATAACACTACACTACCACGAGTATGCCAAAGGCTTGGCACGAGACAACAGTAGAACCACACTACCGCATGATTCATTAACTAGGAATTGAGAACTCTAGCGAGATGGTGGTAAAAGGAATAATGCTTAACTTACAATGATCTAAACTTGTGATAGCCAAGTTGAGGTCTAACTAGTGAATTTGAGACACATAATTCCAACATACTCCCACTTGATGAACAATTCATTGGACCCTTTGCAATGCTTAAAGTTACTATAAAACATAGGCCTTAAGTCCTATTGAATTGGCACACCATTTAAACTTGTATGTGCTCATAGGCTTTGTCAATGCATCATAAATAATCTCCAGAGTATACACCTTTTCTAGATTAACCTTTCCATCCACCATATCATGAATGAAATGATAATAAAGATTGATATGTTTCATCCTGGCATGGAATGTTGGATTTTTCAGCAAACAAATAACACTTTGACTGTCATCGCAAATAGTAATCTAACCTGCATTAAACCTAGTATCAGAACACAAATGATTGAGCCAAATGGTTTCCTTCTAGGCTTGAGTTGTTGCCATATACTTTTCCTAAGTAGTAGATAAAAGGACTACAACCTGCCACTTGCTCATCAACCTAACTACACCACTAAATAATGTGAAAATATATCCACTAGTGGATCTCCTGCTATCAATGGCCCTTTCCCAATCAAAATACACATATCCATGAATGCTAACAGATCTCTGTGATCCAATCGAGTTACTGTTATCACTTAGGACTGCACCAGGGCTAGCTAAGTGAGAAACTTAGCTATTCCATGTAACATTGAAACATCCTCAAGTTGTGGGTTGCTTATAATGAGGATGAATCTCCAAAGTAGGTTGGTTCCTTTTGATGGATCACCTAAACTACTAAACTTCGAGGAAAAGGGAAAGAAGGCTTGCTTTAAATTGAAAACTATTTCCTAAGAGGTGCTGCACCAAAATATTTATATTTAACTGCTACAATATATCATAATATGACTCAATAGGGTTTTGAATTGTTCACAACTCAGATCAAATTATGAAGCACATAAATATTTCATATGAAGGTGTTGGTTTCAACTAATTGCATAAAGATAAATAGTTTTCACAACTTCAATCAACTACAATTGACACACAACATATAACCTATACTTAAACATGTATCCTTTTCCAAAAAATTACTTGAAAAGGGACAAAAGAAGGACTAAAAAGATCCAATCACAATTAATCATCTACCAATTCATTTGCAATATAAGACAAAAGAAGATTGAGAAAGAATTGTTGTCATTAATTTTATTGATTCAAAAGGATTGTTAACAATGTATTTCAGACTGAGTTACAAGGTCAATCTTTTCTACTGTGAGCATGAAAAGAAAGCAAGAACTAAAAAAAATAAAGTCCTAGAGATTCCTTTATAAAGAAATTCAAATTCTAAATCCATCCTTGATTGATTTGGAAAAGAAAATCAATCATACATCTAGATTGATGTTGCTTGCTGACCTTGATTGCTACAAACTCCTTGAAATCAGCTTCTAGGTTGAAGGAAACAATTGATTTACAAAAATGGATGCCCTTCTTTGTAGTTGAAGATGATTGAAATTTTTCCCATTTTGCATCTAAATCTATTCTCACTAAGAATCACTGCCAAAACCACTAAAAATAAAACAACTTGATCAAAGTTTCTAATTTAGAAAGATTGCATTATCAAGAAAAACTACCCCTAACATCAAATATCTACAATCTACCCCTCAAATCAAGCAATTATGCCCTTGAAAATCTGCTCAAATTAAAACATGAGCACAACTGGAATCGTAATCAATGAAAATTTATCGGTAATCACTTCTCTTCTAGCAAACCATTTGTCATCTTTGGATGTCTTGATCAATTTGAAAAAAATCTACTCATGATACTTGAAAACCAACCCCACTATATAAGTCGGACCCAATAAAATACAATTCATCATTATTCAACTTATCTACTCAGGTTTTTTGTGTTTGGCTTACTAGAATCTACTCTAATCTTGGATAGGTTTTTAGATCCATTTCCATTCAACCTTTCATTATGGTAATTCAATGTCCTTGAATGAAGCTTCAAGGGTATCATTTCTTTGGGTGTTATGATAAAAATTCTCATGAATCCCTGGTGGCTAAAAAACTAGTGAGAAACCATTGTTCTAAAAAATTCAAAATAATAACCATTTCCTACCCCTATGAGTCATTTGGTGACTGCCCCTCAAAAAATCATCACTGTTGGGTTACTAAGATTATTAATTGCTAAGACAGTCATCAACCACACCCTGCATCCCATCATCATGTGCTTCATTTAGATTTTATGAAGAAAATCCTGCTTGCAACTCAAACTATACTATGCTACCCAAGTTTATGCAAGTAAAAAAAACTAGGGTTTCAATGCATTATTTACAACATGCATATTATTAACTTGAGACTTCCACCACTTAACAGGCTACTCACTACATTGAAATCATGATTGTCAATGACAACATTAAGTGTTTTTCTTCATAGTATTGGCATAATGAAAGGCCATTTCCCAACATGCGTTCATTGGAAGACTTGGCTCATAAGACATGCTATAACACTATCTTGTTAGAACCTTAACCTCTTGTATAACTAGTGCTTGTCCATTTGTAACTCTCCCTCAGCAATTTGATTGTGCTAGGGTAGTGAGGGAGATTCCTTCATCATTGAATGATAGTGCATGTCAATATTGATGCATCAAACTGCCACCTTAACCACTATCACTCCATATCCTACCTTGTATTTTTTAGCAGACGCATGGACTAAACCTCCTATTGTCCCCAAAGGTTCCCTTACATCACACTATATGAGGTTATTCACAATCATTGAAACTTTTTCAAAAACAACCCTGAGTAAATACTTGGTTTCCCTTTCTTAATGCATATCGTTCTTCACATTGATTGTGCCTTCATGGCACAATCATTGAAACTTTTATCCATGGAAAAACAACCCTTAGATTCCCTTGCAAATAGTTCTAATCTAGGACTTGGTGCATAGTCCCTTTCTTAATGCATATCATTCTTCACATTGACTGTGCCTTCATGGCATGAATGACTCATTACATTCTTCTTAACACAGTCCTTAAAATGACTAAAATTATATCCATGGAAATTAACACTACCCTTAGTCAACATTCCCTTGCAAATGGAAGTTCTATGTCTTCATCTAGGACCACCTCTTGAAGTAATTGACTGTCATCATTTCATGACTTCTAACATTGATATGCATAGTCCTTTCAATACCCACTTCAATGAGATAATGTCATGAAACCCACTTGTATTGCCTTCAACATGGAACTAAAACATACTCATGCATTAAAACAATGAATCTATGTCCATCAAGCATAAAGACATTCTTAAACCTATGATTACCATTGTAATCTCTTTTTCACCGTAACTCTACCTGCACAACCATTATTTTGAGAATTTGATCATCATTAAGGTTAGTGGACAAGGCTCCAATAATGTTTAAATACTTATGAACCCTCACACAATGGCATCTTGTCATCACTCCATTATGGCTTAGGCATGACTGCCTCTCACTTCAATAAAATGACTTACACTTTGCACCTTACTCACCATTGCTTCTTTGAAAACCTTGGGAGAACTAATGAAACTTGGATTTCCCTTCACTAATGGTAATGGACTACAAAGAAAGGTATTTTCACTGCTTTTCACCCTATATCTTTGAGACCTCATACCCTATGCACATGACACCTCATATTGACAATGGGTTATGATGAAGGTTTGCCTCATGTTTACTTGGCACTATGAATGTATCTTGTTGCTCATAGATTTGTATCCACATGTTTTGAAAAGCTCCATTGCTACATTAGACACTAATATCTCCTTTTGTCCACCTGAAAGAAATGTTATCAAGATACTAATGTCGTAGTATGAACAAAACATGGCTCAACTATCCTCAAAACTTGGAAGCCCCAACCCTGAGATCTCCCTTGTATATTTAGGCTATCCAAACCCCGAGATAACACTTGCATTATGTTCATAGTAATAAACTGTGTGACTAGGTTCATGAAAAGAAAATTGGGATTTTTCTTTGGTTCAACATGTGACATCTCATGAATACTTTTCCTCTTCACTATGATATCACAAGTGCATACTCCTTCATAATGATCAATGTGACAATGATAACCTTTGTCTCATACCACTATCACTACTTTTTTTTATCTTTTACACAGTCATTAATGAGAGAGGGTTACCTTGATGATCTATACTCGACAATATATTTAAATTTCACTATCACTTAAAACTTGGAACATAACGAAAATCAATGTAACTTTTGATATATGATGACATGGTTGTTGTCCCTGGTAACTCAAACAGTAACCTACCAAGTTCAAGGTAGACAAGTGTTCAAATTGCATGAAGCATCTCCTTCATGCATTCTTCTTAAGGATCCTGCACCTCTGTTTGTAGCACTATAGCCTTTAGCACCATATGCACGGTCATAAAAAAACTTGGTTATCTTTGAACATTTAACTTCACAGATATCTACTCCATCAACCATCTTGTAGAAAAATATGTTTAGTAACCCATAACTACATCCTATGCTACAAAAATAACACCAAGGGTTTGATGAAACAAATGCCTTCAAAACTCTTTGAAACAATAGCAAAAGATGATTATTTCTTGTCCTTAAGGCAAGGAAGAAACATTTAAAATTTGGATTCTCATTAAGACTTGAACTTTATTGATGTTGATGGTCAAATTAACCTCATCACTCTCAGCCATCTGAACATCACTGAAATACAGAGTGATACTAACACCATTCATATCCACCACTACTTGGAATGCAGCCATATCAACATTAACTTGCACATTCACATCAATACTCATCTTCTTCCCTGCTACCCTTTTGAAACCCTAGTTCTTAAAATTTGATATCTTGGAAAGATTAGCCAAAGGATGCATTTACAAGGGTTTTAAATCAGAAAGCTCCTTCATATTGCTGCCTCTCCATGACATATAATAGAGTTCTAGAAGGAAACATCTCAAACAAAAAAGAGAACCCTAGCCCATTGTTATAAGGAAAAGAGCTTTCAAATACATGGACAACACCTTCATATGCAACCAAGCAACTCCAAAAAGAAGGGAAAAAGAAGAAAAGAGGCAATGGAAAAACCAACCATACAAATGAAAGCTAGAAATGTCCATAAACATTGCAATTGAATTGCTCCATGATTCTAGCTAGGTGAAACTCCAATGACTGCCCAAAAATCCTACAACTTGCCTCTATGATGAAACAAACAATGGAAATGGCATTCACTTTGGAAAGTAGAGGCTGCAAAAAAAATTCCTTCTCAAAATTTGAAATTTTCCTTGATGAGCTCTAGTAATTTTCAGTCCTTTTTTATCAAAACCAGTTAAAGCTCTTTGTTGGGAAAGAAAGCAATGTGATTTTACCTCCTTTCCTTCAAAAATAAAACTTTAGCTTGACTCTTACTTATTTTTATGTGGCTTTCAAAGACATAATCCTCCAAAAAGCATAAAATTCCTTTTCATAATGTTTTATTGTAAAATACACCCCCTTCATTTTTGTAAAGTATATAACATAAAGTCTAAAGACCCCACAAAACATGAAATGGATTAAATGAAAAGAACTTAATGAAAACCTATTGACCACACAAACCTAGGGTTTAAGACCAAATAATTTAAACTTCAGAAATGCTAAAATTTTTGCAAAAATGGAAGATATTTTGACACCACAGGGTAATAATTAGGTTTGCAAAAATAAAAATTAGGCTCATACCTGATTTGGGCTACATTTTTTGCGATATCACAGGGTGTTTTCTTGCTAAACATGAAATAATAGCAGCGTATTTGCATCCATTGGGAAAAGGAGTCAAAGGAGGAATGAAAAAAGTTAGGAAAAACTTGTAACCCTACTATTATGAGCACTAACATGAAACAAAAATTAGAAAAATAAAAAACCTACGCACCCACACTTAGGGAAAGGGAAAACTAAAACTAAAATATGTGCAAAGCACTTGGAGGAAAATAAAAGGGGAAAAAATGGTACAACAACATCTTATTGGAAAGTAAATCCTAAACTAATATGGTACAAGATGAAACAATAGCACCTCAATAATAGAATTTGAGGTGAATCCCATTGATTGGGACTGGCAACTCCTCTCCATCAAGCTTGGAAAGCTGAAAAAGCATTGTACATTTTATAACTAGTGATCACCTAAGAACCATCCCACATAGCATCAAACTTGGAATGCTTCCCAGGTTTTCTCTTCATCTCATCCTATTTAAAAACTACATCACTCTCCTTAAAGAATCTTGGAGCTGCCTTCTTGTCAAAATTTCTTTTCATTTGAACATAATGGATTTCCAAATTTTGCAATGCCTTTCTCCTTGTTTCTTTCAACTCCATCAACTCAGCAAGCCTAACCTCCATGGGTTATTTCATCCATCATTTCAAGCTCTTTGATTAATCTCAATGTTCATAACTCAATAGAAATAGGAAGCCTTGCTTCCTTTCCATAAACAAGAACATAAGGTGAGTTACCTATAGATTTCTTAGGTGTTATCATATAAGCCTATAGAGCTAGGTTCAATTTATCATGCTAAGTCTTCTGATTGTCTTCAATTGTCCTTGTAATGATTCTAATCAAATTTTTGTTTGAAGACTCAAATTTCCCATTACCCTATGGGTAATAATTGGATGAAGTATTCAATTATATACCATTTTTTGAGAGCCCAATCAATCACTTTTAGACCTACAAAAGCCAAAGTATTATCTAAAACAATTGACTCAGGAACACCAAACCTTGCAACTAAATCTTTATAAAAGTTTAGGACAATAGTATCATTTTCTTCCTTGAGTGCTACAACCTTTGTCCACGTAGTGAAATAATCAGTTGTAGTCAATATCCATTTGTGTCTAGCACTAGAAGGTGGATTAATTATTCCAATGAAGTCAAGTCCCCACTTCATGAAGGTTTGCTCAACTTGTACAAGATGTAATGGTAGAGATGCTAATCTTTGTTTCCCTACAAACAATGTACACTTCTTGCACATTCTTACCCATGCAAATGCATCTTTATATAAGTTAGGCTAGAAATAACTACTCTCATAATCTTATGATTTGTTGTCCTAGGCAAAAAATGGCCACTAGATTGTCTATCATGAAACTCTTCAAGAATCTTATCAATTTGATTTGATGCAACACATCTTAATAAAACTCCATGAAGTTTTTTTCTAAATAAAATACCATCAATAATAAAATAAGGAATAGCTTGCAGCCTGTAATAACTTCTTTTCACTTCCTTATTCCAATTGAAACTCACATTTTTTCTAAGCATAGAAGTTAGAGGCCTTAATAGAAAAGAAATATTAGGAATAAATCTCCTTACAAAGTTGATCCTTCCTAGAAAAATTTGAAGGGATTTCTTATAAGCTGGTAGTGGTAAAGCCAAAATTGCACTTACTATTTTAGGATCTATAGTAATACCATGCTTTGGAACAATATGGCCAAGCAACTTACCCTCATGAACAACAAAGATGCACTTTTTTGGATTCAATGAGACATCGTACTCCCTACATCTTTACAAAATTTGCCTCAAATACATGAAATGATCATTAGCATCTTTAGAGAAAATAATAATATCATCAAGATATAGCAAAACAAACTTGTTCATAAGACCTTTAATGGCCATATCCATGGATCTTTGGAAAGTTTCCCCTGCATTAGACAACCCAAAATGAATTTTTATATATGCCATGGTTCTCAACTTTGTAGTGAAGGCTATTTTGAACTAATCATCTTCGTTAACCAAAATCTGATTATAACCCAAAAATCCATCTGAAAGTGAGAATCTTTCAGAACCTGAAATAAGGGCCAATATTTGTTCCATTGAGGGTAATGGGTAATGATCCTTAAGAGACACCCTATTAAGGTCCCTAAAGTCAACACATAATCTAATTTCACCAATTTTCTTTCTCATAGGAACCAAATTAGATAGCCAAGATGTGTGTTTGATGGGAAAAATGATATTGCTTTGGATCATCTTGTTAAAGTCATCCTTCATTAGGTGCTATAATTTAGGATTCAAAGGTATTTGTCTTTATCAAACTGGTTTTGCATCAGGTTGCAACTCTATGGTGTGTTGAGCTAAATTAGGATTAAAACATTTTAAATCACTATATTCCCAAGATAAAACATCTTCAAATTCTTGAAAAAACCAAAAAAAGCATGTTTTTCTTCATTAGTGCATATCTTGCCAAGTTTTAAAATTTTACCTTTGAATATCTCAATGGGCTCATAATGATCCTCTTTGACTAACATGCTGGTTTTATCCTTCTTTAACCAATCATTTTAGTTAAATATTGACTCAAGAGTCACCAAGCCCATTGGCAACCTATTTGAATTTAGCTGAAGAATCTTATCTACATACTGTTGTTTCAACTTTTGCTGATTTGAAGCTGAGAATTTGGCCTTCTCAATCAAGAAACTTACAATTTTCTCATCACTTCTAAACAAATGCCAATGCATGTTATTATCAGGAATAGAAGGTCTTACAACTACCTTAACATAGTGTTGTACTTGAACATTTTTTTATCTCAGCTAGAATATTAAACTCAATTCGCATTGTAGCCAACTTATTAGCCTGTTTATTCATATTTCTTGGGATAGACATTAGATTAAAGGAATCAAAATATTGAATTATATCCCAAACCCTATGTTTATACAAATCATTTTTGGTAACATTGATGTTTCTCACTTGATTTACCACAAGCTCTCTATTGCCAAACACCTGCAAGTACTTAATATTCCTCTTTCTTTCCCACTACAACCCATGGATTAGAGCCTCATACTCTACTATGTTGTTAGTACAACTAAAAGAAAAATGAATAGAGTAGTACTTCTCACATTTAGGAGAAATTAACATTGCACCTCCACTAGCACCAACTCTACTCCTTGAACCATCAAAGTAAAGTTGCCAAATTTTATTAGATTGTTGTTCTAACTATTGTTTTTCATCCTTAACTAGATTTGGGACAACAATCTCTTGTTCACGAAACATGTAAATACCCATCCAAACTTATTCAATCTTTTTATAAGGATCCTCCTCATGGTTTTTAGTTTCCCATTCATCCAAAACCAGATCAAGAATACCTTCAATAGGGGTGTTAGGCTCTAGAATAGGTTGTTCCTCATGGTCATGGAAGGATAAATTTTCATTTACAACACACCAGACATATGGTTCTACATGATTTATTGAATATGGTTATGATTTTATAGTAACTTTTTGTCATATCTTGTTCTAGAAAGAAAATGAGTCCAATCAGATGACAAGTATCCCCACAATTTTGTAGTGAAATCTCTGGATAAACATAAGGAAAAGTGAGTTGGAACGTCAATGACATAGATATCCTGTTGGATAGAGAAGTTTGGGAAAGCATGTAATGTAAGACTCAAACCATTGATTACCCCAACTCTATTCAATGATGACCCCTCTAACTAAATAATCCCTTTGGAAAGAGGTTCATATGTCAAACCCAACTTATCAACTATGGAATTTGGCATAATAGAGCTACTAGCTCTTGAATCTATCATGCAATTATGGACCAAGAGGTCACCAATGATCAAAGTGACATAAAATGGAGAAGGTTTGGTCTCTTTACGTTTTTGCTCACTATTATCTTGAGAGTTATTAGCAATGGAAATCCTAGACTACTCTTTAGGAGGGTCATTTAAAACAAAAAGGTTAGATAAAGCATTATGTAACAAATCCTTCTACCCATGAAGAGATAAGGAATCCCACATTGAAACACTAATAATAGACTTCTTCATATGCTCCAAAATATTAAAAGAAGTTGAGCTCACGTTTGGCTATCCTATTGAATAGCACGTTCATTTTGTGTTTGCAATGGATATGATTTATTTTTAGGCTGCTCTTTGCTGACCAAACTCTGATATCTTGGAAAAATCTGAATGTTTTGTGTAGGTGAAGGCCCAATAGTACCTTGCTGACTTGTAGAAGCTGGATTTTTATGATTTTCAGGTTGCTTTCCTACATCTACAACCCTCTTTTTTAACATTGTGTTGGCTAATACAAGAGTATAGGACTGATTTAAGAATGTTGTGGATAATTGACTCCATAAAATTCCTCCCCTTGCCAATTCATCAAATCGACACCCTGATTACTTTGTTTAGAATGAAGACCTTGTTGTTTACCAATTTCTTGCATTGAACTTTATGAGGCAACAACATTATTTTGAACCAAGAGTGCTTGATTAAGCATGCCATTGGAGAAATTTGACTGATTAAGAGGTTGGTTGCAAGGAAAACACCAATAATAATCTTGAGCCATGTTGTTTTGCACTGGGACTAACTCCCTAGAAGAGCTAGTTGCATTTGGATTATAGGGTAGAAAATGCCTTGCATTAAAACTCATTTTTTGAGCTTGATTATTAGTTTGATTGGGTGGTTTATATGGCTTATAGGGGGCTTGGTATGGTCTAAAATTTTGCTCATTCTTCTTCTTCAGGTTAAGTATTTAATTAGAATGAGTCTTCAATATGCCATAGACCTCTTGAAGTTGACTGGATTGAACTGGGATAGTATTTCGTGGTGGAAAAGCTATCTGATTTGATGCTATAGTAGGTGGGACAACAAGTACATATGGGGTTTGAAATGGTGTAGGTGTCTGTATTTCAGGGAAAAAGGGCATTGGGGGTCTAGGATCAATCTTACTAGCTTGAATAAGACAATTTTCTACCCTTATAGCAACGTCAAAGGCTGTTGGTAATGTGTATCCACCCATAGACTGAATCATTAATGAAATATCACTGTTAAGAGCCTTGAGATAATACATAAATGTATAATCATTTGAAGGCCTTACTGTGGCTGGAATTTTGTTCCAAGTCTTCTCAAAACGAAAGTTGAAATCAACCATGTGTTCATGTGGACCTCTTTTTATGGTAGTCAATTGTTAAACTAGAGAAAGATGATCAGATTTATCTTCAAAATGTCTATTCAATGAATCACCTAGTTGATCCCATGTACCAATGGAATTAATATCCAAACCCCTAAACCATTGGAGATATTTCCTTTGAGAGATGCAACCAACAACCTCACTGCAACATTTTTAGCTGTGATATTATGAACTGCACACAAAGTTGTAACACCTCTAATGTATTCAACAACTATAGTTCAATCTTCTCCAATGAAATAAGGAAAACTCTTAAGGGCTGATACTAGAATATCATCATGTTGTGCAAGATCAATGGGCTCCCACCATTGGAAGGAACAAATGCATAAGGTCTATTTTGATGAGTCGTGTTATTGCTAGAATTACCACCAAATCTTGATGAAATTGGAATTCTTGGGGGTGAATTTGCAACTCTAAAACTAGGAGGAGTTGATTGTGTCCTAGATGAAATAGGAGTCCTTCCTCTTGATCTACCCCTTCTTCTAGGTGGGGAAGGCTGTAGATTTTGAAATAGGGATGCACTTGTCCTAGTTTGAATTATTCTCATATGTTGCATCTAGATCAACAAAAACCAAGAGGATGGAGTTGCTAGGTATGATATTTTTTGACCTCAAGAGGCTGAAATAACTACTGATCATACCAAACAACAATGAAGATAAGACTATAAATGGACTGAAAAATCTTTTCACAGTCCCATTGGGCATGCCAAAAATTGTTATCACTTAGGATTGCACCTTATCTAAGTGAGAAACTTAGCTATCCCATGTAACATTGAAACATCCTCAAGCTGTGGGTTGCTTATAATGAGGATGAATCTATAGAGTGGGTTGGTTCCCTTTGATGGATTGCCTAAACTACTAAATTTCAAGGAAAAGGGAAATAAAGTTTGATTTAAATTGAAAACTATTTCTGAAGAGGTGATGCACCAAAATCTTTATGCTTAACTACTGCAATAGATCACAATATGACTCAATAAGGTTTTGTTTTGTTCACAACTCAGATCAAACCATGAAGCACATAAATATTTTATATGTGTTGATGCCTAAAATTGCTAGGAAGAAAACCTTATGGGAAACAGTTAATCAGGGGACCAATTGCGCTAAACTAAGTAACCTCCGGGTTTTTTAAAGAAGCCAACTCCTTCTGTATTTTGGGGGTTTGGAATGGGAAAAGAAACTAGATATAAAAATATAAAGTTTAATCAAAGGCGATGCATCAATAGTTAAGTAAGGGCATGATAAATATTCCTTTTGGATGAGATTTAAGGGCTTGTTCAACAATCTGCATGTCTGGAAATAATAAAAAGTATAGATGAAAAGCCTAAGAAGTTTATCAAATAACATAACATAACTTCCATACACATTTGTTGAACAAGAAGAGTTCAAGACATGATCTGAATCAACAAATTTATATTGAAATTATAGAAGTTTTGCAGATAAACTAGTAAGTACAAGAAACAACATAGTATAATGTCTTGCTCATTTAACTAAGAAATAGAGAGGTCGAATAATATGGAATAGTATATAAGTCTTAATACAATAATAAAAAAACAATACAAAATGCCTACAGTCTCTTTTACTTCTTTTTGTGATTTTTGAACCCCTTTTTTGAGAGTTGAAGTAGTATATATAGATGATCCACCTCTAGAGAGTGAGTAACTAAAAAGATTCTAGGCATGAGTAATGATGCTCATCGCAATGATTCCCTAAGGTTATTAAAAGAAAAAAATTCTGAAACATAGTATGCAACTTCCTTCGAACAAGATGCACCCCTTTGCAAATGATGACTGTGGTCCCAATGTGGAAGTATCAAAATTTCCATGAAGACATGTGTTGCACACCCATAGAGTTGGTTAGGATACATGGCACAACAACGAGGCTTGATATGCATTCCTGCCTTCCTTGTGATCAAATTCCCTTCATAGAAGACACATGGAGAAGTCTTCGTTTCAACCGCTAACTGTGGGGCTCACCAAAAGGTTTCCTATGGATTGATACAATGTGGTACATGGGTGGAGTTTAGAGGAAGAGCAAAGGAGAGAGGGTTTTCAAAGGCCCGCACTACTAACACATGACAAACCAATGAGGCTCGATAGAGAATCAAGGGGAAGAAATCCTTCTAAGGAGCGTGCAGTGGACACGTGGAGCAAGCAAGCAAAGGTGCTTCAAAAAGGGGACTAGAAATATTCAAACACATGAGGCGTAGGTTGGGGCTAGTGCAAAAATAAACCATGACCACCCGGAGAGAGCTTAAGGATTTTAATCCACAACTTTTGGTGACTATCAGGGGAATTTCGCTTGTGGAATTGGAACCTAAAATCTCTAGTGTGAGGACCAGAGTCTTATCCATTGGGAAACAATCAGAGCTTCGAAAGTGTGGTCTATAGAGGCAGCCAGTTGGCCTTGGATGACATTGATAGGATGTGCAGATTGTCTTGCACCTCATGCAAATAAATTATTTCTCTAAAGGAAAGCTCCATGGAGATCCTAGTCCCTAACTTGAGTTGAAAGAGAAGTCACGCTATCTAATGGGTGGCACATTCAATGTATGAAGCATTGGGAGGTTGACTGAAATCTTGAAAGGTAGATAAATCCTGCTACTTTTCCTTGATCCTTGTTGTGATATATTCTGTTGTGGCCACCGAATCATCAGAGAGAAGAGGGGAAGGAAAGCCCATTTGAGTGAAATGGGAGAATTGCATCCAAATTTTTTTCATAGTCTGACTCAGTGTTGTTGAGCAATTGCTAGCCTAGGGGATGGCCACATGACAATAGATGAATTTTCTCACCTTATTGGCAACTGACCTCCGATCTCCAATCCCTTCATTCACCAATTCTATGTTTGCCACTGCATACAACTTTTCCATCAACTTCTCTTCCTTGGGCACCTTTTCCACAATTAAATCTGGAACCCGATCCATCATTCCACACACCTCCCTACTTAAACATGTTACCTCTTCCATGAATTGAAGCATTGGCTGAAGAGTCAAATAGAAAGACTTGACTCTCTCCTAGTAGGAGATATATAATTGTTGGGCTACTAAAAGGAGATCCGACTGAGGAGTAGGGGGTTGGGGAAGATTTTTCAAAAGGCCAAATTTTGTCTCCTTTAACCTGACATCTTGTATCAACTCTTCAATTCTTTTGTCCATGGCCAAGATTTGTTCTTGCAGAGTCCTTAACTCGACAAGAAATTGTTCCTCAGCTTGGTGTCGAGTTGTGGATTCTTTTTCCAGGGAGAGGTTTACTTCTTGGATCTCCTTCTCAAACTGAGCTTGTTGGTCCTATAACTCGTATTTTTATTGTATTTCCTAATCCAATTGAGCTCATTGATCCCAAAGCTCTTCATTCTTCTACTACATTTCTCCCTCTGCCTGAGCCAACTGGTCTTGTAACTCCTAGTTTTTCTACTATAGTCTGTAAACTAGGTTGGGATGCAAGGATTGGAACTTTGCAAGTTCCTCTTGGAGTTTGGCCTTTTCCACTTGCACTTGTTGAGACATTCATGTGACTTCAAAATCCCTAGCTTTTTCCTTTTTTAGTTGGGTCTCCAACCTTTCCTTAACGTTCTTGAGCTCCTCTTCCCTCTTCTTCAATTGGAAACTATGCTTGAGAAAGTCAGTAGTCACCACTTGCTAGGTTTCCTCCATCAGCTCAACTTTGTCTTATGGTCGGGTTGCACACAGATCGATCCCTACAACATGGATTGTATATCCTCATGTTGCATCTCCCCTTACAGTTTGATTGTGTTCAGAGTCATGGTTGCAAAATGCAATGACCCCTAAACTTCATTGAAATGGGTATGCACACATAGGTTTGTTGGATTTGCTACATCTTTCTATTTTCTCTTCTAGACCTTGATAGCCTGTGCTACTTTAGTTTTGTTGCTTTTCCCCGCAAATTATATTGGTGATTTAACTAATTCACCGGTGAAAGATGCACCAAGAGGAATAGGAAAATGGAATGAGAGAGTGGTGGTCCTGGATGATGCCTTCATCAATAGAGAGATTGTTAGTGGGGAGAACAGGGGTATGTTATGCTAAGGTCTAGTTTGGGAAGTGGCAGAAGGAGTCATAAGGAGTGGTGGCGGTAGTGAAGATATAGAGGATACCATTTTTTGGGTGAGCTGAGTCAGAGCCGACATGATGGTAGAAAAAGGGGTATTAATGGTGGGTTTAGACTGGGCTGCAAAAAGAGGTGGAATAGACCACAAGGGAGTAAAATTTGCTTGTTTGATTTGGGAGAATTGAGAGAACCCTCCCGCGGGAGTGGAAGAAGAAAAGGGAAGGTTGACACTTGAAGTAATGGGAGGTGTAGAGGTAGCAGGTTTAACCAAATATTTTTAAGTGAGAAAAGAGGGAGAGAAAGATACCTCAAGTGGAGAGGACTTCAATCCTTTGCTCGTTGCAGGTTCTTATGAGCCTTCTCCAAAAGTTGGATTCATGTGCGACCTCTTCTCTAGTGGAGAATTTTCCACCTCTATGATCTCCTAAGGTTGCTAGGCTACTTTGGATCTCTTCACAGCCCATGCACGTGGTAGTTAGGACTCTAACTATGATGCAATCACTTGCACTCTTAGTGGAGCTTTGCCAGGCTATTCCATCACTTTTCTAGTTCTCCGTGCTTGGGAACTTTTCACCTCTTTTCTCTTTGCTTTTTCCCTTATTTCCTCTAGATCTAAATCCTCATCATCACTTGCAATAGTATCTTCATTCCCTCTATTCCATAGATCATAAAATATTTCATTCTTGTTTGTCTCCTAGAATAAGGCATCAAGGTATTTGGTCTCCTGATGATAAATCTAGAAGTGTGCTATTTTTTCCTCACTCCATTGCCATTGCTTGACCAATTGATTACAAAGGGTGGCCCCCATTTTAATATTTTCATTGGGCTTCTCCAAAGGAAAATAGAAATTGAGCCATGGAATCCTCCTATCATTAGTAAGAACATAGGCCAAGTCCATAAATAGATCATCTCAGTCCCTAGACTGTGGATAATGCCAAGCTTCCCAGTAAGGTCGGGAGCTGTGAGTCACTTTAAAGTTCAAATTTACTAAGTCATTATTAGGATTATAATCCCATTTGTCACAAATTAATACCAGCCCCAGATGAGCCAACTTTGTCTCTAGCAGACCATGTGTCTGCTTCTTTAACATTATTACCCTACTAAATGTCAAAGGGCATTTGAAAAAACCTTTCTGCTTCTTTCCTCCACAAAAGTTGACGTCGATAATCACCAAATGCTAAAACACCTCAAGGGCCAACACCCTGACTATGATGCATACCAGGAGCCAGAATGGTTCCTCAGTAAAACCATGCAGCCTAACAAAAGTAAAATCCTCCCCAAGGTACCAGTCGCTAGGAGGAGTAAAATTCTGCATCCACCTGGTTTGCTCAATGGAAAGTCGATAACCCTCACCATCCTTACTAAAATCCTTCAAAATCGGATCCAGTAAACACTCAGAAAATGCATAGTAATCATAAGTTGTAGAAAGGATGGGATTCCACATAGAAACTAGCCTTCTTACCCCATTTTCATCAAACATATCCAACTCCAAATGATTTCTAAAAAATTCAGGGTTCTGATGTAAAAATATGTGAGAAAGGAGAGAAGAAAACTTGAACCTATGTTATGTGTTGTATTCCTTGAATTGGTTTAGCATCTCCTAGACAATGACTCCCGCAAAGTCATACCAAAACAAAGAATTTTGTTTTCTCAGCTAAATTCCTAGACCCATTTGAAACTCTAGAACATCCCTACCACTATCCATTCTACAAACAAAAGCCATCATAGAGAAGGTGTCCTGCAAGTACAAGTTGAAAGAATTTTTCACAATCGGAAATTGTGGCAGCTTTGTTGCATCTTCCCTAGGCCTTTTTGTTTCTTGGTTATAAAATTCTAGAGCATATTTTTTGGTCCTCCAAAAATCTTCCCCGCCTTCTATAGTGAATGCCTCCATTCTTTTTGTTATGGAGCCCTTTCTGGTAGGGATGCATAGCATATTCCTAATAGCAACCACATTGGTTACCACCCTTAGTTTTTGGTCTTCAATGGTGCTAGTATTTGGGTTGAAATGCTAAGTGCACTCATGCACTGATTTTGGGTAGTGATGCACAAAAGGAACCATATATTGTCGAAGATCACAAAAGCACAACTTGCATGCTAGGGACTCTTGGTTACTAGTTTTTTTCATCCTCTCACAGGAACCTTCCCTAAGACTCTTAGGGTTGGTTCTAATGATAGGGTCGTGAATGTTATTCCATTCTTCTACTATCAAGGTCTAGTTCCTATGATCTTTCTTGTCTATGGCCCATGTGTGAGGCCACTTTGGCTTCTCTGGTGTCCTAGGAAAAGCATAAGAGATGTCATAAAAAATATTTTCCATTGGCACTACTAACATGGAGTCAAATAAGCTTTGAACTGCCTCACTTTGTGCTTCCATTTGAGGATTCTAGGCCATTCTAGGAATCTATAAACTTTGTGAACACTCCACTTTCCTATAGCTCACTTGTGTAATTTTTAGCAAATTGTACACTCAAAACTCTTCGCAATGAACTGTGTACTCAAAAAACTATGCACAGTGTTGTTATTTTGCATGCAACACTTAGCCTTTCCTTACTAGGAGTTGGAAACAATAGCTGTTTCAAGCAATAAATTTGGAACTTATCACCGGCTCTTTCTTTCATGCAAAATGATTTCCACTCCCTCTGAAAAGACAATAGTTCATAATGAAAATTAGTCATCATGATCTATGGTACCATCCCTTGGGAAATTGACCTGTAAATTGAAGGCTTATGAGACCATTTGCATGCTCCTCAATTAGTAACTTGAAAAGAATGATAAGCACAAAGACACAATAATTACACAAAAATTGGGGACTGAAAAATGCTCATAATGTGGCACTTAGCACTTGACTGTGTAGACTCTCAACTGCGCCTACCACCAATTTAAGTTGATCAATTACTTCTTCTTAGCTTGCACACAAAAAATAATACACAACAAACACAACTTGGTGAGATTTTCAAGTTTGTACCTGGTGGGATTTTTGAGTTTTCTCTCAGTGGGATTTTTTGAGTTTACTCTTAATTATCATCATACTTATCACACACATAACCCTAGCTATTTCTATAAATAGACTTAAGGAAATTAGAAGAATTTCACTTGGTAATTGGGAAGAATTTGCATTTGGTAATTGAGATTAGAGATAGGCACAATGAATACTCCAATTAGGCTAACTAGCAATAGGTCACATGTAGCTTTTTTAGGTGAAATTTCTAGCAGATGTTTAAAGCACGTGACTAAGAACAAGCATTCTTTGGCAATAATTGCAATGAAATGGGTACTGAAGAGGGATTGCATAGAATATGAGGATAAGTATAGAGTAAATACTAACATTTGCTATCATTACATTGCCTCTTTTCTTGACATATAGGTACCTAAGTAGATGATACTGCAACTCACCATGGAAATCTTCTCAAAGTGCTACCTCAGAGGCCTTGGAAAAATTGTGACGAATGCGGTGTATGGTCTTGTTCTTCCCACATCAAGTGATCTCCTTCGACACATTGAAGAAGATGCATTGGTGTCATGGATACCATTCCTAAGTAGATTTCACATTATGATGATTGGAGAGCACCGTCAGAGAGTTTATCTTGCTTTCCACTTCCTGTTACGATGCTACAACATAGTACTATTCTATGACGTGGAGTGGTACACCGACTTCATAAACCTGGTGTTTCCTCCACTGTTTTCCATTGCTGTTGTTGATGCTCTTGCTACCATTCCCATTGCATCTGCCACTGCTCCAGAGGTTGTTGATGTGGTTGTTCCTAATGCTATTGATGTTGATGCTGCCCCAGTTTAAGAATAAACTCTTTTCTCATGTTTTTTGTGTATATGCCTCAAAAGGCTTTTAATACATCCGCTCAAAAATCTGCTTAGTATATATATACTTGAAAAGTATGGCCTGAGAGCCATTTTGAATTTTAGTATCAAAGTATATATTACCATATAATGAATATACAACTCTTTTATCAAATTTTTGTCTCTTTTTCTTTCTCTACTTGCATTATGGGTTCCATTTAATAAAAACTAGGCCAAACAAAACACAGAAAATTTACATAATTACATATTTACACTAGTAAAAATGATTAATGAAGCTAATTAAACAATTTGAGGTGAATTTCGTTGACTGGAATTCCCAATGCTTCTTTTTCCATAGTTTCTAATTCAAATGCATTATGCTACTTGCATTCAATAATTCAAAAAAGGGCCTTCCCATAGACTATCAAAGTTTCCGTGTTGGCTAGGCTTTGCAGCCCTCTCATTCAATTTTAGCACTAAGTCTCCACATTTAAGACCCTGGTCAGAGGTCTTCTTGTCAAACCACCTCTTAACCACTTGTTGATGGTTAGACATGGTTGTCAGGTATTTTTCGTGTTTCTCCTATACCTCCAATAGCTCAGCCAATCGAACCTCCATGGCTCTGTTCTGCTCAACCTCTAGAGACTTGAGCAACTATAGTGCAGGAATTTCTATAGAGATGGGTAATAGCGCTTCCTTCCTGTATACCAACTCATAAAGTGAAGTTTTCAAGACTTGCTTGTGGGTTATTGGGTCGACCTAGAGTGCTACTTTGAAGTTCTGATGCCACTCCCTTTGATGCTCTGACCCAATTCTTTTAATGAGTCAGACTAAATTTTTATTATTCGACTCGACTGGACCATTCCCCTACAGGTAATAGTTTGAAGATATCTTTAGGAATATGTCATGCTTAAGTGCGAATTGGCATACCCTTGAACCTAGGAAAGATTTTGCATTGTCAGAGATGATGACCTTTGGCAAGTCAAACCTTGTTACTAGTTCTTCGAGAAAGTTCACAATCTGCACCTCTATCACATTCTTCAGGGGAATGGCCTTAGTTCATCTAGTGAAGTAGCCTATAGCTGTGAGGATCCATTTATGTCCAGTGTTGGAAGAAGTATTAATCATCTTGATGAAATCCAGTCCCCATTGCGTGAAGGGTTCTTCAACCACTATTAGATTTAGAGGCATTACAAAGTTTTTCCTTCTTATGAAGAATTGACATTATTTTCATGATTTAACTAGAGATTGTGAGTCATTGAATAATGTAGGCTAGAAGTACCCAACACACATAATTTTGATGGTGGTAGTCTTTGCAGAAAAGTGTCTACTTGTGGGACTGTTGTGAAAAATTTCTAGAATTCATTTTGCTTGCTTTGAGGTGATGCACCGCATAAGAACATAATTAAAGTTCCTTTTGAAAAGGACTCCTTTGATGAGCGCATATCCTCTATTTTGCAATCTATAGAATATTTTCTTCTAAGAAGGGATGCCCGTTAGATATTTCCTAGTCTACATGAATCTCATCCTATCTACCAACCGACAGTGTTTGGATTCAGATTCGTTTGTCAAAACTATCTTAGGTTGTTCCTCCTCAACTGCTACTTCTTCGTCATGTGCAAGATACTCACACAATCCTTTTCCCCACATGTTCTTCATGGGCCTAACCTCAATGTCATATTCGAGGATCTTAGTAATCTAGTTTTACCTTTTCTATGATTTCTCCTTCCATAATGTATTTGCACACACTAGAATGCACGACATATACAACCACCTTGTTGCAAGATATAAGGTGTCAGAACTTCTTGAGCCCCTTAACAATGGAAAATACTTTCCTTTCGATAAAGTTATAGTTCATCTCATAATCCTTTAAGGTATGGGAGTGAAAATCTATTGGATGTTCTCCCTTTCCTTCATCATCCTTCTTGGTCAAAATAGTAGTGATATTGGATTTGCTACTAAACACATACATTATGAAGTCCTTTGATAGGTCTAGGTTTATCAGAATAGGAGTTGAATAAATAATGTCTTTAACCTTCTCAAAGGCTTCTCTGGCCTCTTTTTTCCATTTGAACAATTGATCCTTCTTGAGCATCAAGGTAATAGGTCTAATTAATCCTACAAAATCAGAAATGAATTTTCTTACAGAATTTACCTTTCCCAGGAAGGACTGAACTTCCTTCTTGTTGATTGGTAGGGGAAATTCCCTGATTGCCTTCACTTGCTCTGGGTCAATTTCAATTCCATATTTGGACACCACATGTACCAATAGTTTTCCTTGCAAAATTTTGAAAACACTTTTTTTTGGGTTCAGGGATATCCCGAACTCCTGACATTTTTTAAAAACCATTTCTAGATGATCAACATTATCATCTTTTGATTTAAAGAACATTGTTAGATTATCTAAGTATATTAAGATAATATTGTTGATCAATTCTTTGAAAGCAATATCCATTGCCCATTGGAAGGTAGCTCCTGCATTTGAGAGATCGAAAGGAATTTTTGCATACGCAAATGTCCCCCACTTACTAGTGAACATTTTTCTCTATCGGTCCTCCTCTTTTACCCAGATGTGGTTGTAACTGGAGAAGCCATCCAACAAAGAATTTTTTTTTGAGCCAAACACCGTTTGCAAGATAGACTCTATAGAAGGAAAGGGGTAGTGGTCCTTCAGGGATGTTGTATTCAGATTCCAGAAATCAACACACAGGCAGATGTCTCCATTTTTATTTTGGATAGGAACTAGGTTAGAGACTCATTTACTATGCTTAATTGATAAGAAAATCCAAGATTGAATTAGATTTGTTAACTCTTGTGCCATCAATGCGTCAATATTTGAACTCACTGGTCTCTAATTTTGGTAGATGGGTTTTTCTCCTTCTGTTAGTTCTATAGTATGATGGATGATTTTGAGATCATATCCCTTGAGGTCACCATATGATCAGGCTACTCTCCATATTTTTCATAAAAATGGATAAGCCTTTCTTTATCATGTTGTGAAACATCCTTTCCGACCTTAATCTTCCTTTCATCCTCGACTTGAAGATCTGCATAGTCACTTTTTTATGCTACAAACTTCCTCTTGTCATTCCTTGCATCATCACAGTAGAATAGGTTTTCGAGAGTGACTAGTCCTTTTGGAAGCTTGTTGGACCTCAAATAAATAATTTTCCCTTCATAGGATTTTGAGAGTTTCAATGGGAGTTGATCTATAAAATCTCCAGAGTGTTGAATGAATGAGGTGATGTGTTCATCACTTTCGAATACTTTCTAGCTCTGGTCATTATCTAGGATTTCCAGTCAAACAATAATTCACACACAATGTACATTATCAATTAGGTCAGAAATAGGGTCAAATTGAGATCCTATCATAGCCATGTGATCTGCAACTGCATTCTACTTTCTGGGGACCGTTTGGATATTGAAGGCTTCAAATCTTTCAATCAGGTCCCAAAACCTATGTCTATAAGATTTCATGCAGACATTCTTTACTACAGAGAGTCCTTGGACTTGATTGAATACTAGCTTAGAGTCTTTGAACACCATTATTTTTTTAATGCCCATCCGCTCTGCAAGAATTAGACCTTGCACTAGGCCTTCATACTCAACTTCATTGTTCAAATAGGAAAACTTAAAGTGAAAAGACCTGAGGGTATTTTCATTGGATGGGGAAGTCAAACATATCCCGGCTCCAACACCAACTTTGTACCTTGCTCCATCAAAATGCAACATCCATAGTTCTGAGGCTTGACCACCCTTGGGTTCCTTCACAACCTTCAGAATCACTTGATGTTGATCATAGATGACATAGGTTCCTAATCTGATGGCATGATAATTTTTGAAAGGATTAGTGTCCATAAATTCACTCACGAGGACCTCTTCTTGATCAGCCCATTCTTTGGTCACCTTGTCATCCTCTAGTAGCTCAACACAATACATTTCATTTTTACTGATAGAGGTGTGAGTGGCCTCAAAGTTAATCATGGATTCATCTACTACATCTTCTAAATGCAAAGGTTTAGACACTATCTTCATTTTAGCTCCATTTTTGTTCTTAAGGATCAAGTGTAACCAATCCAAGGAAAGATATTTTCCTATCTTGGAAGTGAACTCTTGAGATAAGCAAAGACCGAACATGAGAGGGACATCTATGATCATGTTACCTTGTGGAACTGTGATACTAGGGCAGGAGAATAGAGTCAAGGGAAGGTTCTTAATGACACCTATAGTTTCTACCTTGTTCCCATCAAGCTGCATAACCCCTCTATTTAAAGGTTCATAGCTAATTCCTAAGGCTTCAACTATCGGCTTGGGCTTGAATATGGTACTATCACTAGAGTCAATCATAGAATTGTGCAACAACTTCTTACCCACAATGAGAGTCAAGAAGAAGGGTTTCAGTTTAGGCTTACCTTTACTTTCAGTAGAAGCTTCCTCCCCATTTTTTGTGAGGGCTTTTTCCTAAGGTAATGAATCAATGACCTTTCCCCGGAGTGGTTGCTCTACTAGATCCTTGCCTATATCTTCTAGTAGGGCTTTTTGTAGTAATGAATTTTGCTCTAGAATAGCTAGGATATCCCAAAGGGATACATTAGTAGAGGATTTCTTCAGTTTTTACACCACATTAAATGATATTGGATTCAAAGACTTTTTTTCCTTAGCCCTTATTATAAAAATTTCCTTTCATGGCTGAAATTGTTATGCAATTGCAGAGGGACTAGGAGGTTGGTGGGGAATACCCTTGGGCTATGGGATGACCGGTTTTCCCATAAATTTTCTCTTTGAGTGGATGTTATAATTTGATTTCAATTGTAGGGCCTTTGATGTTGATGCATCATTTGTGAACACCGCCTCTTCTTCTTCCATCCATGAGAAGAGTGTGTGGTTGGGAGCTATATCAATTTCTTGCTCCAGGGACATTCCTTGTATTTTCATGGTGAGTACCACATTTTCCATTTGTGGAGAGGCATATGTATAACCTCTTGAATCTAAAACCATGCCTTGAATACACTATTCTTCCACTCTATTATAGATTTCCTCGTGATGAGACCATAAATTGACTCATATTTTATCAAATAAAATCATCTATTTCTGCTTAATGCATTAGTGTTAAAGTGGATTTGAGTAATGATTGAAAGTTCTTTAGCTTGTTTAAAGTAGAATATAAAGTAAATGTTTGATTTATTTTTAGTAATTAAATGTGATCCAAATTTTCTCTAATATGTCTCCATGAAGTTTTAAAGATGATATAGTGTAGATAAATGAGTTATTAAATAACTCATGGTAAGAAGGAGCTTCATAGACACTTGCAACAGAGAGCTCTAAATACTTGAAGCAGTTAACTCCTGAAAGCTTTAGAAGGATTTACATAAATAATGAGAAGATTGAGAAGACTCCTAGAAAAATCCTACATTCATGTGAAAATCATGGAGCACCAATCATTCCTAAATTAATGGGACGAGTATTTGTTTCATGTTGAGTTTTAAGATTTCTCACAGTTATTAAATTTCATGCTTCCTTCTTCCACCAAGGATAACACAAGTTGCCACATCACTAAAATGTTGTTGCATGATTATAGCATGTTATTCATGCTAAATATCAATGATTTGGTTGAATGAACTAAAGAATAATTCCTTCATTCATGTTCAACACTTGAAGACTTCCTAAAAATTAGGTGCCTAGAAATTGTGAAAAACATAGTCTCAATAAAATAGTGATATCTCCCTCATTTCTCAACAAAATTAAAAAATTAAAAATGATCTAGAAAGTAGATTTGAAGGGATAAAAACATTTTTGAGAATTTAATGTGATTTGTAGCAGGAAAGGAGTAATATGTGACAGAAAAATAACTGAGACAAAAGTGGCGTGATGGAGGACAACTTCAATTTTCTTAAATTTTTGAAAACGATCCCTCAAAAATAGGATCTTGGATCCACATTCTTAGTGGATTGGTTGGATAGATATATAATATGAATTCTATAAATAAAATGTAATAATTTGATCAAAGTGAGTAGATTAGAAAGGCTTGTTTCAGCATGAGGAAATAGGATAGATCTAGTTCATTTACCAGCAATGTAATTCCAAATTTCTAGATCAAATTTGAATTTGAGGAAGCTTTTCATTTCCAACAATTGTGAAGTAGTTTATTCTTTTCAATTCATGCAAGTTTTCCTTAGATTAGTTCCTTTTAATGAAAATTTCCTTTCATGCAAATAGGATTTATTTCTACAAGTAGAATAGATTGCTAAGCAAGTTTTCTACTTTCTCTCTTATAGATAGCCATGGACACCGCCTTGGATTGATAAATTAAATGATGAGGATTACAATGACCCCATCACCCCACTTACAATTTTAGGGCATATGTGCTTCATTGTAGGGGAAGCACTAAGGATTGATATCATCAACAAGATTATTTTTTCCCACTACCAGCTCTCTATTCGAACTTGGGTGAGCATTTTGTAGTGAAGTAGGCACCAACACCATCTGATTACTTGTTTGAGCCTATAAACTCATGCACGAGGCTCCTTGGAACTAGTTTTGTTGGTAGGAATATCTTCCGCCTTGATAATTTTGGTATGTTGGCTTCAAAAGCATGGATTGGTTCCACTTGATGGGTTTTTTTTTTAGATGTTCTACAAAAACTCCTTGACATCACTCATCTCATATTTTGAAGAATTAGACATAAAAGCAACATTCTATGGTGCACTCAAATATGCGTACATAGAATGGGGGGGATCAGACGCACTGGTAGAAGCTATCTCCTGGGTGAGAATCAACAACTCTGTAAATATAGGCATAGCGGGTTGAGGGAGTAACTTTTTGACATTGATCAAATTATTCTCCACCTTAACAACAACATTATATGAATCTAGCAAGGTGTTCCCACCAAGGGACTAGATATTCATCACCAAAATGTCGATGTTGAGACTTTAGATAGAACATGAATGCCAAATTTGTAGGTAGATGGATTGCAGGCTGAATCCTTTGCCAAGTCGTGTGAAATTGGGAATTAAAGTCGTTCATGGCCTCCCGAGGGGCCCTTTTATGGTCACCAATTGTTGAAATAGTGAAGACCGATCTCCATTGTTTGAAAACCACACATAAAAAGGATCTATGAGCTGATCCTAGATATCGATACTATTGGCTCCCAAAGTGCAATACCAATCTAGTGCCCTGCCTTTGAAAGAGGCCACAAGCAGTCTCAATGCTATATTTTGATCAGTTACACCATGCACCAAACATACATTCGTTGCATTTTGTAGATGTTAAGATGGTGTTTTCAAGCCTTCCTTGGTGAATTTTGGTACAAATTTTAAAGAAGAGGTTGGGATAGGAGCCCAAACAACGGGTACTGTTGGTGCTATAAGAGGGCTTCCCACATCCCATGCCACATAATTTCTATTAGCAGTTGGCAACATGGGTGGTGGAGGGATCAAAACATTCACTCGACAGGTTCTTGTTTGTGTTGTTACCAGTGGTGGTACTAACAAGTTAGGGTTGTTCATTATTTTAGATCTAGTAATATTTCTATGGCTCATACACCCACTTTTGAATTAGATACATTCAAGCCAATCCCATTAGGCATGCAAAAAAAAGAAAATTTGATGCCTAAAATTATTAGGTAAATAGCCTTATGGGAAACTTAGTTAATGGGGGGACCAATTGTGCTAAATTGAGTAACCTTCAGGTTTTTTAAAGAAGCTGGTTCCTTCTATATTTTAGGGTTTTGGAATGGGAAAAGGAAGTAGATATAAAAAAAATAAAGTTTAATCTAAGACAATGTGCCAATAGTTAAGTAAGGGCATGACAAATCTTCCTTTCAGATGATATTTAAGGGCTCATTCAACAATCTGCATGTCTGAAAATAACATAAAGTATAGATGAAAAGCCTAAGAAGTTTTTCAAATAACATAACATAACTTCCATACACATTTACTGAACAAGAAGAGTTCAAGACATGATCTGAATCAACAAATCTATATTGAAATTATAGGAGTTTTGTAGATAAACTACTAAGTACAAGAAACTGCATAGTATAATGTCTTGCTCATTTAACTAAGAAACAAAGAGGTTGAAAAATATGGCATAGTCTGTAAGTCTCAATACAATAATCAAAAAATAATACAAAAGGCCTATTGTCTATTTTACTTCTATCTGTGATTTTTGAACCCTATTTCCAAGAGTTGAAGCAATATATATATATATGATCCACTGCCAGAGAGCCAATAACTAAAAAGATTCCAGGCACGAGTATTGATGTTTTTCTCAATGATTCCCCAAGGCCGTTAAAACAAAAAAGATTTTGAAACATAGTATGCAATCGCCTTCAAACAAGATGCACCCCTTTGCAAATGATGATTGTGGTCTCAGTGTGGAAGCAAAAAAATTCCCATGAAAAAACATGTTACACACCCATAGAGTTGGTTAGGATATGTGGCACAATGGTGGGGATTCATATTCATTCCTTCCTTCCTTGTGATCAAATTCCCTATGGAGAAGACACATGGAGAAGTCTTCATTCCAAGCGTTGACTGTGGGGTCTACCAAAAGGTTGTCTACAGATTGATGCAATGTGGCATGCAGGTGGAGCTTGGAGGAAGAGAAAAAGAGAGAGGGTTTTCAAAGGGCCGTGCTGCTGAAAAATGGAAAATGGGAGGGGCTTGATAGAGAAGCAGGGGGAAGAAAGCCTTCTAAGGAGTGTGTAGTGGACACGTAGAGAAAGTAGGTGAAGGCACTTCAAAAAGGGGCCCAAAGATATTCAAACACATGAGGCACAGACCAAGGCTAGTGCAAAAATAAACCATGACCACTCGGAGGGAGCTTAAGTATTTTAATACACAATATGAAGGTGTTGGTTTCAACTGATTGCATGAATTAAAATAGGTTTCACAACTTCAATTAGTTGCAATTGATGCACAACATATAACCTATACTTAAACATGTATCCTTTGCCAAAACATAACTTGAAAAGGGACAAAATAAGGACTGACAAATCCAATCACAACTAATCATCTACCAATTAATTTGCAATATGAGACATAAGAAGATTGAGAAAGAACTACAATCATCATTTTTATTGAATCGAAAGGATTGTTTACAATGTATTTCAGACTAAGTTACAAGGTCAATATTTCTGCTATGAGCATGAAAAGAAAGCAAGAATTAAAAAAAAAAAGACCTAGAGATTCCTTTATAAAAAAATTCAAATTCTAAGTCCATCCTTGATTGATTTGGAAAAGAAAATCAATCATATAGCTTGATTGATTTTTCTTGCTAACCTTGACTACTACAAACTCTTGAAATTAGCTTTTGAGTTGAAGGAAACAATTGATTTGCAAAACTGGATTCCCTTCTTTGTAGCTGAAGATGATTGAAGTGTTTCCCATTTTGCATATGAGTCTGTTCTTGCTAAGAATCACTGCTAAAACCATTGAAAAATCAAGAAACTTGCTTAGAGTTTCTGATTTAGAAAGATTGCAATGTCAAGACTAGCTTCCCTTGACATCAAATGTCTGCAATATTCCCCTCAAATCAAGCAATTATTCCCTTGAAAATCTGCTCAAATCAGCAACTTCCATCATTTGTATCATTTCAAAATCTGATTCCACACCCAAGGCATAAAACATGAGCACAATTGGAATTGTAATCAATGAAAATTTGATAGTAATCACTTCTCTTCTAGCAAACCATTTGTCATCTTTGGATGTCTTGATCACTTTGACAAAGCTCTGCTCATGATGCTTGAAAACCAACCCACTATATAAGTCTGAACCAATAAAAAGTAATCCATAATTATTCAACTTATCTATTCTTAGGTTTTCTATGTTTGGCTTTCCAAGATCTTTTCTACATATATTTTTAGAGCCATTGTCATTCATCCTTTCATTATGGTCATTCGCTGTACTTGAATGAAGCTTCAAGGGAATCATTTCTTTGGGCGTGATGATCAACATTCTCATGAATCCCTAGTGGCTGCAAATCTAGTGAGAAACCATTGTTCTAAATAATTCAAACTCATAACCATTACCTGCCCCTATGAGTCATTTGGTGATTACCCCTCAAACACTCATCATTGTTGGGTTACTAAGATTATTAATTATTGAGACAATCATCAACCACATGTTGCATCCCATCATCATGTGCTTCATTTGTATTTTATAAAGAAAATAATGCTTGCAACTCAAACTATAGTATGCTACCCAAGTTTATGCAAGTAAAAGAAACTAGGGTTTCAATGCATTATATACAAAATGCATATTATTAACCTGAGACTACCACCACTTAATAGGCTACTCATTGCATTGAAATCATGATTTTCAATGACAACATTAATTTTTTTGCTTCATAGTATCTATTTAATGAAAGGCCATTTCCCAACATGCATTCATTGGAATACTTGGCTCATAAGATGTGCTATAATGCTCTCTCCTTAGAACCCTAACCTCTTGCATAACTGATGCTTGTCAATTTATAACTCTCCCTCAACAATCTGACTGTGCTAGGACAGTGAGGGAGATTGCTTCATCATTGAATGACAATGCTTGTCAACATTGATGCATGAAATTTCCACCCGAAGCACTTTCACTCCATATCCTACCTTGGACTAAACCTCCTACTGTCCCCAAAGGTGCCCTTACATCACACTATATGAGGTTATTCACAATCATTGAAATTTTGTCAAAAAAAGCCCTGAGTAAATACTTGGATGTCCTTTCCTAATGCATATTATTCTTCACATTGACTATGCCTTCATGGCATGAATGACTCATTACCTTCTTCTTAACATAATCCTTGAAAATGACTAAAATTCTATCCATGGAAATCAACACAACCCTTAGCCAACATTCCCTTGCAAATGGGAGTTCTATGTCCTCATCTAGGACTGCCTCTTGAAGTAATTGTTATGCATAGTCCCTTCACTACCCCTTTCAATGAGACAATGCTATGAAACCCATTTGTTATTTTACTACCTTCAATAGGGAACTAACACATACTCATGCATCAAAACAATGAATATATGTCCATCGAGCATAAAGACATTCTTAAACCTATGATTACCACTATAATCTCTTTGTCACTGTAACTCTACCTGCATATCCATTCTCTTGAGCATTTGATCATTATTAAGGTTAGTGGACAAGGCTCCACCAAAGTTTAAATACTTATGAACCCTAACACAATGGAATCTTGTCATCACTCCATTATGGTTGTGACCTATGCATGAATTCCTCTCACCTCAATAAAATGACCTACACTTTGCACCTTACTCACAACTACTTCTTTGAAAACCCTGGCATTGAACCAATGAAACTTGGACTAACCTTCACTAATGTTAATGGACTACCAATAAAGGTATTGTCACTATTTTCACCCTATATCTTTGAGACTTCATACCCTATGCACATGACACCTCATATTGAAAATGGGTTGTGATGAAGGTCTACCTCATGTTTACTTGGCAGTGTCAATGTATTTTGCTGCTCAGAGGTTTAAAACTACATGTTTTGAAAACTTCCATTGCTACATTAGACACTAATATCTCCTTTTGTCTTCCTAGAATTTTTTTTATCAAGATACTAATGTCGTAGTAAGAACAAAACATGGCTCTACTATCCTCAAAACTCTAGAGCCCCAACCCCAAGATCTCCCTTTTATATTTTGTCTATCCAAACCCTAATATAACACTTGCATTATGTTCATAGTAATCAGTGTGACTTGGTTCATAAAAAAAAACTTGGGATTGTGCTTTAGTTCAACATTTGATATCTCATGAATACTTTGCCACTTCACTATGATATCACTTGCATATTGCTTCATAATGATACACATGATAGTGATAACCCTTTTATCATACCTCTGTCGCTGATTTTTTTTTCTCTTACACAACCATTAATGAGAGTGGGATGTCTTCATGATCTATACTCAGCACTACATTTAAATTTCACTGTCATTTGAAACTCATACCATAATGAAAATTAATGTAACTTTTAATATATGATGACATGGCTATTGTCCCTGGTAACTCAGATAGTAACTTGTGAGGGTCAAGGTACACAAGTGTTCATATTGCATGAATCATCTCCTTCATGCATTCTTCTTAAGGATCCTACACCTTTGTTTGTAGCACTATAGCCTTTAACACCATATGCACTATCATCAATAAACTTAGTTGTCTTTGAAAATTTCACTTCATGTATATCTACTCCATCAACCATCATGTACCAAACTATGTTTAGTAACCCATAACTGTAACCTGTGCTACAAAAATATCACCAAGGGTTTGATGAAACAAATGCCTTGAAAACTCTTTGAAACAATAGCAAAAGATGACTCTTTCTTGTCCTCAAGGCAGGGAAGAATCATTTAAAATTTAGATTCTCATTAATACTTGAACTTCATTGATGTTGATGGTCAAATTAACCTCATCACTCTTAGCCATCTAAACATCACTAAAATAAAGAGTGATACTAACACCATTTATATCCACCACTACCTGCAATGTAGTCATATCAACATTAACTTGCACATTCACATCAATACTCATCTTCTTTCTTGTTTCCCTTTTGAAACCCTAGTTCTCAAAACATGATATGTTGAAAAGATTATCCAAAGGATACATTTAAAAGGATTTAAAATCTAAAATATCCTACATATTGTTTCATTTTCATGACATATAACATAGTTCTAAAAGGTAGCATCTCAAACAAAAAATACATATCAAACAAAAAAGAGAACCCTAGCACATGGGTATAGGGAAAAGAGCTTTCAAATAGATTAAAAACACCTTCATATGCAAGAATTAAGACAAGAACTTCTCTTTTTTCTTTCTGCAACTCAGAAATGAAATCAAGAAACTCTTGAAAGAAGGAAAAATGTAGAAAAGAGGCAATGGAAAAACCAACCATGCAAATGAAAGTGGAACTCCCAGAAATGTTGCTATGGCATTGCTCCATGATTCTAGTTGGGTGAAACTCATATTATTGCCAAAAAACTCTACAACTTGCCTCTATGATTCAACAAACAAGGGAAATTGTGTTCACTTTGGAAAGTAGACGCTGCAAAAAAACTTCCCTCTCAAAATATGAAACTTTCCTTGATGAGATCGGGCAATTTTCAGTCCTTTTCTGCCAAAACTAGTGAAAAATCTTTGTTGGGAAAGAAAGCAATGTGAGTTTCCATCCTTTGCTTCAAAAATAAAACTTTAACTTATCTCTCACTTATTTTCATGTGGCTTTAAATGAAATGATCTTCCAAAAAGCATAAAATTCCTTTTAATAATGTTTTACTGTAAAATACACCTCCTTCATTTTTTCCAAGCATATACAATAAAGTCTAAAGACCCCACAAAACGTGAAATGGATTAAATGACAAGAACTTAATGAAAACCCATTGATCACACAAACCTAGGGTTTAAGAGCAAATAATTTAAACTTGGGAAATTATAAAAAATTTGCATAAATGGAAGACATTTTGACAGTTCATAAGATAATAATCAGGTTTGCAAAAATACAAATTAGGCTCAAACCTGATTTGGATTACATTTTTGGTGACATCACAGGATTTTTTCCCACTAAACATGAAAGACCAACAACCTACTTGCATCCAACTAGAAAAGGAGTCAAAGGAGGACCGAAACAACTCAAGACAGACTTGTAACCCTACTGTTATGAGCACTAACAAGCCGCAAAACTCAGAAAAAGAACAATAGACCTGTGCACCCTTAGGGAAAGGGAAAAGTAAAACTAAAACATGTGCAAAGCACTTGGAAGAAAAGAAAATGGAAAAGAATTGGTACAACAACACCTTATTGGAAAGAAAATCCTAAACTAATATGGTACAAGATGAAACAATAGCACCTCAATAACAAAATTTGAGGTGAATCCCATTGACTGGGATTGGCAACTCCTCTCCATCAAGCTTGGAAAGCTGAAAAAAGAATTGTATAGTTTACAACCATTGATCACATAAGGGCCATCCCACATAGCATCAAACTTGGAATGCTTCCCAGGTTTTCTCTTCAACTCATCCCATTTAAAAACTAGATCACCCTCCTTAAAGAATCTTGGAGTTGCCTTCTTGTCAAAAGTTCTTTTGATTTGAACATGATGGATTTCCAAATTTTGCAATGCATTTCTCCTTGCTTCTTCCATTTCCATTAGCTCAGCAAGCCTAACCGCCATGGGTTCTTCATCCATCATCTTAAGCTCTTTGATTAAACTCAATGTTGGTAACTCAATAGAAATAGGAAGCCTTGCTTCCTTGCCATAAAAAAGAACATAAGGTGAGTTACCTATAGATATTTTAGGTGTTATCCTATCAACCCATAGAGCTAGCTTCAATTTATCATGCTAAGTCCTCTGATTTTCTTCAATTGTGCTCTTAATGATTCTAATCAAAATTTTGTTTGAAGAATCAGCTTGCCCATTACCCTATGGGTAATAATTGGATGAAGTATTCAATTATATACCATTTTTGAGAGAACAATCAATCACTTTGAGACTTAAAAAATCCAAAGTATTATCTGAAACAATTGGCTCAGGAACACCAAACCTTGCAACTAAATCTTGATAAAAGTTTAGGACAACAGTATCATTTGCTTCCTTGAGTGCTACACCCTCTGTCTACTTAGTGAAATAATCAGTTGTAGTCAATATCTATTTGTGTCCAACACTAGAAGGTGGATTAATTACTCCAATGAAGTCAAGTCCCCACTTCATGAAGGGTTGCTCAACTTGTACAAGATGTAATGGTAGAGATGCTAATCTTTGTTTCCCTACAAACAATGCACACTTCCTACACCTTCTTGCCCATGAAAATGCATCTTTATATAAGTTAGGCCAAAAATAACTAGCTCTCATAATCTTAAGATTTGTTTTCCTAGGTTAAAAATGGCCACAAAATTGTCCATCATGAAAATCTTCAAGAATCTTATCAATCTTATTTGATTCAACACATCTTAATAAAACTCCATGAAGGTATTTTCTAAACAAAATACCATCAATAATAACATAAGGAATATCTTGCAGCTTGGAATACCTTCATTTTTCATTATTTAGACCTCTTGGAAACTCACCATTCATAAGGTAATGCACCATTTCTTGAATCCAACTTGCAGGAGGAGCTTCTACAACAATTTTTTCATCATTATTGAGTGCTAAAATAGTCTGATTTACACCTTCTTGGCTTCTTTCTAGATCACCAACAAGCTGCTCACATAATCCTTTACCTATAATTAGCTTTGTAACTTTGATTTCTACACCATATTCCATTAATTTTGTAATCCAAGTCGCTCTTTTATTATTCAGATCCTTATTCAATAATTACTCTTCCACACTAGGATGAGCAACCAACAAGTGTATCTTGTTATTTGAAAGCATGTATCTAAATTTCTTAAGGATCCTAACCACAACTAAAACATGTTTTTCAACAAATGAATACCTTTGCTCATAATCCTCCAAACCTTGATTAAAAAAGGCTATGGGCTACTCTAAACCCTCTTCATTTTGTTGGACCAACATAGCTAAGATTGTGTCAATGCTACCAAAGGAATAGAAGATGAAATCCTTTGCATAATCTAGATTAATGAGTGTAGGAGTTGTTGCTATGGCCTCTTTGATCTCCTCAAAAATTCTTTTCCCTTCCTTATTCCAACTGAAACTCATTTTTTCTAAGCATATAAGTTAGAGGCCTTAACATAAAAGCAATATTAGGAATAAATCTCCTTAACAAGTTGATCCTTCCTAGAAAATTTTGAAGGGATTTCTTATGAGCTAGTAGTGGAAAAACCAAAATTGCACTTAATCTTTCAGGATCTATAGTAATACCATGCTTTGAAACAATATGGTCAAGCAACTTACCCTCATGAACAAAAAAGATGTACTTTTTTTGGATTCAATGAGATACCATACTCCCTACATCTTTCAAAAATCTGCCTCAAATGCATGGAATGATCATTAGAATCTTTAGACAAAATAGTAATATCATCAAGATATACCAAAAAAATCTTGCTCATAAGACCTTTAAAGGCCATATCCATGGCTCTTTGGAAAATTTCCCCCGCATTGGACAACCCAAAAGGAATTTTTTTGTATGCCATGGTTCCCCACTTTGTAGTGAAGACTATTTTGAACTGATCTTCTTCCTTAACCAAAATATGATTATAACCTGAAAATCCATCTAAAGTGAGAATCTTTCAGAACCTGAAACAAGGTGCAATATTTGTTCCATTGAGGGTAGTAGGTAACGATCCTTAAGATATGCCCTATTAATGTCCCTAAAGTCAACACACAATCTGATTTCACCATTTTTCTTTGTCACATGAACCAAATTGGACAACCAAGAATTGTGTTTGATGGGAAAAATGACATTGCTTTTTATCATTTTGTTTAACTCAAAATTCATTAGGTGCTCTAATTTAGGATTCAAAGGTCTTTGTCTTTGTCTAACTAGTTTTGCATTAGGGTACAACTCTATGGTGTGTTGAGCTAAATCAGGATTAAAACCTTTTAAATCAATATATTCCCAAGCAAACACATCTTCAAATTCTTGACAAAGAAAAACAAAAGCATATTTTTCTTCCTTAGTGCATATCTTGCAAAGTTTTAAAATTTTACATTTAAATATCTCAATGGGATCATAATGATCCTCTTTGACTAACATGTTGGTTTTATGCTTCTTTACTTGATCATCTGAATTAAAGATTGACTCAAGAGTCACCAAACCCATTGGCAACCTATTTGACTTTAGTTGAGGAATCTGATCTCCATGTTGTTGATTTAACTTTTGTTCATTTGAAGCTAAGAACTCAGACTCCTTAATCAAGAAAATTACAATTTGTTCATCATTGTCAAACACTTGCCAATGTATGTTATTATCAGAAATAGAAGGTCTTACAACTACCTTAACATAGTTTTGTACCTGAACATTTTTTTATCTCAACTAGAATATCAAACTCAACTCCCATTGGAGCCAACTTATCAGCCTGTTCATTCAAATTTCTTGGGATAGACATCATATTAAAGGCATCAAACTCTTCAATTATATCCCAAACCCTATGTTTATACTTTTTAAACAAATCATTTTGGTAACATTGATGTTTCTCATTTGATTTACCACAAGCTCACTATCACCAAACACCTGCAAGCACTTAATATTCCTCTTTCTTTCCCACTCTAACCCATGGATTAGAGCCTCATACTCTATTGTGTTGTTAGTACAACTGAAAGCAAAATGAAAAGAAGAGTAGTACTTCTCACCTTCAAGATAAATTAACATTGCACCTCCACCAACACCAACTCTACCCCTTGAACCATCAAAGTAAAGTTGCAAAAGTTGATTAGATTGTTTTTCTAACTATTGTTTGTCATCCTTAATCAGATTTAGGACAACAACCTCTTGTTTGTGAAACATGTAAATTCCCATCCCAACTTGTTCAATCTATTTATAAGGATCCTCCTCATGGTTTTTAGCTACCCATTCATCCAAAAATAGATTAGGACTACCTTCAATAGGGGTGGTAGGCTCTAGAATAGGTTGTTCCTCATGGTCATGGAAGGATAAATTTGCATTTATAAAAGATAGGACATATGGTTCTACATGTTTTATGGTATATGGTTCCACTTTTATAGAAAATTTTGTGCCATTTCTTGTTCTGAAAAACAAATGAGTCCAATCAGATGACAAGTATTCCCCCAATTTTGTAGTGAAATCTTTGGATAAACACAAGGAAAAGTGAGCTGGAAGGTCAATGAAATAGATATCTTGTTGGATAGAGAAGTTTTGACAAGCATGTAATGTAAGACTCAAACCCTTGATTACCCCAACTATATTCAATGATGACCCATATAACTAAATAATCCCTTTGGAAAGAGGTCCATATGTCAAACCCAACTTATCAACTATGGACTTTGGAATAATAGAGCTAGTAGCTCTTGAATCTATCATGTAATTATTGACCAAGTGGTCACCAATGATCAAAGTGACATAAACTGGAGAAGGTTTGGTCTCTTTACCTTTTTGCTCACTATTATCTTGAGAGTTATTAGCATTATGAGACTACTCTTTAGCAGGGTCATTTGACATAGAAAGGTTAGATAAAGCATTCTATAACAAATCTTTCTACCCAAGAAGAGATAAGGAATCCTACATTGAAACACTAATGTTTGACTTCTTCATATGCTCCAAAATATTAAAAGAAGTTGATCTCACGTTTGGCTATCCTATTGAAACAACATTTTAATTTTGTGTTTGAAATGGTTGTGACTGATTTTTAGGCTGCTCTTTTCTCACCACACTTTGATTTCTTTGCAAAATCTGAATTTTTTGTGTAGGTGAAGACCCGCTAATACCTTGCTACCTTGTAGAAGCTTGATTTTTCTAATTATTAGGTTGTTTTCCTACATCTATAGCCCTATTTTTGGACCTTTTGTTGGCTGCTACAAGAGTATATGACTGATTTGAACCTTGTGGATAATTGACTCCACAAAATTCCACCCCTTTCCAATTCATCAAAGCAACACCTTGATTACTTTGGTCAAAATGAGGACCTTGTTGATTACCAGTTTCTTGCACTAAACTTTGTGAGGCAACTACATTATTTTGAACCATGAGTGCCTGATTAAGCATGCCATTGGAGCAAGTTGATTGATTATGAGGTTGGTTGCAAAGAAAAAACCAATCATAATCTTGAGCCATGTTTTGCACTGGAACTAACTCCCTAGAAGAGCTAGCTACATTTGGATTATAGGGTAGAAAAGGTCTCGCATTAAAACTCCTTTTTTGAGCTTGATTATTAGTGATGAGCCTAGTTTTTAGTCCAATTTTGGGTAGAATCTATAGTTTATTTTTTGGCAGTTGTCATGGAATTTGATGTTAAATGTTGATATTTTCATAATGTTTCCCTCAAACCATAGACATTGGGCTTAATCCTGTTTCTGCAAGTTTTAATGACATTGGCATATTATGTGGATTATATATATTGATTTTGCATGTGGTTAATAAATGTTCCTTAAGGGGGTTATAGATATGCATTTATTGTGTGTACTGACATTGCCATGTAGATTTAATTTGAGGATGCTAAGTTGAGGAAGATACCGCCAGCTAGGCATGCATCGTAACGTCCAACAAAGGAATCATTCAAAGGTCAAAGGAGGTCGATGATAGAAGATTCCTCATGCAAACCAAATGTAACTGCCTTGTAGTGGAATTTATCAATTGAGTAGATACAAGCATTACTACTATGCTAAATCTGTGTTTGGACCTGCATGTCTGACCATATTCCATGCATGCATAACCATCATTGCTCCACTTTCTCTATTTTCCCTAAATCGCATCCTCCCAATCATGGAGTTGACTACCTTGTCTAGTTGATAGTATAAATAAAGATTTGATGCTCCTTCTTAAGGGGTTGCACGATTTGATATTGTACTTGCACTCTCAATTTTTTAGTAATACAGATACATTACTCTTTTGTACTCATGATTTACAGTGAATAAAGTAAAGTTTTGAGTTTGAGCATCTGAGTTCTCATTAGTTTTAGAGGATACTTATCCAAGGGGGCCCAATTGGTGATTAATCCATCCTCTTAGTTTATTATTAGTTTAGTATTACTTTTTGTTTGGTAATTAGTTAGAAATATGGCACCGACTATTCCTGTAGCCACTAGAATTCCATTCTGTGACTGTTCTTGCAGCCAAAGCAGACAAAGTAGTGCCCTTTTTGTTGCTCATATTTTCATTTCTATTATGCATTTTAGTTTGATGTAGTTGTTGATTGATGATTGGAATTTATGGTATTCCCTTCTAAGCAATTTACTTTCAGTATTGTGAGTTCCTTAGATGTAGAATGAAAATTGCTACTTTGGGTTCCTAGTGCACATATTATGTTGACCCATTTCAAGTTCATGTCCCTGGGTTGACAAGTTAAATGCACCTTCATGATGATTAGAATGGTTATTCAGGTTAGATTTCCAATCTCTGAATCATGGTTGTAAGGGCTTATTTATTAAATCATTGTAGGAGGCCAAAATTTTTGACACCATTGCTGAGGATGGTGTCAAACTAGGAATTTCTTTGGAGTCATTGGTAGTTTTTCTTGCTATAGTGTTTCTAGAAGATTTTTCTTAGTATACGTCATTTAGGAAGTAATGACCCCCCTTATTCTTTACCAATTCTTTGTGTGAGTTGGTTGATATTGAGTGATACTGCATGCATAGAGGAAGGAGAAGGGATGCTTATGGGATATTTCTTCCTAACAATCGTAATCCATTCCAACTAGTTGAATATCATAACTTTCCAAGAGAAGAAGAAGAAGAAGATCCACACCCCTTTGCTGATGCATTTCCTAATATGGCTAGCTCTGAAGTCTCCTCTGAAGACCAAAATCAGCTTGAGAACCCTTTTTCCTTGGAACTACATGAAGCAGGCATGGGTGATCCAAATAGGAACAAACCTAACCAACCAACTTTTCCTTTCCCCATTGCCCATCATAATGAAGTTGACAACATCGAGAACATCCATACTTCAACACTCCCCAAGTTTTATGGACTTGTCATAGAAGATCCTTATACCTTTTTATTTGAGTTTGACATACTATGTAGGAGTTATGATTATACTAGTAATGCCCATAGGCTTAAGCTATTTCCTACCACTCTGAAAGTGGTTGCATTATGGTGCAGGGGAACCCAAGCTCCTTAGGGGTCAGTTGAAGAGTCAGGAGAGTGCAAGGGACATGAAGGTTTATCAATCACCTTATAGCATCAATTATGATATCTTGAAGCATATAACGACATTTGGCATGGATGAGTGTAATAGGAAGATCAAAATTCTTAAGGGTCCTGATAAGGACCATAGGACCAAATTGACTTGTAAATGGAACAATAATGTTCTAGGAGTTTAAATAGGTATATAATGTTTTAATTAGGTTAAATCAGGTTGAATAATTCCATGTAATAGTTTGGAAGCTTTATAGTTGATAAGGGTTCAATAAATTACAAAGTGGAAATTCAAATTTTTGAAATCCACCTTTGGGCAGGAAAGTACGTTTTTAGAGTTTTAACAGTAATTAGGCATTGGAACCAATCCCAATCAGTTGGGATAGTTGGGAAATAGGTATACAAAGTTAGGGAAGTCATCTGTATGAAATATTGGATAACATTGGGAGTTTTGTATGGACTGCTACAGGAAATAGTGAAAAAACTACAGTTTTCTTGCATCTTTTGGTGTTTTTTTGATGAACCACTAATTTCTATTGAAGATTTGTTTAGTTGGATGGTTTAGGGACTTGTATTTACTTTTTTTGAAACCATTTGAATGTTCTAAAATCGATAGAAATCAATTCTTTGTATATTATAACTGATTGTGCTTAAGGAAGTGCAGATTTACACTATTTTTTTGAATTTCAATGAATGATTGATCCATTTCATGGAGGAATGTGATTGAAACCTATGAAATGGATCACATTTAACATGTATCATACACATCTAACAGGTTAATGTGTAGGAAAAAGGAATTCCATGGTGCACACCAAGATTTGACAATGCTAAGAGCATGAAAATGGAGCCTAGGGTATAGCAGCAGGAGATCTGCCTAAATAAGGGGCATATTTTTGAGTTGGGATTGATTAAACATGTCTATCTAATGGTGAAAAGTAAAAGAATAGATTATGGAAGTGATTGGAAGGCTGGTAACCAAAAAGCCCTAGTTTTAAGGAATTAAATGGAGGGTTTTGTGATCAAGGGTCTTCAAGGTGTCATATGAGTCTAATAACTTGAAAATCCTTGGTTTGGAAACATTTTAAGACACTGTTGAAAGTATCATAGTCAGGGGATAAGGTTGGTGTAGGGTTGCTTTGAAAAAGAGGGCTAATTAGGCCTTAAAATCGTGGCAATAGCAGGTTTTGGAAGGGATTTTTTGAAACAAGTTCCATCAGGGTTTGGATATGTTGTGTAGGGTCATAAACCACATCTAAAAAAATCATTATTTTGTTAAGTCCTTTGGGGAAGTTGTGAGTAAAGTTAAAAAATCCATCGTTGGAGGCCTAGTTGGGCTAGAAGTCTAGTCAATGTGCAAAAAGTGAGTTTTGTCTAAGACGGAGGTTTGAGGCTTTGAAACCATTCAAGACAAGTTTGGTTGAGCTCCTTGAGATCACTCCAAGGGTTTGGGTCCATTAGGAAAGCATATAAGTTATAAGTGCACTATTGAGGCTTGTCTCCATCAGGGTGTCTGAAAGAGGGTTTGAGATTGCATCATTGTGATCCTTGAAATCTTTGTGTTCTTCCTAAAGTCCCATACCCTCTACATCAGAGTGGTATCAGAGCAGTGAGTAGGTCCTTTAGGGATTGAAGAATCAGAAATGGCACCTAAAAATTAGTTAGCAAGAGAGTTAGAGGAGTTAAGGGAAACCTTGGAAAAAGAAAGAAGGGAAAGAGGAGAACAAGAAGCAACAAGAGAGCATGCCAGAGCAAGGGAAGAAAGGAAATGGAGAAGGGAGAGAGAGAATATGCAAGCAAGGATAAACAACCTTGAGATAAATAGGAGAGAAGAAAAAGAAAACCAAGAGGATAATGATGAAGATGAAGAGAATGTGAGGGTAAATCAAGAACAACCTGCAAGTGAGGTAGAAGACCCTGAGGAAAGGAGGTTAGTAAGATTGTTAAAAGTAGTACAAGGTCATGGAGGAAAGAGTCACATATATTTTCCTATCTATCAAGGGAAGATGGATAGTGAGGAGGTATTAGGATGGCATGATGCCTTAGAGAACTATTTTGAGTTTGAAGAGATGAATGAAGAGAGGAAGGTTAAGTTTGCCAAAACCAAGTTGAGAGGTATGACACTGACATGGTGGACTAGTTTTTAGAATGATAGGATGGCTAGGGATTGGTAAAATTTTCTACATGTGCAAGAATGAAGAGTTTGGTTAAGGAACAATTCCTACCATCTGATTATACCATTCATGTGAAGAGGATGAGGAAGAATTTAAGACAAAAGGACATGGATGTGATGTCCTATATTGAGAAATTTCACAAGCTTAGTATCAGAGGAGGTTATGAGGAAGAAGATGAGAAAGTAGCCAAGTATATTGATGGCTTGAGGTATAACTTACAAGATGAGATTGGTTTGCAAATTCCAAGGAAATTAGGAGAATTCTTTCAGTTGGCCATTAGAGCAGAAGAAAAGGTGAAAAGGAAGCAAGAAAGGTAAAGAAATGGTGGAAGAGGAGGTAGTTCAAATAGAGGTAGAGGTAATAGAGAACAAGGACAAGGAAACAATGACAAGAGCATCAATGACAAAGGCAAAGAGGTGTTATCAGATCAAAGAAGAGGATACACACATAGAGGAGGAGGCAGATTTGGACAAGGTAGAGGCACATTCACAGGTAGGTGTTTCAATTGCAATGAACCAGGGCATCCTTCTTTCAAGTGTCCTAAATGGGAACAATCAGATAAGGGCAGAGATAGGAGAGATAATTTGGTGTAAGAAGAAGAGGACAAAAAGGAAGAATCAAAGACATTGATGGAAAACCCTGTAATTGATGGCAAGTTCCTTATGGTCAAGAAAGGAGAAAGACTTCATCAAGAGCCAAAGGTAACTATCTTCAAGAAAAATTGTCTTAGTCATGGTAAAATATGCAGATTACTCATAGATTCAGTGTCACATAGCAATTTAGTTTCATCTGATATGGTAGCCAAGATAGGAATTGTAACATTTGATCATCCTACTCCATACAAGGCCACTTGGGTAACTCAAATGCAACATGTAGAGATTTGTAGGAGGTATTATGTGGATTTTTCAATTGGATCATATCAGGGCAGGGTGCTTTGTCATGTCATTCCAATGACTTGTGATCATATCATCTTAGGGAGACTATGGTAGTATACTAGGCAAACATTGCATGATGGATACTATAACACATATTTGGTGCACAAAGGAGGTAATAGATATAAGTTGGTGCCATTTCCTTTGGAGCAGTCTAATGAAAGTTTTGAGATATGTTTTGAGAAGAATTTGGAGGTGAAAATGTAGGATAAGACAGGGGAAGACATTGTTTGGTTGAAAGCTAGTAAGTTGCAGCAAGGTTGTGAAGCACACAATCCTAAAAATCAGAATTTGTGGGACTTGGACAGTATCAAGGTTGGAGGCATTGAATGCCCTATAGTTGAGAATGATAGTGGTGGTGTTTCTTTGCAAATAAATCAGTGGAGTAAGGGCAGGAATAGGGCTCAAGGATAGTCTAAGATCAAATAGCAAAAAGGACAAACAAAACATTGTTTTGACACTAACATGTTGAGTGACATGAGGGCAGGTTGGTAGGAAAGGAAGAAGGTGACTTTGGGAGATTACATGCCCTATAATTTGAAGGTGCAAACATTCAGAAACAAGGGGTCTTGTGATAGCAACAAGTGGGATGCTTCTTGGGGAAAGAAATATTTCTTTCTTGGGGAGAATGGTGCAGGGGAACCCAAGCTCCTTAGGGGTCAGTTGAAGAGTCAGGAGAGTGCAAGGGACATGAAGGTTTATCAATCACCTCAGAGCATCAATTATGATATCTTGAAGCCTATAATGGCATTTGGCATGGATGAGTGTAATAGGAAGATCAAAAGTCCTAAGGGTCCTAATAAGGACCATAGGACCAAATTGACTTGTAAATGGAACAATAATGTTCTAGGAGTTTAAATAGGTATATAATGTTTTAATTAGGTTAAATCAGGTTGAATAATTCCATGTAATAGTTTGGAAGCTTTATAGTTGATAGGGGTTCAATAAATTACAAAGTGGAAATTCAAATTTTTGAAATCCACCTTTGGGCAGGAAAGTAAGTTTTTTGAGTTTTAACAATAATTAGGCATTGGAACCAATCCCAATCAGTTGGGACAGTTGGGAAATAGTTATACAAGGTTAGGGAAGTCATTTGTATGAAAGATTGGGTAACATTTGGAGTTTTGTACGGACTGTTACAAGAAATAGTGAAAAAACTATAGTTTTCTTACATCTTTTGGTGTCTTTTTGATGAACCACTAATTTCTATTGAAGATTTGTTCAGTTGGATGGTTTAGGGACTTGTATTTACTTGTTTTGAAAGCATTTGAATGTTCTAAAAGCAATAGAAATCAATTCTTTGTATATTATAACTGACTGTCCTTAAGGAAGTGTAGATTTACACTATTTTTTTGAGTTTCAATGAATGATTGATCCATTTCATGGAGAAATGTGACTGAAACCTATGAAATGGATCACATTTAACATGTATCATACACATCTAATAGGTTAATGTGCAGGAAAGAGGAATTCCACGGTGTACACCAAGATTTGACAATGCTAAGAGCATGAAAATGGAGCCTAGGGTATAGCAGTAGAAGATCTGCCTGAGTAAGGGGCATATTTTTGAGTTGGGATTGATTAAAAATGTCTATCTAATGGTGAAAAGTAAAATAATAGATTTTGGAAGTGATTGGAAGGCTAGTAACCAAAAATCCCTAGTTTTAAGGGATTAAATGTAGGGTTTTGTGATCAGGGGTCTTCAATATGTCATATGAGTCTAATAACTTGAAAATCCTTGGTTTGGAAACATTTTAAGACACTGTTGAAAGTATCATAGTCAGGGGATAAGGTTGGTGTAGGGTTTCTTTGAAAAAGAGGGCTAATTAGGCCTTAAAATTGTGGAAACAATAGGTTTTGGAAGGGATTGTTTGAAACAAGTGCCATCAGGGTTTGGATATGTTGTGTAGGGTCATAAACCACATCTAAAAAAATCATTATTTTGTTAAGTCCTTTGGGGAAGTTGTGAGTAAAGTTAAAAAAACCATCGTTGGAGGCCTAGTTGGGCTAGAAGCCTAGTCAAGGTGCAAAAAGTGAGTTTTGTCTAAGACAGAGGTTTGAGGCTTTGAAACCATTCAAGACAAGTTTGGTTGAGTTCCTTGAGATCACTCCAAGGGTTTGGGTCCATTAGGAAAGCATATAAGTTATAAGTGCACTATTGAGGCTTGTCTTCATCAGGGTGCCTGAAAGAGGGTTTGAGATTGCATCATTGTGATCTTTGAAATCTTTGTGTTCTGCCTAAATTCCCATACCCTCTGCATCACATTAAGATGGTTCATGAGCCCAGGCAGAGATAATATGGAAACTTGGGAAGACATAAAGACAAAATTCCTTGAGAAATAAAAGGAATATTGCAAGGGCAGCAACATGAGAGCAAGAGACATTTTTAGGATGCAGCAAAAGGAAGATGAGAGCCTAAAATATTATATTGCAAGGTTTTTATTTTTCCTACAAAAATCTCCACACTATACACTCAATAAAGACTCAAAAAAATTTATTTTCTTGAGAGGAATCAATGATAGCTACACTAATGCTTTGGACCTCATGGGAGGAGGAGATATCTCCCAAGTTCCTTGGGAAGATATCAAGAAAATATGCCAGAACTACTCTAGGGTAGCTTCAAAGAAAGGGAGAGCTTACCAATCTTCCATGGGTAAGTCAACCACCAGTGGAGTTTCAAGAATGTAGATTACTCATTTGTTGGCAGACTTCAAGCAAGACATTATTAATAATCTAGCCACTCAGCTAGATACAATTCATGCCAAGAAGAAGCAAGAGGAAGTAGAGGCAATGTTGACAAAGTATTGCCCCCACTGCAAAAAAAAGAAGAGGGACTACAGATGCAAGATGGTAGCTAATCTTGAAAGCAAGTAGATTCCACCTGAGTTCAAACAAATCTAGATTGAAGAAGGCCAAGTCTAATATGCTACACAAAGGAAGTGTTGGACTCCAAGACAAGGTATGCCGCCAGATCCACTATCTTATGTTGCGCCATATTTTAATTCCTATTCATCTGGTAACCAATGGAAGCCTCCATATCCATCTAGATATGGAGGTTATCCACCATAGACTTGGAGTAACCCTCCAAATGCTTGGCCCAATCATAAAAACTCTCCACCCCAGTGGCAGCAACTTTAAGGGAATTGGCAACAATTTCAAGGGCATTGACAACCACCTCTAGGAAATTGGCAACAAACAAATCAATGGAGGGGAGTAACAATGGCCTGCCCAGACAACCGGTTACATGTAACCACCTTCTTAGCCCCAATAGCCTGCTATAATGCCTCCACCTACTAATCCAAGCTCAAATTCACCTAAAACTACTTAGCTACCAACTTAGCCCACACCCTATCCAAATAACAAACCATAGCAGCAACTTGCATACTCTGCTGATTCAAACCAATTCCCTACATATGTTGTGAGTGTAAGTGACATCCACTTCCATTTAGGAACTACTCTACCAGCCCCTTCCAAGTCCATTATCACTGAGCTTCCTATGGAAGAGGAGGAGGAACCTCTTAATGATTCCATTCAACCAAGTGTACCTAAAAATCCTGAACTAGTCCGAGTCAAGTAGATTGAACAAGAACCACCATTTCCTTAGAGTTTGGAAGTTTCCAAGAAGGAAGAAAAGTAGGATAAAAATTTTGACATCTTGGATCAACTGAAGCATATATATATGTCTGGATACCTCTATTTCATGCCTTAAAGGATGTCCCAATTTATGGCAAGGCAATCAAGGAAGCATGCCTCAAGAAACCAAGTAGGAAAAAGAAAGACCCAACTACAGTTCATGTGGTGGGACAACTAGTTGATATCATGCTTGAAAAAGTGACTATCCCCAAGTACAATGACCCAGGTAGTCCTGTGGTAGTAGTTTTTATAAACTAAATCCAAATAAAGAATCCTCGGATTGATTTAGGGGCATAAATAAATGTAATGACCAAGGAAATCCTGCAATAACTAAATGTTGCAAGCATGAGATCTACTCCTATTGTCTTGTAGCTTGCTGATAGCTCTACTATTAAGCCTGATGGTGTAGTGGAGGATCTTGTGGTAGTTTTAGACTCTTGGGAGTACCCAACAGGCTTTATGATTCTTTCTCCTAAGGCTACACTAGGTGGGTATCCCATTATTCTTGGAAGGCCATGGTTGGAAACTGCAGATGCATACACTAGATGTAGGTCAGGTGACATGACCATTTCAGTTGGGAAGAGCATGAAAGTTTTTGTTCTTTACCCTCTTTCTTATCCATCCCATGATGAAGATAATCCTGTATGGCCATAGGTTTGTGAAGAGGCCGAGGAAGTTAATTATGTGGCACAACTTATGATGCTAGGAAAAAGGTTCTTTCATGCAGCTCCAAGATGAGGATGAAGTATTGGATAATATCATTGAAAACCATTGTGAAGTGGAGGAAGCATCATCTTCTTATTTTTCTACTCTAGTCAGGATACTTTTTCCTATTCTTCCTGTAGCCATTGTTCCTACAGACACTCTTTTTGCGGCCACTATTCTTGCGGACAAACTTCCTACAACAAGTATGTCCCATGAATTGTTTCCATATGAACTAAAGGTTCCATGTACTAATGAAGAAGCTATGATAGAGTTAACTACACAAGTATAGGTGTCAGAAGGAAAATATATGAATGTTAATGGTAAATTAAGTGAAGAACAACAATTGTTGCTGGAAATTTTATTAAGGACATATCAACATGCATTTGCATGGGATTATCATGATATGAAGGGATTGGACCCTAAACTTTGTACACATAAAATTTACATCAAAGATGATTGCACCACAGTAAGACAACCACAAAGAAGAATTTACCCTACACTAAGATAAATTATAAAAGGGGAATTGTAGAAATTACTAGATACAAGATTTATCTACCCCATTTTAGATAGCTAGTGGGTGTCTCCATTAGCGATTGTGCCAAAGAAAGGAGGGAAATGGTGAGTTTTTTGTTCATTACAGGGAACTTAATGCTTCCACCAAGGACCACTTTCCCTTACCCTTCATTGATCAAGTTTTGGACACACTTGCAGGAAAGCAATACTTTTCTTTTCTAGATGGATTCAACGGCTACAACCAGATTCAAATTGCACTAGAGGACCAGGAGAAGACCACATTTACCTATCCTTGGGGGACCTATGCCTATTCGGTACTCCCATTTGGCTTATGCAATGAACTTGCAACCTTTCAGAGGGAAGTCATTGGCATATTTTTAGACATTTCTCATGATTTCATGGAAATTTATATGGATGACTTTACCACTTATGGTGCTGATTTTAATCAATCATTGGAAAATATTAGGAGAGTCCTACAGAGATGTGAAGAAAAAAACGTATCCTTAAACAATGAAAAGTGCTTCATAATGATGAAGGAAGGTGTAGTCCTTGGCCACTACATCTCCCACAAGGGAATTCAAGTAGATCTTGCAAAGATTGAGGTCATTAGAAATCTTCCCACACATGCAAAATAAAAGGATGTTAGGAGTTTCTTAGGTCATGCAGGATATTATAGGTGTTTCATCAAGGATTTCAGCAAGGAAGCAACACCATTGTATACTCTTCTCACTAAATATGTTGAATTCCAGTGGACTGAAGCTTGTGACAAGGTGTTTTATGACTTGAAGGAAACTTTGACTAATGCTCCTATACTCAAAGGGCCTAATTGGGAATTTCCTTTCCACATCCATACTAATGCATCATATTATGCCATAGGAGTAGTATTAGGACAAAAAGGAGCTGCTGAAAATGTCATTTACTTTGTCAGCAAAAAATTACAAGGAGCTGAATTCAATTATATAGTGACAAAGAAAGAAATGCTGGCAGTAATCTATGCATTGACCAAATTCAGACATTACATAATAGGTTACCAAATATTTGTGCACACTGATCATGTAACCATTAGATATCTCATGAATAAACCTTTGATCATAGGTAGGTTGGAAAGATGGTTATTGTTGATGCAAGAGTTTGATAAAACCATTGTGGATAAGCCAAGGAAGGCCAATGTTGTTGCAGATTTTCTTTTCAGGCTGACTACATCAGAAGACAATCAGCCCATAGATGACTCTTTTCCTGATGAGAATCTATTCTCCCTCAGTATACAAACACCCTGGTGTGTTGACATAGCCAATTGTTTGGTCACATGTAGAGTTCCTTCTCACTTCTCTCCAAAAGAGAAAATTGAACTCATTGAAAAATATTTTCCTTTCTCCTGGATTGTGTAGAATAAGGAGAGAAGCCCTGTATCATACAGAGGTAGTGCAGAATCAGAGAATCAAGTGGCATGAAAAATTTATCAAGGAAAAGAAATTCCAACCAAGAGATTGGGCCCTTCTCTATGACTCAAGATATCAGGACAATGTAGGAAAATTGCAGACAAGGTGGCTAGGACCATCTGAAGTCTTTGAGGTCTTTCCTAATGTATTTTTTCAGCTTACTACCATTGACCTTGTTAGATTCAAGTTATTTTTCAATGGTCATCACCTCAAATTATATCACAAGCCAGCTTCCAAAGAAGAGTTCTTGCAATAATTCACCTAACATTCAACACCCAAGCTTCCTGTAGCTGAAGGAATTGGACCTAGTGTCCCTCGTTTTGGATAATTAAGGTATGTACTTGTCATAATAAGGACTTTTGCTTTTGAGTGAGTCCATTTCTTCACCCATCCGCCCATTCACCCATCCATCACCACCTTTCTCTCTCTTCCATCACTTCATTCCACCTCACCTCATTCCACTTGATTTTCATTAATTTCTTAATTTATTTCCTAAAAAGGTGAATGGTACTTTCTCCACAATCTTTGCAACAAATCCTCCACACATTCAGGTATGTGTTCATTAATTGCTATCTTTTAATCATCTTTTAAGTGCATTCATTTAATCATTGTACATTAGTATAGACATTCACATAACATGTCATTATTCCTTGTCAAATCACCACTCCCATATTGCATGTGTGGACACATGTCCAAATTTAGGTTGGGGAGGAAGGAAAAAGATGCAAATACATTGCCCATGTGTCAATTTATGCTAGGATACATCATAAAATTTAAATGAACTGATTTGAAATCTGAGTGAGAACTCACATGTGTGAAGTGACACTAATTGTAGCCGCCATTTCTTCCCATCATAATTCTCCTTTATCACTATTTTTCTTGCCATTATTGACCCTATCATAATCTTGAGTTGCAAACAAAAAGGTAAAACAAAAGAAAGTGAAAATTTAGTCAATATTGGCACTGGAAATTTAGCAGGTATTGCAGGAAGGTGTTTGGCTTTCAGACAAGAATTATAGGAAGGAAATTTTGTAGAGTGATAGTTGATTGAAGACAATGGAAGGAGGGCTAATTCGAAATGAGCTCTTAGTTCATGATGTTTTATTGCAGGATGCACAATTCCTAACTGAATTTAGAAACTATGGATGGTTAGATTACTTCCTGAAGCTGGATGGCTTTGTTGAAGGCATTGCACTAGAATTCGCCCATACATTTTTTGAAGGAAAAGCTATAGTAAAAGGGTTGGAGGTTGTGGAAACTAAGGAAAGAATTGTAGAGGTTATAGGGTTACCTACTAATGGTGAACATTATCTTGCCTCTAGAGACGCTAGGTCAACTAGAGCTGAATTTACAGTACATGGTGACCCTCTAATCAACATGGATAAACAGGGTACAAAATGAACCTCTCTTCCCAAACCATGGAAGCAGGTAGTCATCTACATTATAAGGTATCTCACCTATGAAGGCTGCTTGTCGAACTTACATTTAGTACATTTCAAACTCTTGAGTCACATGAGGCATGGGAGGAGGATGAATGTACCTAATGTGCTATACAATGTTCTCTCAATCATGGCAATTGAGACCTAAAAAAGTAGGGACAATTCTATTTCCCACCATTGTTTGATTAAATTGCTAGTTGAAAAGTTTTTGCATGATGTGTCTAGAATGACCTGGGAAGAATTTATAAATGTTGATCAAATTAGACCTGAACACTTGCAATGTAGGGTTTTTCCTCAACCTTGTAGGTCTGGTAGGAGATTGAGAACAACTGAAGCCACTCTTGGTGCTTCAACCTCTGATGCAGGCCCTAGTGTAAACCCTCTTGCAATGAAAAAACCATAGAAATTAGTTCTTCTAGAATAGAGCACTTAGAAAAAGAAAGCTCCTCCTTAGATTATGATGACGATGTTCCACTTGGCACCCTAATGAAAACTAGGGAATAGAAGAGAGAATTATAAATGAGAAAAGGAAAGGAAAAAAAGCAGTCAACAGAAAGAAAGGTGCCAAGTTCTAAGAAGAGGAAGGTTGACACTATTCATCCTGTAGCCAAAGAAAAATGTGAGAACCCTCCTAGGAAATCAAGACTAGCTGGGCCAATGTTTGGTACGCCTCCACAAGAAATCCCTAAAGAAATAAAATAGGACATAGGAGCTCCAATGGAGTAGGAGAATGTCGAATAAGAAGACATATTTGAGGGAAACAAATATGACAGTAGACAATCTTGCTAATATTGTAGAAGATTTTGAGGAAAATTAGGATTTCCTGTAGCATGAGCAAGAGGTCCTTCAGCAACAACCAGAACCAAAGTAGGAGTTCCCACAACCACAACAAGAACAAGAACAAGAACAAGAACAAGAGACCTTGCAGCAAGAAGTGGGAGAAGAAATAGTACCCCTGCAGCCAGAGACAGCTGGACAACACTTGTCCATGTAGATAGTACTATATGGGGACCAACCATCGATAAAAACACTGGTAGGAATTCATAATCTTCTTGATTTTATAGTACATATGAAAATTTTGAATTTATGGAAAGAAATACAAAGGAGGGAGTAAGAATGGAAAAAGGAAAAATAAAAATTGAAGAAGGAAATTCAAAAGAGAGATGAGGAAATTGAAGATAAAGATGCATAAATTACCACCTTGAAGAAGAGGGTGGATGATATGGCAGCCTTGGTACCATATATTTTGGAATGCAGAACCCCTCCAAGGGTCTATTCTCTAGACTTGAAAGAGAAATATCTCTCTTTTAAGCTATTAAGGATTGTCTTAGGTTTGAATCCTTCTATTGACACCCCCATTAAATTTTTCAATGCTTATCAAATTGCTTCCCCTAAAATGAAGAATTTGTTGTGTGAGTTTTATTTGCATAATTATGTTGTAACTCAAGACCATGATTGGAATCTGCTATTGTATGTTGGGGATGTCCAATTAAGGGCATTTATTTCTTGGGTACAAAATGAGATTAGTTGGGAACATCAACATGGGGCTTATAAGCAATTGGAGTCTAACATCCCTCTATCCATTAAGGTTGAATCAAGCAACCCAAAGGATATTTACAGAGAATGGCACAATTTTTTTCTCAAACCTAGTTATGGCAACATGATTATGCCTTGGATTGAGGCATTTTATAGTGAGTATGAGGTAAAGGCAGCAACAAAGGAGTAAATTATGAGAAGATACCTATCACAAAGATGGAATTACCTAATTGATGAGCTAAAATAGGCTAAACCTCATTCCATCCACAATTATGTTGTAGCACTAAAAAGGATTGATAGGTATATTTAGATTGGAAGAACAAAGGGGTGATTTTGGCTTCCCCTAACTTTCTAGCCACCCATTCTCATGTGGCCTGTACCAAACTTTAGGTTCTACCAGTATGACATTGTTGTAGCTCAAGACAAAGATGGAGCAGATTGGACAGATGGGGAGGATTCTATTAGGACCCTGATTCATGCTTAGTAGACATTGACGCTGGACAACTATAAGTTACAAATTTAAGAGATTTGACTAAGCAGAACAACCATTCCCTTGCTAGAGGACCAACAAAATGTTAGGTTGGGGGGAGTGATGAGCCTAGTTTTTGGTCCAATTTTGGGTAGAATCTATAGTTTATTTGCTGGCAGTTGTCATGGACTTTGATGTTAAATGTTGATATTTTCATAATGTTTCCCTCAAACCATAGACATTGGGCTTAATCCTATTTTTGCAAGTTTTAATGACATTGGCATATTATGTGGATTATCTATATTGATTTTGCATGTAGTTAATGAATGTTCCTTAAGGTGGTTATAGATATGCAGTTATTGTGTGTGCAAACATTGCCATGCAGATTTAATTTGAGGATGCTAAGTTGAGGAAGACATTTCTAGCTGGGCATGCATTGTAACATCCAACAAAGGAATCACTAAAAGGTCAAAGGAGGTCAACAACAAAATATTTCTCACTCAAACCGAATGTAACTTCCTTGTAGTAGACTTTAATGATTGAGAAGATGTATGTGTTACTGTTGTGCTAAATCTACATTTGGACTTGCATGTATGACCAAATTCCATGCATGCATAACTATCGCCACTCCATTTTCTCTATTTTCCCTTAATGGCATCCTCCCAATCATGGAGTTGACTGCCTTGTCTAGTTGATAGTTGATATTGTACTTGCACTCTCAAGTTTTTAGTAATACAGATACATTAATCTTTTGTACTCATGATTTATAGTGAATAAAATAAAGTTCTGAGTTCAAGCATCTAAGTTCTCATTAGTTTTAGAGTATACTTATCCAAGGGGCCTACTTGGTGAGTAATTTGTCCTCTGAGTTTAGTATTACTTATTGTTTGGTAATTAGTTAGAAATCTGGCACCGACTATTCATGCAACCACTAGAATTCCATTTTATGACTGTTCTTGCAGCCAAAGTAGATAGAGTAGTGCCATGTTTGTTGCTTAGATTTTCATTTCTATTATGCATTTTAGTTTGATGTAGTTGTTGATTGATGATTGTAATTTATGGTATTCCCTTCTAAGAAATTTACTTTCAATATTATGAGTCCCTTAGGTGTAGAATGGAAATGGCTACTTTGGGTTCCTAGTGCACATACTGTGCTGACCCATTTCAAATTCACATCCCTGGGTTGACAAGTTAAATGCACCTTCATGATTATTGAAATGGCTATTTAGGTTAGATGTCCAATCTGTGAATCATGGCTATAAGGGCTTAGTTATTAAATCATTGTAGGAGGCTAACAATTAGTTTGATTGGATGGTTTATATGGCTGATAGGGGGCTTGGTATGTTCTAAAAATTTTCTCATTCCACTTCTTTAGGTTAAGTATTTCATTAGAATGAGTCTTGAATATGCCATAGACCTCTTGAAGTTGATTGGATTTAGCTGGTACAACATTTGGTGTTGGTAAACCTAGTTGGTTTGATGTTGTAGCAGGTGGGACAAAAACTACAGATGGGGTTTGAAATGGTGTAGGTGGTTGTATTTTAGGGAAAAGGACATTGGGGGTCTAGGAGCAATCATACCATGTTGAGTAAGACATTTTTCTATGTCCCTTATAACAATGTCAAAGGCTGTTGGTAATGTGTATCCACCCATAAACTGAATCATTAATGAAATATCACTATTAAGAGCCTTAAGATAATAGAGAAATGCATAATCATTTGAAGGCCTTACTGTGGCTGGAATTCTATTCCAAGTCTTCTAGAAAAAAAAGTTGAAATCAACCATGTGTTCACGTTGAGCTATTTTTATGGTAGTCAAATGTTCAACCAAAGAAAGATGATCAAATTTATCTTCAAATTGTTTATTCAATGCACCATCTAGTTGATCCCATGTATCAATGGAATTAACAACCAATCCCCTAAACCATTGGAGATCTTTTCCTTGGAGAGATGCAACCAACAACCTCACTGCAACATTTCCAATTGTGATATTATGAACTGCACACAAAGTTGCAACATGTTTGATCTTCTCTAGTGAAATAAGGCAAAGTCTTAAGGGTTGATACTAGAATATCATCATGTTGGACAAGATTCAAGGGGATCCCACCATTGAAAGGAAAAAATGCATAAGTTCTATTTTGATGAGTCATGTTACTACTGGAATTACCCCCAGATCTTGATGAAATTGGACTTTTTGGAGGTGACTTTGCAACTCTAAAACTAGGAGGAGTTGATTGTGTCCTAGATGAAACAAGAGTCCTTCCTCTTGATCTACCCCTTCTTCTAGGTGGGGAAAGCTATAAATATTCAAATAGGGGTGCACTTCTCCTAGTTTGAACTCTTCTCATATGTTGCATGCACTAGATCAACATAAACCAAGAGTATGGAGTCACCAGGTATTATATTTTTTGACCTCAAGAGGCTGAAATCACTACTAATCATACCAAACAACAATGAAAATAAGACTGTAAATGGATAGAAAAATATGTTCACAGTCCCACCGGGTGTGCCAAAAACTGTTATCAATTAGGAATGCACCCTAGCTAAGTGAGAAACTTAGCTATCTTGTGTAACATTGAAACATCCTCAAGTTGTGGGTTGCTTATAACGAGGATGAATCAGTAGAGCAGGCTGGTTCCCTTTGATGGATCACCTAAAATACTAAACTTGAAGGAAAAGGGAAAGAAGGCTTTCTTTAAATTGAAAACTATTTCCTAAGAGGTGATGCACCAAAATATTTATGTTTAATTGTTGCAATATATCACAATATGACTCAATAAGGTTTTGACTTGTTCACAACTCAAATCAAACCATGAAGCACATTAATATTTCATATGAAGGTGTTGGTTTCAACTGATTGCATGAAGGAAAATAGGTTTCACAACTTCAATTAGCTACAATTGACACACAACATATAACTTGTACTTAAACATGTATCTTTTTCCAAAACATTAATTGAAAAGGGACAAAAGAAGGAACGAAAAACTCCAATCACAACTAATCATCTACCAATTCATTTTCAATAAGAGACAAAAGAATATTGAGAAAGAGCTACTATCATTATTTTTATTGAATCAAAAGGATTATTTACAATGTATTTTAGATTGAGTTACAAGGTCAATATTTTCTGCTGTGAGCATGAAAACAGAGAAAGAACTAAAAAAAATAAAGGCCTAGAGATGCCTTAATACACAAATTCAAATTCTAAATCCATCCTTGATTGATTTAGAAAATAAAATCAATCATACAACTTGATTGATGTTGTTGGCCGACCTTAATTGCTGTAAACTCCTTGAAATCAACTTCTAGGTTGAAAGAAATAATTGATTTTCAAAATTGGATGCCATTCTTTGTAGTTGAAGATGATTGAAATGTTTCCCATTTTGCATCTAAGTCTATTCTTGCTAAGAATCACTGCCAAAACCACTAAAAATCAGGCAACTTGCTCAAAGTTTCTAATTTAGAAAGATTGCATTGTCAAGACCAACTTCCCCTAGCATCAAATCTCTACAATATTCCCCTCAAATCAAGCAATTATTCCCTTGAAAATCTTCCCAAATCAGCAACTTGCATCATTTGTATCATTTCAAAATCTGCTTCCACAACCAAGGCATAAAACATGAGCACAACTAGAATTGTAATCAATGAAAATTTAACAATAATCACTTATCTTCCAATAAACCATTTGTAATCTTTGGATGTCTTGATCACTTTGAAAAAAATATACTCATGATTCTTGAAAACCAACCCCACAATATAAGTCTAAACCAATAAATGCAATCCACCATTATTTAGCTTGTCTACTCTCAGGTTTTCTGTGTTTGGCTTTCCAAAATCTACTCTAATCTTGGATAGATTTTTAGAGCCATTTTAATTCAACCTTTCATTATGGTCATTCACTATCCTTGAATGAAGCTTCAAGGCTATCATTGCTTTGGGTGTGATGATCAACATTCTCATGAATCCCTGGTGGTTGCAAAACCAGTGAGAAACCATTGTAATTCTAAAGCATTCAAAATCATAACCATTTTCTGCCCCTATGAGTCATTTGGTGATTTCCCCTCAAACACTCATCACTATTGGGTTACTAAGATTATTAATTTCTAAGAAAGTCATCAACCACATCTTGCATCCCATCATCATGTGCTTCATTTGGATTTTAAGAAGAAAATATTGTTTGCAACTCAAACTATACTATGCTACCCAAGTTTATGCAAGTAAAAAAAAAGAGAGTTTCAATGCATTATTTACAACATGCTTATTATTAACTTGAGACTGCCACCACTTAATAGGCTACTCACTGCATTGAAATCATGATTGTCAATGACAACATTAAGTTTTTTTCTTCATAGTATTTGTATAATGGAAGACCATTTCCCAACATGCATTCATTGGAATACTTGGTTCATAAGACATGCTATAATTCTATCTCCTCAGAACCCTAACCTCTTGCATAACTGATGCTTGTCAATTCGCAACTCTCCCTCAACAATTTGATTGTGCTAGAGCAGTGAGGGAGATTGCTTCATCATTGAATGATAGTTCTTGTCAACATTGATGCATCAAATTTCCACCTCAACACTGTCACTCCATATCCTACCTTGTATTTTATAGCATACACATGGACTAAACCTCCTATAGTCCCCAAAGGTTCCCTTACATCACATTATATGAGGTTACTCAAAATCATTGAAACTTTGTCAAAAATAGCCTTGAGTAAATACTTGGCTACCCTTTCCTAATGCATATCATTCTTCACATTGACTATGCCTTCATGGAATGAATGACTCGTTACATTCTTCTTAATGCAATCCTTGAAAATGACTAAAATTCTATCCATGGAAATCAACATTACCATTAGCCAATATTCCCTTACAAATGGGAGTTCTATGTCTTCATCAAGGACCACCTCTTGAAGTAATTAACTGTAATCATTTTATGACTTCTAACATTGATATGCATAGTACCTTTGTTGCCCCTTTCAATGAGACAATTCCATGAAAACCATTTGTTATTGTACTTCCTTCAACATGGAACTAAAACGTACCCTTGCATCAAAACAATGAATCTAGATCTCCATCAGGCATAAAGACATTCTTAAAATTGTGATTACAATTGTAATCTCTTTGTCACTGTAACTCTACTTGCACAACCATTTCTCTTGAGAATTTGATCATCATTAAGGTTAGTGGACAAGGCTCCACCAAAGTTTAAATACTTATGAACCCTAACACAATGGCATCTTGTCATCACTCCATTATGGTTGTGACCTAGGAATGACTTCTTCTCACCTCAATAAAATGATCTACACTTTTCACCTTACTCACCACTGCTTCTTCGAAAACCTCGGCATTGAACCAATGAAACTCAGACTGCCCTTCACTAATGTTAATGGACTGCTAATAAAGGTACTATCAGTACTTTTATCCCTATATCTTTGAGACCTCATACCCTATGCACATGGCACCTCATATTGATAATGGGCTATGATGAAAGTCTACCTAATGTTTACTTGGCACTGTGAATGTATTTTTCTACTTAGAGGTATGCAACTACAACATTTTTTGAAAACCTCCATTGCTACATTAGACACTAATATCTCCTTTTGTCTTCCTGGAAGAAATTTTATCAAGATACTAATTTTGTAGTAAGAACAAAACATGGCTCTATTGTCTTAAAAACCTGGATGCCCCAAGAGATCTCCCTTGTATATTTCAGCTATCCAAACCCTGAGATAGCACTTGCATTATGTTCATACATTCTTTAGTGTGACTGAGTTTATAAAAAGAAACTTGGGACTATTCTTTAGTTCAACATGTGACATCTCATGAATAATTTTTTCCTCTTCACTATGATATCACAAGTGTGTATTGCTTCATAATGATCAACATGACAATGATAACCTTGGTCTCATGCCATTTCCACTTTTTTTTATCTCTTATACAGTCATTAATGAGAGAGGGCCACCTTGATGATCTATACTCAACACTACATTTAAATTTCACTGTCAATTGCAACTCAGACCATAATGCAAATCAATGTAACTTTTGATATATGATGACATGGTTGTTGTCCCTAGTAACTCAGATAGTAACCTACCAAGGTCAAGGTGGAAAAGTGTTCATATTTCATGAAGCATCTTCTTCATGCATTCTTCTTAAGGATCCTGCACCTTTGTTTGCAACACTATAGCCTTTAGCACCATATGCACTTTCATCAACAAAGTTGGTTTTTTTTTAACATTTCACTTCACAAATATCTACTCCATCAACCATCATAAAGAAAAATTTGTTTAGTTACCCATAACTACATCCTGTGCTACACAAATATCTCAATGGTTTGATGAAACAAATTCCTTGAAAACTCTTTGAAACAACAAAATATGACTGTTTCTTTTCCTCAAGGCAGGGAAGAATCATTTAATGTTTGGATTCTCATTGAGACTTGAACTTCATTGATGTTGATGGTCAAATTAACCTCATCACTCTTAGCCATCTAAATTTCATTGAAATAATAGTACCATTCATATCCACCACTACCTAGAATGCAATCATATCAACATTAACTTGCACATTCACATCAATACTCATCTTCTTCCCTACCGCCCTTTTGAAACCCTAGTTCTCAAAACTTGATATCTTGGAAAGATTATCCAAAGGATACATTTACAAGTGTTTAAAATATGAAAGCTCCTACATATTGTTACTTCTTCATGACATATAACAGAGTTCTAAAAGGAAACATATCAAACAAAAAATACATATCAAACACAAAAAGGAACCCTAGCCCACATGTATAAGGAAAAGAGATTTCAAATAGATGGAAAACACCAAATGAAAGAATGAAGACAAGAACTCCTCTTTTTTCTTTCTGCAACTTAGAAATGAAACCAAGCAACTCCAAAAAGAAGGAAAAACTTAGAAAAAAAGCAATGGAAAAACCAACCATGCAAATTAAATCTAGAAATGCCCAAAAACATTGTCATGGCATTTCTCCACGATTCTAGTTGGGTGAAACTTGACTACCTAGAAACTCTACAATTTTCTTTTGTGATGCAACAAACAAGGGAAATAGTGTTACCTTTGGACAGTAGAGGCTGCAACAAAACTCCCCTCTCAAAATCTGAAACTTTTATTGATGAGCTCGGGCAACTTTTAATCTTTTTTTGCCAAAATAGTGAAAAATATTTGTTTGGAAATAAAGCAATGTGATTTTCCCTTTGCTTCAAAAATAAAACTTTAGCTTATCTCTTATTTTCATTTGGCTTTCAATGAAATAATCCTCCAAAAAGCATAAAATGCCTTTTCATATTGTTTTATTGTAAAATACACCCCCTTCATTTTTGCAAAGCATATAACATAAAGTCTAAATACCCCACAAAACACAAAATGGATTAAATGAAAAGAACTTAACGAAAACCCATTGACCACACAAACCTAGGGTTTCATACCAAATAATTTAAACTTGGGAAATGGTGAAAATTTTGCAAATATGGAAGACATTTTGACACCATAGGATAATAATCAGGTTTGTAAAAATATAAATTAGGCTTAGACCTGATTTGGATTACAGTTACCATGATAACATAAAGCATACTAAGAAGTACCTTTCAAATATCTGAAAAATTGTTTCATAGCATCCCAATGCGGCCTTCCTAGATTATTCATAAACCAACTAAGTACTCCCACTACTTGGGCAATGTCTGGCCTGGTATAAACCATTGTGTACAATAAACTACCAACTGCACTCGCATAAGGCACATTGGTCATGCCCTCCATCTTAGTAGGAGATTTTGGATAATCTTCAATAGAGATTTTTGTTCCCTGAAATATGGGAAAAACTAACTACTTGCAATCTGTCATATTAAACCTCTCAAGGAAAACATTGATATACTTACTCTGATTGAGCAAAAATTTTCTACCATCTCTATCCCTTTTTTATTTTCATTCCCAGAATATACCTTACTGCACCTAAATCTCTCATTTCAAACTGTCTTGACAACTAAGATTTTAAACCAAAAATCATACCCTTACTATTCCCTAAGAACAACATATCATCCACATACAGGGCAATAATAAGTAAACGACCATTTTCAATTTTAAAATACACAAAAATGATCAGAATTCGATCTCACAAATCCCAAAGAAAACAAATAACTATCAAAATTTTGGTCCACATTCTAGGTGACTGTTTTAAACCATACAAATATTTCTTTAACTTGGAAACCATATTTCTTTACCTTTTTCAATGAAGTGCTTTGATTGGGACATATAAATTTCTTCTTCCAAATCTCCATAAAGAAACATTGTTTTCACATCCATTTGCTCAATGGATAATTCATACGAAGCTAAAAGTGACAATAGAAATATGATAGATGTCATCTTAGCTACAGGAGAAAATATTTCTCCATAATCAATTACCTCTACCTGAGAATAACCTTTCACAACCAACCTAGCTTTATACTTCTGCACACTGCCATCTAGACTAATTTTCTTCTTAAATACCCATTTACAACCAACAAGCTTTCGACCTTCAGGAAAAGGTACCAAATCTTAGGTTTCATTCTTTTTCAATGATGTCAATTCTTCATTCATGGATTCCAACCGAGAATCTGAATCTTACATATCTAATGTCTCTTTCATAGTCCTAGGCTCATCAGTGCTAGTAAACAAAGCATAGGCACAACTAGAATCCATCATAGAATATCCATACCTTTCAAGTTGTTGATTCTCATGTGTAGACCTCCTATAGGCTGAGGCTGAGGTTATGGTTCTTCTTCTTGTTTAGAACTCTCAGAGCTACTAGAGCTATCCTCCAAATATGAGATGTACTATGTAGAAATGCTAAAATATGAAGTGGCAACCGAAGAAAGGAATACAAAAGAAGAGGTTATTTTAAATCAATTCATAGATAATGATCCTTTTGGTAATTATCATGCTATTGGCCTTGGAATGTATGTAATATTTTATGAAGATCAAGTCATTACCAAAGTCACTAAGAGTCTGAAAAATCACATAGTTGGCCCTGATAATGAGCCTAGCTTATGCACCTTGTAATTTGATGGTGTAAGATGTAGAACCAGTTCAAGAGCTGGTAACCCTTTGGTATCCTTAGCTGGAGAACAAAACCTAAGATCTTTTTATTTTTAGTTAGCTTACACCAACAATTATGTTGAGCATGAAGAATTAATCCAAGGATTTAGAGTCACTAAAAGGACAGGAATCAAACTTTGAAATGTCAATCAAAGATTCCATACTAGTGATTAAGAAAATAAAAGGGACACTAGCTATAACAAATTTCTACATGTGATCCTACTACCATAGAGTGTGGGATCTGATTGAAGGATTTGATGCTTTCAATGTTCAAGTGGTTCTAAGAGTTTAAAATGTTGAGGTAGATAGGATGGAGAAAATTTTCTCTCAATTTGATCCAATGACAAACTTGCTAACCAAAAAACACTTTGTGTTGGTGGCTGTGAGACCAGTCATTCCTAATAATGATTAAAATTGGAAAGTGTTTGAGAGTGATGCTCAAATTTCTATGTTCATTCAATAGTATTATGTATTCATAGAACAACTATATCCAAAAATTGAAGAATCTTGTGAAGACCAAATAATTAAACTCAAAACTAATAATCTTCCTAATGGGCTAATCACATTGAAAATATTGTTTAACTGTGATGATGTAGCAAATGATAAGAAAAATTTCATTGCAAATAAAGGTGATTACACCAATCTAGATGTCAGAGATGGTAAAAAGTTGAAAGTGGGAAAAGGAATCCCTCAAAGAGACAAGGAAAGGCTAATATCTTTTTGTAATAAGTATGACATAGTTGGGGCATGTACCTATGATGATATGAAGAGTCATGATTGTAATATGATCCAACATACCATTGATATGATTGAAGGGTCCAAACTTATCCACTAGAAGTAGAGGTCGATAAACCTAAATATTGAGTCTCTCATGACTCAAGAGTTGAAAAATGTAGTTAACACTCGAATCATATATCCAATTAAGAATTCCACCTAGGTGTTTAATACAATCCCTATCCAAAAGAAAAATGGTGGCATTAGATTATGCATTGACTTCAAGGACCTGGACAAAGTATCACTAAAAGATCACTACCCTCTACCTTCCATGGAGAAAATCCTCCAGACAGTCCCAAGTTTGGAAATGTTTTCCTTGTTTAATGGCTTCTATGGCTACAACCAAGTATGGCTGAAGGAAGAAGATAAACAGAAGAATACATTGACCACAAAGTGGGGAACCATTGCACACATCAAGATGTCATTTGGCCTATTGAATGTAGGTTCCACATTCCAATTTGCAATGGATATCGCCTTCAAGGATTTTATAAACTTAATTATTCTTATATACCTTGATGGCCTCATAGTGTTTTTCAAATCAAGGGAAGATCATTTTGATCACATAGAAAAGGTTTTCCAAAAACTCCAAGAGTTTGGAGTATCATTGAACCCCAAGAAGTGTTTGTTCAAATTTTTACAAGGTAAACTGCTAGGATATGTTGTGTCTAAATAGGGGATTTCTATTGAACCTGAGAGGGTAAAATCCATTAGGGAGTTTCCCCTAATTGTAAAAAAAAGGGAGTCCAATCTTTCTTAGGGAAGATAAATTTTGTTATGAGGTTTATATCTAATTTTGTTGGACTTGTTAGACGTATCACTATGATGTTAAGAAAAGATATCAGGTTTTCAAATGGACCCCTGATGGAAGGCCAACATTCGAGAAGATAAAGGAAGTAGTTTCCTCAAATCTAGTATTATTTAATCCTAATTTCACAAAATATTTTATCATGTATGTTTATGGTAGTGAGCATAGTATTACCACAATACTAGCATAAAAGGAAGAACAATGAACAAGAGAGCATTATATCACCTTTGATTTAAGGACCTTGAAGGGATATGAGGATAAGTATAATTTTATGGAGAGGTAAGAATTTTATATTGTCAAATGTCTCAAGAAGTTTAGGCACCTAATAATAGGAAATAAGATAATTATCTACATGGCTCACTCCAGTTTCAAAGAGTACATTATGGAGGGGAAATAAAAGAAAAGAGATAAAATTGGATCACCAAGATCCTAGAGTATGATGTACAAGTTAGGCCCACCAAGGTGATCCATGGTAGGGGAATTTGTGAATACTTTTCCAATAAAATTGAATCCCTGATAGAAGAATTTTTAGAGAAAGTCCTAATTAATCAATTTGAAGTTGTTATTTATGGCATAAAATTGCACCCTTATGCAATTTCACATAACATCAACCTTCATTTTGGCTTAATAAGATGATAATATGAAAAATAACCTTCTTAGCCTTCATTTTAGTCCCTTGTCATTTTCTATTGGTGGGGGAATTTTTGTCTACGACACTTCCACACCACATAGACGTCTGCAGACCCTACGAATGTCCTGATAAGATTTTGGTCCTACGACCATTGGGATGTTACACTATCGCTTTCCCACAAAGTGTAATGCCTTTGCAGTAATAGGAATGATTGGGAATGGCTCTTTGGCATGCAATTTTACCATATTCTTCCCTCTCATTCTCATTCTATTCCATTCTACCAATTTGATCTCACACTCTCTCATTCTAACACTTCATTCTCACATTCTCTTAAATATAGCTCTCATTTTGTAGCTCTACACTTTCCATTCTTGTGGGTTCAAGCTCTCTACACAATGTTCTCACATGATCATCTCAAGCTCTCAAAGATTTTCTCTTCCTCTTAGCTTCACTAAGACTTTTGGAGGGAAGGTAACATTTAATTTCATTACATTATAGTTCTTGTTGATTAGCATATTGTTGTCTCACATGTTCTACATATTTATCTTGTCATTTATTTATCTATATTTCTATATTATTGTCTATTTGGCTATTTTTGGAGGTGGAAACACCAAAGCTTGGGGTTTGACTAGGGAGAGCCCCAAAAATAGCCCTAAAACTTTTCATGTTTCTATGTGTGCAAGCTATTCATGAAGAGCTTGTAGGAGGCTAGACCTACCATGAGTTCATCCCTTTTCTTCTATTACTTATCATTTTGCATAATAGTTTATTTACTTGTTGTTTAAGTATTCTTCTTGTTGTACTTTCTTGCATTTTTAACATTCTATCTAGATTAATTAAAATTGTTAAACTTCAGCTTTCAAGTAGTTAGAAAATTCTAAGTGTCTCTAGTAGCTAACTTTGTCTCTGGTTCGTACGAGATGCCATCACCCTAGAGATACAACATCACATCACACTGTCAACTTGGTTTTCACTTTCATCCTTTGTTCATGAGCCTATCTGTCTATCTCCCAAGACCATTGAGGTCTGTTCACTCATATTTTGGAGTCCATTTTCCATAAAAAATCATAAAACCCCAAAACATAGTTTAAACTCCCTCTAACTATCATCTATCACTTGAGCTCTTTTCCCTAAGGTAATAGAGAACCATATTCTCCTTGTAGAACCTTCCTTTTCATAGAGACTTGGGAGTGGTGGATCCTCTATGTTATAGCTATAGAGTCATGGGTTGCAAATAGAGCCTGATTCATGGAGACTGGTAAATATTTGAAAAGTCCCCCATCTCATAAAAGATTATTCTACAAATTATAAGGTGTCAAATATGTGTTATTTGAAAGAGTCCTTCTCAATGGGAACTTTTATGTGGTACTCCTTCGATGTGTGGATAAGTACCAAGCCAGTAAGATCCTACACAAATTTTATAACAATCTAGCAGGTGGCCATTTTTTTACAAAAATAACTGCAATGAAGATAATGTGTGTGGGATACTATCCTACATTTTTAGCATTGTCTAGATTATTTAAAATTGTTGAAATTCAGCTTTTAGATAGTTAGCTCATCCTAAGTGTCTCTAGTAGCTATGTCTATCTTTGGTCTATATGAGATGCTAGTGTGCCACAAAGACGTCAGTGTGTCACTCTATCATCCTTGGTCACGTATGTTTTTCTCCCAAAACCTTTGAGGTCTATTCACTCATATTCTAAATTTCATTTTTCATAAACAATCATAAAACCCAAAAACATAGTTTAAAGTCCCTCTTAACCATCATCCATCACTTGATATTTTTTCCCTAAGGTAAAAGAGAGCCAATTTCTCCCTATAGACTCTTCCCTATCCTAGAGAATTAGGAGTGGTGGATCCTCTCCATTACAATTTTGTGAACCCGATGTGAACTTTCTTCCTCGTCTTTGACTCAAATTTTTTTTCTCTCATGTTAGGATGTGTAGCTGATAGTGCATTATGATGCTCTTTATGAGATTCATGACCCAATCAACTACCTCTGAATACATAGTAAGAAGAACCTATCAAAACATAGATATGGGGTCTAGAAGGTTTAGTCCTCTCTAAATTGGTGTGACTTTAGAAGAGTACACCACAAGACTCCGCACTAGATTTTCCCCACCTCACAATGAAGTTGTAACCCAAGCTCCTACCCCTCCTACCTCACTCTCAAACTCTTCCTCTTCCATGGAGGAAGAGGTTGCTTTTAGGGTCTCTATATAGAAAATTCACTCCTTGGAACTAAGACTTGAAGAGTTCATGGGGTTTTTGGAAAGAGATGATACCTATGCTCAAGTAGCTCCTATTATTGAAAATCTAAGGAATTCATTGATTAAAGATCGAGGAGGCTTAGAACTCCTTCTTGGCATAGAAAATATTATAGAGACTCGTGTCTCATCCTACACCTCCATCTTGGATAATAACCAAGGTGTCAAATTGTAGGTAAATGGAAAACAACTGAATATCCCAATGCTTGGAGTGTCTATTTTCATGGGTGACATAGGTCCCTCTACCAACACTGCTACCACATTTGCACTTGAGAAGCTTCATACAATCATAGTAAATTGATTTCCTATGGGCTTCAATTCCTCTACATCAAGAGCTCATAACTCATCTACCTCTGGTGTTGGTGTTGGTTTTGGTGCTTCTATCAATACTGGTGCTGGTGGCTCTGTCAATGTTGGTGGTTGTAGCTTTGCAGGTGCTAGTGGAGATGGCTCCACTGGTGCTAGTGCTGGTGGTTCTCCTAGTGGATCCATTAGTCATACATCATATGTTGATCCTATCCTTAATGATCTCTTATATAACATGGATGGATGCATACCTAGTTAACGAATTTGGCTATCTTCTTAGATGATGTTCCAACCCTTCTATCACCATAGTCCTTTATATATTTCAATTCTAAATAATCTCATCCTTCAAGGGGTAGAAATTCCAAAGTTTGAAAAGTAAAGTGGTCCCAAGGATTCATAGACTCATGTCTCATATTTTAACGCCATGTGTATGAATTTATTTCATCATCATGCACATTTAGAAAAAATATTCTTGCATTCTCTTAAGGATGCTAATTTGGAGTGGTATTGATCCTTGCTTAATAATTTTATCTTCTCCTTCAATTAGTTTGTAAATTAGTTACTTTAGATTAGTTTTAGGCTAACACTGGGTTGAAGGTCATATTTTTTGATCTTGTCCAATGTAAGAAGGGGCCTCACGAGAAGGTGATTGATTTCATAGCTCGTTATCAAGCCCTATTTTCTTAGATCTCCTATACCCTTCCTAATTGTGATGTATAGAGAGTGTTCATTGTAAACTTGCAGTAGGGGCTATGAGATAATTTTTTTGATGAAGTATCTATCCTTTGTGCATCTATGTGTTGCTCCATGTAAGTACCAAAAATAGTTGCATGGTACAAAGATTAATCCTCACACTCTTATCAGGATGGTTGAGCAGTCATGTCAGTCTCTAGAGAATCTAGAAACAACAAAGCTATTACGAATGTGGTATTTTTTCACACTAATAAAAATTCTATAAGATGAAATAAAACATTTACTAAATTATCAAAATATTATAATAAAATATTGCAAAAACTTTTAAAAGATGGAATAATAAATTTTCTAGAGATTCGACCATTGTTTGAGTCGTATCCCTAGTAATACGATGTATAAATTTTTTTCTAGTACCATCAATTATCGATATATGATATTGAGAGATTTGTTCATCTTTGATACATAATTCAAGACCACATTGATAATGGGACAATTTGACATGAGGGTAGTGAATAACTTGAACAAGTCTATAGTGAAGCCCAATAGCCAACTACTGATCTACATAGATCCATTCCCATATCATTCTGCTACTCTGGTCACTCTGACTTCTTCTTCCTCTGATTTGATCCCATTTGAGTATGTGAACATAGTCTCATTTACTCATTCTCCTCCTTTAGATCATGTGAACCCTATTTTGGAAATTATATTCACTTTGCATGATCTACCTTTGAATAAGGAGCCATCTTTGTTATACATTCTTGCTTATATCAATGATAACATTGTAACAACAATTATAGTTGCTCCTTCGAGTTGAATGAATTTCATTATGGAAGAAAGTCTCTTTATAAATAACTTATATAAGGAGAAGTATGATGAATCACAAGCTACCATTTTCATGCACGATGGGTTTTCTATTGCACCTATCGGCTCTATTTCATTTTCAGTCCTAGTAGGACCTAAGGTCTTGGAAGTCCTATTGTTTTAATTCTTGATTTTGAATTCTTCATAGTGAGGATAGGAATTCCATGGTTGGCCTCCATGAATGTAGTCTCTAGTCCAAAAATATCTAAATTTTCCCCATGAGGGTATCATGCATACTATCCAAGATACTGGATATCAACCACTAGTATCGCATGGGGTCTTCTCTCTTGATCACTTTTGGTACATCTCGATTTGACCCCTACCTCCTAGAGGGGATATTTTATATAGAGCCTATTTCAGGTACAAGACTAGGGGCTTAGTGTTGAAGGGTGGTTTTCCTCCGTCTCCTCAAGCTATTTCCTTGAAGGCCTATTTGTGTGCACAACAACATGCTTCATCTTTCACCCCTCCAAAGGGGAAGGACAAGCATGCTCTTTCCCTTGCCTCCCTATTATTTTATTGCTTCTTATTTTGCACCTTCTACTTCTTCTCAGCCTTTGGTAACATCTTTTGCTCCTTCTACTATGCCTAACACAGGAAAAGGGAAGCACCCATATTTTGGAAGTTAAAGCTATAGGTTTTTTGTCTTCTAGTTCTACCCATGGTACTTGACCCACCATTTATGGAAAGGGAAAGTGTTCTTGCAGGGTTCTTCCTACATTTTGACCTCTGAGGCCTCCACCTATTCCTCTACCTAATAATTGTTGAGATGCTTGTTGGGGCTTTCAAATTTTGCAAATTTGAAGTGCCCAAATTTTGCCTTCGCACTCTCAGAAGTGCACCTGGAAAATCTGTCCAAGTGACCTACTTTGGAGGGTCATAATTTGGTGCCTATTGATTTTCAAGCCAAACACCTTAGTGGAAATAGTAAAGTGACATATGTGAATACACATGCCAATTTTCAGCTTCCCATGAAGATTTTTGACAAGGTTTTGAAAAGCGAAGTTGGAGGGTTTTGGCATTGTTTTGTTGTTTGCAAACTTTCAGTTATGTGAAGTAGCTTCTTGTTTGAGCTTATTTTTGCAACTAGATGATTGTCATGATGAATGGATTGTTTCTCTACATTCTCCCTACATGCATATACTCCCTTGTCTAGTTTTAGAGCCTCATGATCTGATTTGCTATTTTTCGAGATCAAAAGCAAATGCAGTTTGTGTTGATTTTGCATCTGCATTCCCATAAATGTTTCAAGATGGTCAACTTTGACACCAAATATTTTGTGAAGAAAAATTATTGAAGAAAATACCTCTTGTACACGTGCTTAGTGTACCTAAATGACCTTATAATTCTAGTGGAAGCCTCTCAGAAGTTGATTTGATATTTTTTCAAAATGGTGACTTGGTGAGTTTTAATTGGTTCTGAACAAGTGTAGTTGCAGAAAAGTCTGACTGAGCAACTTTGACCTTGAATATCTTTCACCCCATGATTTTTCTTGCCAAGTCATCTATTGCAATGCATTCTTGGGTCAAATTTCTACATGTCTATAAGTTTTATGGCTCCAGGAGGCCGTTTGACTGATTTACTAAGGGGATTCTAGAAGTTACCTGGCCAGTTTTGACCAATGTGCAAATATGTCAAAAAGCAGATTTTAGTGATAGCCCAGTTTATTATTTCATTTCAAAAGCATTCAAAAGCTGTCTCGGATGTATTCAAGGAAAAAATTGTTTGAAAATGAATTTTTTTCAGTCGGGCCCACATGGAGACCCGACATGCTTTGCACAGTTGTGGAATGCTTTGAAGGAAACATTTCAATCAAAGTTGTAAGAATAGTAGATAAAATTTGATACTGAAAAGAAAATTATTACACAGATGCATGTTTCCATTGCAAGAAACATCCTTGCTTGATATGTGATGTACCAGTGTTTGGCCTACAGGGAGTAGAAGATTGCAGAGCATGAGTCATTAAGAAAGAATATCACTTTTATATTAGTGATGATAAAGAGCATGACACACATTTTGTAGAACTTTGCTTTAAGAATTTTTTTTAATATTTCGCAATTAGGGGTGTAAAAGTTGAAAAGCATTTTGTATGGTTAAATGAATGTGCATCACAATTCAAATCATTAAGGAAATTTTATTCACATATAGATATCATTGAAATGATAATATACAACATGTTTGAGTTTCTTTGAGAGTGGTCATGGAAAGGCTAAACATGATGGCATAAGAGCTTGCATCAAATGTTCTCTAAGAAAGCATCAAATGGATCATGTGGGAGGTTGTATAAAAGATGCACATGATGTCATTTAATGGTGTAAGAAACACTTTACATCAAATGAGGTTGGCACATCTTTAGGAACAAACTGATACATTCCACGTAGAGTGTTTTGGGAGATATCAGGTATGCAATGTTTGAATTTAAATCTTTATAAATACATATATGTGTACATTCAATTTTTTTATTTTAGTTTGAATTTATTTATATTTCTATTATTTTAATAAAATATAAATTTTGTAGGTGTTGGATAGAATATCAATGCATGAATGTAAGAGGGTAGAGAAATAAGATATTTGTATAGTGTCATGAGTATAGATAGTGACCCATGGACATTGACATTGTACACTAGGGATTACTCATGTTTTTCTTATGACTGCATTTTGGAAAACTATGATGATTGCAAAAACCAACAAAATGGATACGTTAGTGGATGGAAATTGGTGCCACTAGTTATTATGGACACATACAATGAAAATGAAGATGAAATCTTTGAAGAAATTCCTTTGATTTTGATTGATTATGACCATATTTTAGAATTGATAGAAAAGGAGCATATATATATTTGCATCACATGTACGAGCTTGTGTACATTTGTAACTTAAACATCTATTAAATTTTTTTAGCTATTTTTTCTAGTAAATACATATAGTTAAATGATAGTGGAACTCTACTTTTTTATAGATTTTCCATGTAAATTTGGTGCAAGATATTTTTTTGCAGTCATAGCATAGCCTAGAAACATAGAAGGTGTTAGTTATCATTTATTGCATTGCACAAAAGAGAGGCATAAGCTAACAAAACTAGAAACAAGTGATGGAATGTTTTTTCCCACAAGTTTAACTAAATATATAGATGATCTACCATTATTTATGTATTCAATGTATATTTTGAATTTGTTACATGCATCAAGTACCTCAAAAGTGATTTAAACATTCAGTAGATATTTTTCATTTATGTCTTGTACCTCAATAAAAATTATATACGTATTACCTTATGTATTTACCTTGAAAATGTTATCTTACCTTGGAATGTTGGTTCCCACAAGTTAAGTTGTAGTGCAAGGAACATATCTCACACAAGTCAAAATTATTCAACATGGGATTCATTTTATTGATTATCAACTTAAGAACAAGGTATATCAATATAGCCACCTAGTAATTGCTATCGCCATATTCCTTCATAGGGAAATAGGACTCTAGATTATATTAAAATTCTATTTTTATACTTGGTTGAACTATGGTTTAACTTATCTACACATATATCAAGCTATAGATGATTTATCATGTGCTTTATCTATTCATGTATATTTTGAATTTGTTATTTCTTACCACATTGATTTAATGTTCAATATATTTTGAATGTTATGTAGATTATCTTGAAAATGTTACATGTGTTACCTTACATTTACATTCAAAATGTTATGGCTTACCAAGTGAGAATGGTGAATTTGTATAAACTCATTTCATTTTTTTTGAGCTACTTGATAAACTTTTGAATTCCAAACATACAAGTTATCTTAAGTTGGACAAGTACTTATCTAGTTTGAACAAACAAGTTATTTGTGTATGTTTTCATAGATACATATATTAATTTAATCTACTTTATATATAGTTCAAAACTCAATTCTAGACAAGATTAAATGCTTATGTGTCCCACATTGCCAAATTCTCACACCCATAAATGATTTTGAGACTCCATAATCTTTCCTTGTTCCTAAATAAAAATTAGAACTATCGGCCTAACAATATCTCATCGGAAAAACCCCCATCATAGCCTTGTCGATGGCCTAATGAAAGTAGTTAATAACCTAGTATCAGTGTAACAATACCCTATCGGGTTGACTCCTAAAGCATCCTCCCTGATAGACCGATAGAGTCAACAAAAGAAAGCACATTGTTGGAGCAATCAGTCTTGTTTACCTTGTTTGTGGGCCAAAGGTGTATTAAGGGATTGGCACCCCCTTATGGTTTAAAAACCTACACTTCTGAGACGTAATAGATCATTCATTGATCTCGTAGTTATTTTGTCATAAAACTCATAGTCACAACATTTAGGATAGTCACAATGGATTTGAATGAAACAAAAGGAAAAATTTCATAAATTCATTGTTCTATATTTGATTGTAATATTTTTCCTAGAGATCACGAGAGTAATTTTATAAAGGCATGTTGTGGAAAAAATTTATGAAATTTGCATACATCTTTAGAATACAATATAAAGATGATATATTTGAGAATCAAATTATTGAAGGATAGCCTCTTACCTGATTTGAACCCATGGAATTATGGTCATTCCATGCAGAAACTATAGGCTTAACAAAGGTAGCCAACTACAAAACTTTCTCAGTGAGATATTTTAAGAAACTCATTATATGTTGGTACTCTTCATTTGAGTTGACATGATTTGGAGAGGCTCTCACTGGGCATTCAACAGATGGTTGTGAAATTTTTGTTGACGAACTAGATTTCCTCTTGATACTAGTATTAGATTTAGTATGATCTAGTGCTGCCATATAATTGACATCTTCTACACTTGCTTCTCTATTATTGTTTTCCACCTAAAATACAATGTCAATTTCAACATATAGTCAGTTCAATAAAAAATTGAAATAAATAACACAATATAAATTGAACCAAAAATCCATACACTTACTCCACATTTGTCTATTTTGGCCTACAACCCACCTCGGCCAAATTTATATTCAATCCTCACATTGTCTCTTGCTCTCTTGCCTCTTTTAATATTTGTTAAGTATTCTTTGGAACACATACTTTCTTTCAATTCTTCCCACTATTTGGGAGATAGAGTGGAGTCTAACGTCTCTTTTCCCTCCTCGATTATTTTTTTGCAGTTGTATCTAAAATTGTTCATTAGAAGTCTCATCCTGTGCCTATAATATTTTCTAGAGATTTTTCCACCAATAGTGTCAAAGGCATTTTCCATTTTTTGTATAATATAATCCACATTTTGTGGATCTTGCTATGCAAAATTTTATTTGTAGATATCCAAATGGGTCCTATATCTTACACCCAAGTCGAAGGCCCACGTTGGAGCAGTTTTCCCAATGGGTTCACCATATCTTGATACCTCAACCAAGAATGGCTTCTTCCCTTCTAATATTCTTTATTTTGCATTCCTCTTTGTAGATCTATATAAATCTTGACTCAATCTTTGTCTTTTAACATAAGTAGGAACATCTTCTATTTCACCACTACAAATATTTCTAGCTGATTCACTAATTCCATCAAAAGTTGTAGATGCGACAGGTGCACTCTCAGGGACATCAGATGTAAGTAGACTCTCTTCATGAGTTTGATTAACCAGAACTTCATGCTTCTTGGCCACATCATGTGTGGCATGAGTAGGTAGACTAGTATTGGTCTCCATATATTTCACTTCATCACAACTATTCTTTTCACCAACTACATTTGTTGAATCACAAAAGAATTGGCTTCTATGAGATGGCAACACTATATCTTTACTTTCTTTTCATTTTTTCTCTGCATTTTCTTCGCACTCTTTTTCTTGCTTGTAAAACAAACAAAAAAAATCATATCATGTCTTATATACATAAAGCTCTTGCCTATAAAATTTCATTAAATAGTATTAAACAAATAATATACTAAGTGGATTTACAACTTGCCTAATTTTCAAACCAAGACATAATAAATATTCATTATTCTTGGCCACACATTCTTCACAAAATCGCTCATAATCTGTCACTAGAATTTTAGTATTGTGATCACTATCATCTAATTTGTACCTTAAATTATTTTTCTTCATTTCCTGATGTCCAAAAAACAATAATGTATAAATTAGCAACTTGATACAAAGATAATTAACCGTAACATAAATTGCATAAATACAAATTTATGAGGTCCCAATTTTAATGAACAGTCATTAAAACACATACGAAGTCTAAAGCACTGCAAACAAAAACAATCATTAGATGTTGTGGGTATTTCAGTCAATGGATATTAAATAATGGTTCCCTATAGAAATTATAGATGCATAAAAAACTTAGCAATGTATTTGAATCAATCCATCAAATCTTTAGCAATAATGTTTTCATTCATGGTTCAATAAAAAAATCTGTATTACCAAATTTTAACTGGACATGAACTTGTAGCATGACAACCATTTTTTACAACTAAACCAATGCTTTGCTTAGGTGATAGCACCATCACTAAAAAATTTCTATGGTATTTGGTGATTCTTACTTCTATTGTTTTGTTATGTAATAATTTGTTCATAACATCTAGATAGATTCATGAAGGGGTAGATTTCATGAAAAATAATAGATATGTTGGAGTGGACAGTGAGTTACAAGCAAGGAACACCATGATTTGAGGACTAAGTAGTCAAATAGTAGTGAAATTCAAGATATATGCAAAACAGTGAAGAAAATTTGATCAAAGGAAAAAAAAGAAATGACCTTACAGTATATAAAGATACATATGAGATAGTTATTTCTAGTGCATAAAGTCAAAAGCACAAATGTTGATAACAATGATATCACTATTAAAAAGAATGTGAAGACAACAAAGGATGTGAGCAACATGTAATGCCAAAATAGTGGGGATATAATGAGGAGATGCTTCTATTGAAATGGGGAATCACTGTATTGATGCCTTGAGCATTGAAAAAAAATAGTGATCAATCATCAAGGATTGTATACTGTTACTATAAAAAGTGAAGGAATGGAGAACAAAAGACCATATCAGTGAGGGAATGAGTGCCACAGTGGGTGAAAGATCCAAGAAATGAAGACAACAATGAGAAATACTTTCATGGCAGTGAGTAGTCAATATCAAAGTAGTTCACAAGGCAATGGTATACAATAATATTACAAAATAGGGCTAAAGATAATGCCATATGAAGGGAAGACAATGCTAGTTTAGTAAAAAAGTGTAAAAGAAAACATAGAAACAATGTTTAACAATACTTCAATGATGGCTTTTATAAAGGATGCTATAACAATGGTAGTGATAAAGAACATATATAAAAGTAGTAAATAGTCTAGAGGAGCTATCAAGAAAAGATCATTGTCAAAGTAAAGAAATGATGGTATACATATTCATATTGCATACAATATTTATATATGAAAACATATTCATATTGCATTCATATATGAAAACATATTCATATTGCATTCATATATGAAAACATATTCATATTTCATTCATATAGCAATTTTGTTCAACATTAAAGCTTTGAAACAAGTATTTGTCTGAAGGTTTGTGTCCTTAAAACATAAAATGGTCTTAAAACAACATAAAAGTCTTGCATAAAAGGTCATAAAATGGGGCTCATCAATAATCATCTACATTTCTAGCAAGATCAAAATCCTGATCACTCATGTCTACATCTACTTGATTTTCTTCCTCATCTTCATTTGTGACATGTAATACATTCTCTCTCCCAATTTCTTCATTGGTAATCAAAATATCTTCTTCAAACAGTCCCTCATTGTATTCATCCACTTCTTCGAATGTTTCTTGTAAATTAACATATTTCCCATCAGGCATTACATCAACAACTTCCATGAATTTTGGTCTCAAACGAGACTCTGTTTGAATGACATATGACCAACCTGGTCTTCATACATCATCAATTATAAATGATTGGTTAATTTGAAGAGGGGAAACATATGACTCATTTGTCTCTGATAAAAATTGTCATGTATTTGCACATACAAATCCATACTCATCAAACTGTATTGTAGACGGTTGCATCCACTTACATTTTAATAATATATGACTATTTTCACCAAAATCCACTTGAATAATTTCTTGGATGAATCCAACATAAAATTTCTTCTCAATTTCATGAAGAAATTCAGCACTAACAACACAATCACAATTTGTCTTTCCTTTGTCTTTTTCTTCCACTCTTAAATGACTACCATAGGCCCACATTCCACTAAAACGCATAGCCCATAAATGTGGAGGTCGTGAAATCTCACTTTCCTCTATTGTTATATCATGACCTTCTTCTTTTTCATCATTGATTGCATTAGCAATCCATTCTTCAAATTTTGGAAAAGAATCACCTCCAATCAAATCATGACATTTGCACAAGCTTTGAGGTTGATGTTGCATCCAAGTTTGATTCTCTTCTTCATATTTTCTACATAGAATAATGACGTACAAATAGTAAGATTAATAATATAAATGTGTAAATGCAATTGAGTAAATAAATTAGTGTAATTTTTTTTTACCTATGCCACTTATCGAATGAAGATGTTTTTTGAAGAATAAAGGCATGTATTGCACTTCTTTCTTGATATGATAGCTTGAAGCAACATCCATTTCCTTCTAATACTTCACCTACAACTCTCTCATCTTCATCATCATCCCATACACGTCGATTGACATTTTTAAAATCCTTCATATATTCTATGCAAAATCCCATGGCCTCTTGCATTGAATATCCCTCAAAAATGTTGCCTTCTGGTTTTTCCCTAGTACAGACAATTTTTTTCAAAACCTTCATATATCATTCTATAGGATACATCCATCTCGTTCTTACTAGGCCACAATGCTCTAGTTCATATTCTAGATGTATCAAAAGATGCATAGAAATGTTAAAGATTGTTGGTGGAAATTCTCGTTCCAATAGACAAAGGACGTCAACAACCTCCTCCCTCAAACTATCAAAGTTCAAAGGATCTAATACATGTAAACTCATTCTCTTTAATATTAGGCCAAACCTTATAATTGTCAATCTTGGCCCCTTTTCCAAACTTGATATATTTACCACAATAGGTAAAATATTCTCGATTATGACATGATAGTCATGGGTCTTGAGGCCTCTTAAGCTATTAATGTCAGTTTGGCTTCTGATGCTCCTACTTACATATCTAGTGGGAAAGTGAATCTAAGACATCAATGGTAAGAATTGTGCATGTTGTTCCTTTGTCCAAACATAAGGAGCACTAGGTTTTCTATATTTTTCATTATCATATTTTTCAACCCAAAGATTTCGACAAATCTTTATTTCTCAAAATTCTTCACATGATGAAATAGTTTCAAGAGCACTAAAAATATTTTCTATAATAGCATAAGCTATATTTTTCTTAGTATGCATAAAGTCAACAGTGTGCCTAATGGCTATATCCTTAAAGTATGGCAACTTATACAATATGCACAACCATTTTACACCACTTTCATTACATGGATCATATCTACTACCACAATCCCATCATTTTCAATAAATGACATTATTTTTTGTCCATTCTCAACAATGTAATCACCTATTATTATCAATAGTGTTTAACAATTCTCTTCTTGACCATTGCAAGATATTTTTTGTTGACAATATGGATGATCCATTTTAAGGTAAGCACAATGTCCAAAATAAATACACTTATGCAAACTTCTTGAGTGCCTCACAAAATCCTTAAGTTTGCAAGAAGGAAATCCATGGTATCCATGAATAGAGAGACCAGACAATGTGCCATATGCAAGAAGATCATGAATCATAAACAATAAGGAAGCTCTTAAAGTGTATTTGATTGAATGACCATCCCTTAAAGATTGAATTGCTTCAATTCCTTTCCACAATTCCATTAGCTCATCATGTAATGGCTCTAGATAAGCATCTATTGTATTTGAAGTCACACTTTTCTTTCTTGGTATAATCATTAAGAAAAATGGTTTAGTTGCTAACCATGAAGGTAAGTTATAATTTATTAGAAACACTAGCCAAGTTGACCATTTAGTACTTTGATCTAAGAATTGGTTCAACCCATCTAGAGCCAAACCCAACCTTATATTATGAGGATCTTGAGAAAAATTGAGCCATATGTTATCAAATTCTATCCATGTCTTCGAATTAAGCACATGTCATTTTTTTCCATCAGTGCTCTTATTTTGGGCATGCCACTACATAAGTTCAACAATGTCTCTACACATATACATTCAAAGTAATCATGGGATTATCAGAAAGTGGCGAAGAACCTTTCTAAGAACCACAACTTATTTTAACCCTTGTCTATACCTCGGTTCATGAAATTTCATATATTCACTCTCTTTTGCAATATTTTTGCAAAATAATACACAACCATTCATACATGTGTGGATTTTTTCATACCCCAAGCCGAGCTTACTGATTTTCTTTTTATATTGACATCATTTTGTTGGCAATGTGGAGTCAATTGGTAACAAATAACTTAATAATGCCAATAACTGATCTACACTCTCATTTTTCCAACCATGCACCACTTACAAGTTAAGAATTTGAAGGATTGTTGTCAAATTACTTAACTTGTAATTAGCATATACAGGCTTTAAAGAATCATCCATTGACTTGGCCCAATCATCGTTTAGACCCTCATTCAACATTCTATCAACTTCAAACCCTTTGTCAAACATTTCTTCCTCTTCATCTATGTTTGTTGCATCTTCATCTCTCACAGTCTGCCATTCTATCATATCTTCATAACAATTGTAAGCCCAAGGGCTTATACCATTATGCCCATATCTTATCATATGTTGATAAATCATATTTTTTTTTTCACCTTTCCACCAAGACAATTTTTACATGGACATGGATATTTGTCAATGTACCTCTCATCAACTACTCTCTCATCATATGCATGATATTGATTTGTCGTCAGCCTTTGACGCTCATCCATCTATAATATTATGCATTCTCGTATTAATTTAGTTTCTAATTTAAAGAAAAAAACATAAATCTAAAAATAGATATGCCAAAACATTGTTGAATGTAGTCACTTTTAGTACATACCATAATAGAAAGAAGAGGATATAATGAGTTATTGTTCTGAGATCTGTCTTACATTCATTTGAAGTTTACCTACTAAGAATGGAATATGCATGTGTTTCCTATCAGCTTACTTTCAGAAATGAGGGTTTCAAATTACCTTTGAATTCACTGCAGAAAGCCTCATTGACTTCAAATTCATTGTAGTAAACTCCGAATTCCTTTCCTGCATTTTTAAAAGTCTCTAGGTCCTATCCAAACAAGCTTTATCACCCATGCAAGTGCTTCAATACCTATCCATGAGAATAAAAAATGCCAACAACAATCCAATTTCATTCCCATGCCAACAATTATACATTTTACAAGTTCTCTAACTTATAAAGATAGACAAGTTATGTAATCCACTCAATAAATAACATTTAAAGGTTTGTCATCTCTGACTTATAATCTGTTTTTGAGTTTAGCTAATACAACTATTTTTTTTGTTTAGGGTTTAGGGTTTTTTTTTAGTTCAACTAATACAATTGTATCTTATAAGTTGTTTTTGAGTTCAACTAATATAACTTTATCTTCATTATTGAAGAACTAGCATTCGTCTTGTCATAATTCTTTGGCAGAACTATAGTAACATGGGGTTATTGTAAAGAATATTATAAATTAAAGGATTAACATTTATCTAGTCAAGCTAGGTAATGAAAACCATATATATGTGGTATTTGTCTTCTCGGAGACAACAATCCTTATTCAGTTATCCATTACTGATTCTTATTCTCTTTTTTTTTGGTATGATCTATGCATGCTATTTTTCATTGTGCTAGTTGTTAGAACTAAAAAATTTCACATTTTTCACTAGCCTCCACCCACTAATCCTCCATATTCCACAAAAAAATGTCACATTTTAATTTTATGATCAACACAAATTGTTGAAATTTGTGTGACAAGATCAATTTTGTAGCCCACATTGCCAAATTGTCACACCCATAAATAAGTTTGAGACTCCATAATTTTTCCTCATTCCTAAGTAAAAATTAGCACTATCAGCCTAATAATGCATCATCGGTGAAAAACCCATCATAGCCTATCTAGTGGCTTGATGAAAATAGTTCATAACCTAGTATCTATGTAACAACACCCTATCGGGCTAACTCCTAAGGCATTCCCCCCAATAGACCGATAGTCAACAAAAGTAAGCACATCATTGTAACACATGAACATCGGTGGAAGGAATGTCTACATTCCCCCGACGGCCTGATATGATCATAAATTATCAATAATTATTATATATCGGGGGAATTAATGTGTATCGAGGTAATATATTTTGGCATTCCGCAGATAGACTGAAGGAAATTTGTTCATTGGTGGAGAGGGTGGCTATCAGTGGAATAAGGATTGCAGTCTCATCGATACAATGATTTTGATTGATTGCTAAATAATGTGACATCTCAAGGCATCATCGAGATATTTAAAAATAAATGCTTCCCTCTAATGACAACACTGAAACATGTGGTGTATTTATGATCCAGAGTTGAAGTGAATTATATTGCAATTTGATCACATAATTGTTGCACAATCTAGAAAATTTTGCTAAGGACAAAAGTAGAAAGGAAAAGCTTAGAGTTCTCACATAGTAGAAACCAGTGGAGGAAAGACCCAATCAAGTACACCAACCTTAGCTAAGAAGTTGTATTTTTCAAAAGATTAAGAATTCGAACAATGGAGGAAAATGTAGAAAAACTCAGAGCTAAGAAATAGAAAATTGAGAAGAGACTCTTGAATCAAGACCTGATAGATCAGTGCCCTAGATTGGGGCCAAGACCTAGGAGGAGTGCTTCAATGAATCCTTGAATGGATAGATTATTATATAAACATAAAGGATCTGGGGATATTTGGACACCGCGACGCAGGTATGGGATTTTCATGTATCATTACAGGAAACAATTTAGGTTTCAGTGAGTCTGCAACCTATGGAGGTTGAACTTTGGAAGACTCGTGGTGCCTAATGTGTTCATAAATTTAGAATTAATTAAAGCTCTGACTAGCAGATATGACCCCAAGAGGATTAACTATCCAAACACATAATGGGGCTAACATGCTTGTTATTTCTGAGGATTTAATTTCTAATGCGTTTTAGTTGGAGTGTCTTATAAACTTGCCATTCACCATTAGATATCTCTTGACAGAGTATCACCATATGGATACCAGCTACAAACGATGGAAACTACCCTTTCATAGTCCTAAGAATGGAGGAGGCCAACTATGGAGGTTTTTGAGTAATGAAAACCCTCCTTTTCATGAGGACGTATACACTTATTATTCAGTTGGTTAGGTCTTGGGAGTAGAGGTTCCACCCCTCATGTCTATTTCCCTAATGGTCTTAGCTGCAAACATATAAAGCAATGATGCCAAGTAATTCAATTATCCTAGATACTTGGCCAATGACATAAACAAGGAGCTTGAAAAGATTAAAAACAACAGTGAATATATTCATTTCAAACATTATTCTTTGTTCATTCATTTGCACATGCATGAGGGAAATTTTATAAGGGTCTAGTCTCAAGAATTAAAAATAAAATATACAACTGAAAATGGGAACCTCAAACCTATACAAATGTGGAATTCACTATGGGATAGTCAATTTGGTAGATCTCATTATCTTTATTTTGAGGAGTTTTTTGTGAAACCATTAATGGAGTTGTTGGGATATCCACGTGATTATAACTTATCCCTAGAAGTGAAAAAGTTTCTAAGACCAACGGAAAATGTCCCAAGGAATAAGGTGAATCATAATTTGGGAGACTGGTATGTTTTTTCTGACTGCACAATGATTAGGGTTTATGGGCTTGAAGGAACTCCACACTTGTTGCCATGAGTAGTTCCTAATAGAATTGCCTACTTAGAAATTGTGAGGCAATTGACAAAATATGATGCCAAAAATCTGAATGGACACAACAAACAATTGATCATGCCTAGTAAGTTATGTTTTGGAGACTTTATAGTGGTTACAAATGAGGGATATGAGGAAATTACTGCTAAATTAGCATAGTATAACCTCCCTCTAGGTAACAAAAGGAAAAAATTTGATGCAGAAGGCTTTATTCACAAATCAAGGTTATCACTGGGGTTATCAGGATATGAGCATGTATTCTCAGATGAAGATGTAATTAGAAACCATGATGAAGCCTCTACCACTAAAAGAATGACTATACATAATAGGGTTATGCTTGGTGAAATACAACATCCTCTAGCGATAATTGAGCAACTCATTGCTCATATGGAGGAAGTGGTAAAGAATGTGCCTTAATTTCTCTTTGATGCCCCTCATGCAACCTATTTAGGAGTGTAGGTTGAAGATATAGAGCCCTTAGCTTATATACCATCACAACCAACTCTTGATGTGAGTTTTTCTGTAGATACTGATATGAGTGAAGAAGAGGAGAGTGATGAGGAAAGTGATGATGAGGAAGAGAAAGTACAACAAATAAGTGCTCCTATAATTGCATAGTATGAGCCTCCTCAAGAACAAAATATTGAAAAATTTGAAGCATCAGATGAATTATTAGATGATGTTAGGGTCAAGGCTAGACAAGAGTTCATTTCTGATGGAGATTTTGTTAAGTCTCTTGAGTTTAAATCATTTTTTTATGAATAAAAAGGCAATAAAATGAGGCAAAAGATGTTGGATCTCACTCATGAATGAGAAGCTAATGTTTTGGAAGAATTGGAAGAAGAAATAGACAAAGAGATGGAGTCCATCACTCCTGAGAGAGGGAGAGAGTTACTCCAAGAAGCTAGAGTATTACTTTTTCCCAGATGGGATATAAGCTTTGCAATTGTGTTTGATAGTTTCAGAAAGAGAGGATATAAAATAATGAATTTAACAGACAAAGTAAGTGAAAATATGTATTCAGGATTTGGATACAATCTAGATGAGGCCGCCCTTCTTATTTAGTCACTGTACCCCCATGAAAAAGACTAGTTTTGATTGATAATCCAAACCAAATGTTTAGAAATATCTTGGTTCAAAGAGTAGGGGATACCAACCCCATGGAGACAGTAGAGTTGAATGTCAATGTGGAAAATATCACCAAGGCACAGATTGATAAGTTGGTTAAAGAAAATGGCAGGTTGAAGAAGGAATTAGCACATCAAAGAGAAAGATCATCTTCCTCTTCCACACTAGAATTGTATTTTTTGTGGCTTGAGCAAGATAAGAGAGTATTCAGTGCAATGGCTGATACAACTTATTGGAAGAATTTCCACCTGAAATCTTAGCTAAAATGTAAAGAATTGGAGAAGGAAGTCAAAACCATCAAGTATAATACTACATCCGAAATGATCAAGGGAAGATTCAATAAGATGATGAAATGTGAAGATGAATATTGGAGGAAATTTAAATAGGTACACTTAGCAATAGAGGAGAATGAATGATTACAGGGGAGAATAATGGAAAAGAGACAAGAGCTTCAAGACAAGAAAATATTGAAAGGACAGATAATGCAGACACATAAAAAATTGGTAGAAATACATAATGGATATCATAATAGGCTCATGGAGGATCTTGACTCCTTCAATTTGACTTTGACACTATGATGATATGAGAAATCCTCAAGAATATGATGATTGAAAGGAAGAGTTTAATGCCCTTCCGACTACTACATTACAAGAGATTAATGATGAGGATATCATTTTACAAAATACTCACAAGCAACTCAAGAATATGATGTATAGGGAGTATGATATGAGAAAAGTGATCTGCAATGCAGATACTTATGTTGAACAAGAATACATCCATCACCTCTCTACATTCAATTTGTTCCTCAACCAAACTATGGATACACCAGACACAGTAGGGAAACCATCAGGATGAAAGGAGTTAACCGACATCAAGAGTACCATATCATGGAGTAGAAGCTTTGAAAATATCTTAGGTGGTCATGGGCTTCTTCTTGGAGATTAACGGATTGGTGTATTTAGTTTCTGCAATATTTTGTTTTCTTAATTATGTTTAGCTATCAAACAACATGAATTTTTGTAATGGGTTTGTAGCTTGTTGCATCTCACATATATAAGAGAGACCAAGTCCCAAATGAATCATATCAAAAACTACTATTATAATGCATATTATTCAAAGATAAATATAATGGAGAAGGTTATGCATAATTGTTGATTTACTTTCAAGTGTTCAACTATTGTGTGGATTTATATGCTTATATGTTATTTGGTTGTCTCTAAAGTGGCTGTTTATAGTATTCAAATTGAGTGTGTGGAAATAAATTTAATTTTTCAATACAGATTTGTTGTAGTTGTGTGATGTTGTTGACTAGTTTCAATGTACAAAAGAATTAAAATTCCTTTTAAGAAATCAAATTTTATAGGTTCATGTTTGGATTAAAGTCATTTTGAATATATTGTCTTAATTACTATGTTATACAGGGATGCATCCCCTACCCCAAAACCCATTGTCCCTGGGGGATGCAAAGGGGACGTCCCCCAGCCATCCCCGAAACAACCCAACTAGTAGGAAATGGGAGGAAACATCCCCTTCCCTTTGGGGAAATTTCCCTATCCCAGTATGGATGGGGGACGTTGGAAACATCCCTCGTCGTACTAGGCTACAGACAAGGAGCTTCCTAGGTTAAAAAAACATTTAAATTTTTTATTTTTAAACTATTTGGTCCTCCTTTCTAAGGCAATTTTTGAGTTTGGGTTGCTTGACATTTTGTCAAACACTTGGCATGCAAAGTGACTGAGTTCTGATTTCCAAATGTTTATGCTTGTGTTTGATTGAATTTTAATGTTAAATCATTTGCATAAAACATAGAAATGATAAGTACTATCATAACATTAAGAAATATGAAAAAATTCAACCTCAAATCTAATTTTATTTGCACTATATCAATTTTGAATGCATTGCATTCCAGGTTTGATATAAGTCTAATTTGATTACAGCAGCAAATATTTCCTTCAAAATATCATTTATATTGATTCCCAATGAAATACAAACATACCCGAATCATTGGCTACAATAATAACTAATAAATTTAATGACATTTATTATGTTGTTTTACTATTGCCCTCACGATTTATTTACATATTGATATTGTTGTTATCAATTATTAATTTATTGACATATCTCTCTCTCTTTCCCTCTCTCTCTATAATATATTAATAAATTAAAAAAACCATATATATATGTATTTTATATGTCGTCATCCCCTATCATCCCCTAAAAATGGCCCCATAGGAAATGTCACGGAAATGTGTCCCCTGTCGTCCCCCCGTCTTCGCCCCCAAAATGCTGTGGAACATAGCTTAATTGGTTTCCTTTCACAACTTCACAGTAGCATAAGGGGATATCACTAGGATTACTATGAAGAGTCCAAATAACTGACATACTTGCATATTTGCATAAGGTGCAAACATTCAAAGTGCCCAAGTGTTTGAGTTAAGCTGAAGAGTGAATCTACCTATCTTACATAACCCTATTTCCAAGATCATTATTCATCCCTCCACTCCATCCACCCAATAGAAGTAGGCACTGGTCATAATTAGATATTACATACAAAATACAACTCACAAAATTGAACTCTCAATTACTCTCACTAGTATTTAGTCATTAAACTCTACATCTACTTCATCTCATGTGCCATAGTAGGTAGATTGCTCAATCTAGGAACCATATCTATTTGCAAATCTACCTTATTGTCTAGGTATACCTGCCTAGGTCTGGCAGAGCCTAAAGAGTAGAAGGTAAGATCAGTCCTACTTACCTTGTTCATGGGCCAAAGGTGTATTAAGGGATTGGCACCCCCTTATGGTTTAAAAGTTTCACTTTTGAGACCTAACACTAGTGATGATGGCCCAGGCTCATTTTTTCATCAAAATATATGCATGACTTCCATGGTTTAACTACATCTCACTATCCTTTCCATCATGAGAAGGTAGAGGTAGATTTCAACAAGAGCCTCCATTGTTTGAATTGGCATCAAACAATACCTTCAACCTCAACTTATTTCATTAGATATAATGACATTTCCCCAATTGTCTGTATTAATTAATCACACAATAAGGGGCCTTTAGAGCCCAATGGTACCTACCCAAACTACATGTACCTTTGAAGTTAATGAAAATCACAGGAAGAAGTGAAAGTGTTAGGAAGGTAGGTCTATTTCATCTAGATTTTTTTCATTATCGAAATACATCTACCTTAATTGATGCAAATCTATTTATGAGATTTATGCATGATCACTATTGTTATCTATGCTCTACTGGTTTGATATGCCCATGATTTTTTTCCTACAGTACTTGACAAATGACTCTCTATGAATAACCAAAGTATAGTGCTTTAATTGCTTTCAAACATAAAGTGGGTGGTAAGTGTTGCTTTATGTGATAACCATACATGACTTAGATAAGAAATGGGAATCTCACTTATAATATTTTCTCAATGAATTGGGATATTGTATGCAAATACATGATGTCTATATTTTTGCTTTTCCCTTTTTAGGTGCACTCTTGAAAGCTCCTAAGTGGTTGAAGAGACTAGTTGGTGTCAATTTTGGATTTGGAGGAAAGCTTGCTTCATTCTAGCCCTATACAACATCACATAATGTTGTTGGCTCTTTTGAGGTAGAGTACAATTTATTCTTTGGTACATGTCATTAAGATGATATATGGTCTTTTTTTTTTCTATTTTCATAGGTATATATACACAATCTCATTACTGAGGACAGTCTGGTGCTTCGTTCAATAGAGTTTGAAGTTGCAATAGTAGATGGTGAGAAATCATCATTGCGAGCTTTGTGCGATAAGAAGTCTCAAGATTCTCCATTAGTTATTTATGGATACTTTTTGAATGGGATTAATAACAATTTACATTCATCTATATTGTTTCACTTGCAAATTTTTGGTTTTTGCATTGATTTAGTTTGGAAGAAGAGAGGGAGACATGGAATTTCCTAAGAGTCATGTTTGAAGATGAAGGAAATACTAGGACAAAGCTACTTGAGCACCTTGTATTTCAAGTGCAGTCAACAAAGAATCAAGACTTATAGGAAGTTCAATCTACCAATATTGATGATATTAGCATTGAAATAATAAAAAATTCCACTCTTGATGATACAACACAATTAGATCCATCAGTTCGGTCAAAAGGTGGAAAAGATGTTACATCCCCTAAAGACAATGGCAGGGAGTTTTTTGATAATTTGCATAGTCCGAAAGAAGATTCCTCACTTCCTCTCACTAAAAATGATTTTGTTGCTGGGAAGGATACCCTAGGAAATGAAGAAGAGGTGCAACATGAAGCTACTAAAGATTTGACTGAATACTTAGAATGCGATGAAGCCATTCAAAGTTCTTTAGTTGTTGATGATTATAAGGGAGCAGTCATGCAATGCTTTTCAACAAACAAGATGGCAGATGCACTTCTCATTGCTCATGTCAGGGGGAGTTCTTTACGAGAGAAAACTCGTGATGAATATTTAAGAAAAATGAATTGTTCCTATCTTAATGTTATGCTTCTATACTAATTACATGGCATTTGCAATGTCTTAAAGTCTTTTATTTTTTTATGTTTTACCCTCCTTCTTGTATTCAAATATCTTGATTTTAGAAGTCTCATTGGCTCTATTAATTATCTAAAATATATTTCTTTCTATGGAATATTTTCTAAGTTAACACTATTAGTGCAAGTGGTTTCTGCTATGGTCAATAATGATCTTATTGGCCTTGTGAATAGCAGGCCTTTGAAATCCTAGAAAGAAACTCTTTCTTTACTTTGTACAGTAAGTTTTTTTTACCACAAAAATTAGTTAAATATAAAATTATGTAAATTGGATAATATAGTTTTGATTTGGAGCAAATTGTACTTGACAATAAGTTTTTTTATAACTCATTTCTAATTTCTGTGAGTTATAGTTTGAAGTTTTTGATATAATGAGAAAGCGTACAAATTTATGCATTGTATCATATAGTTGTGTATAGTATTTTCAAACATTTATCATATTTGTATCATAGATACAAGACTTGGACGTAAAATAGTCTTGGCAGGCTGATTTTTTACTTAAGACTTGGAGGACTTGGCACAGACTTGGTAGGCTGACTTTTTGACTTGGACGTTAAAGAAAGATTTTCAAATCAACTAAACCCTACCCCACAAAGTGATGTGTGTTTTCCATTATATTTTCATTGAATGCTCTTGGAAAAGAAATTAAATTAGCTATGATGGTTTTTTGTTCACTGTTGCCAATTGATTCTAAGTTTTCTTTAAGAGGCTTGGGGTTGTAAGATAAAAGGGGTCTCTTGTAGTCAATAGAGAAAGAAATTCAATCCTTGAAGAGATTGTAACAAAGATGTGATAATCACAAAGCACAAGGTTCAAAGCAATGAGATCATAATGTAAAAACAAAAGTGACAAATTATGTTTCTATTAGAACAATGATTTTAAGGATTGTCTATGAAGAAAAATCATCATAAGATAATAGTGAATACAAACAATGACAGTGCCAATGAGTTATCAATACAATGAATAAAGATTTCCAATTTTAAATGCATGATAACAATAGTCCAAGGCATGCAAGGGATAGGAATGAAAGACAATATATAGAGGGAAAATAGTTGCAAATGATCACTGTTATATCAAATCATATGAGTGTCAGAGGATCATAGAAAAATGAAGGATATAATAGCATTTGTTATGAACATCGTGTGATCTGATATCATGCACAAATAAGATGTAAAAGACCATGGAATAGAGTGAAAAGGGTTCAAAGTCAATGAGATTCATTCAATGTCAAAGAGCATTATCATTATATCAATGAAAGCACAAGATTGTAACAACAATGAAGCAATGGAAAGCAAGAATAGTATATGCAACATCAGGATCACTGTCATAAAGGATGAATATTAGCATGAGGTTTTAGGATTCAACATTTCCACTTACCTTTAGATTGTAACCTTGTTTAATGTCCTACCATTTCTTGAATGATATTAGTGTTGCAACTCATAAAATGTTGCTCAACAAGCTCTGGTGTTACAAAAATGGAAACCACCACTCTTTGTATTCAATGGTTGTTTCCTTCATCAGCCTTGCAATTGGAAAACCTTAAAACACATGTGGAACCTAAAATACCAAATTTTTTATTAAAGTTCGAAACTTCCCTCCAACGTGCAATCACAATGTTTTATGCCAAAAATCAACTGTTTGAGATTCCCTCCAAATGCATACATGACCCGATAGACCAAGGCACCAAAACTACCTTCTTCTTTTTTTCTACCAAAAATACCTATTTTTAAAATGCACCAAAAATTAATCTTCATTTTTAGGGGAAAAAAATTCATCTATCTACATTGTCATTTTAATATAGGTTGTGAAAATTAAGATAAGCATGATGTGCTCCTAAAATTACTAGAGTTCAAAAGCCTCGAAACGATCCCAACATTTTTCCCCATTCTACTATGTGTAGGTGATTTCATTTGTGTGGAGCTTGCGGGAGGCTAGACTAATCATGAGTTGTATTTCTACCACTTTGGTTCTCATCAGCTTTTGTTTCTTAAATTAAAGTATTCTTCTTGTTGTTCTAGTTCTTTAATTATTTCCAATTTTCTGTTATTGCTTAAAACTCTATTTATCGAGTAGATTAGTAAATTCCTTGTCAGTCTTTACTATATTTTGAACTATCTATCCATACGAATTCCAACATCTGACCGAGATGCCAGTGCACCATGCTATTTTTTGTCTTCTATGTTGAAGTCCTCTAGAAGAGAGCTACCTAGACTACGGTCCAAACTCAAGAATTCACTCACTTGATTCCCTAAGCCTCTAAAGTTGACAAAAGGATGGTGGTAGGTTAATTGACCTTCCTTTTCACCCTCCTAAAATAGTAAACTTACCCTAAACAATCCTTAGTGCAAGGTAGATCAGGGTAGATGATCATTCTAGACCCTCTCATGAGCTATGCTCTTGAGTGATTGGTCCCCCTCCTCTACACTACTACAACATGTGTTTCTTTAGGATCTTCTTGAAATCTAGCCATACGAAAAATTGCATGCATGATATCCAATCTATATTTTCTTTGATCAACCTTAGGTGAATCATCATATTTTCTCAATTTACAACTAGTCACCATAGGAGTACATACCGGTTTGAAGTCTTCCATTCCAAACTTCTTCAACATCTTTTTGACATACTTTTCTTGTGAAATAAAAAAGACTTTATTTGTTTGATTAATTTGTAACCCAAGGAATAAATTCGTCTCCACAAACATTGACATCTCAAACTCTTTCTGTGTCTCTTCAACAAATTTATTACACATAGGTCCATTTCCTCTGAAGATAATATCATCCACATATACAAACACTATCATTATTTTTTCTTCCTCAATTTTGAAGTAAAGATTACTATCTATGGTTCCTTTACTAAATCCTTATATCAGATATATGTCCAATCATACATACCAAGCTCTAGGACCTTGCTTTAATCCATATAATGTCTTCTTCAATTTACAAGATAGCTAAAATCTTTCTGGTTGTTCCATGTAAACCTCTTGTTCCAATTCACCATTCAAAAAAGTAGACTTCACATCCATTTGATAAAATTTAAAGTCCTTGTATGTTGCAAATTCCAAAAACATTCTAATAGCTTCCATCCTAGCAACTGGAGCAAATGTATCCTCAAAGTTTATTCCTTCCACTTGTGAGTAACCATTACATAAAATTCTTGCCTTATTTCTCACCACTTCTTCATTCTCATTCAGCTTGTTACTGAAAACCCACTTAGTTCCAATTATGTTCTTGTTTGCTTATCCCAAGTCTTCTCAATCTTCATAAAATCTTCTTCCATCACCTTCATTCGATGTTCATCTTTGCATGCCTCACTATTTTAGGTTCAACTTTAGAAATTAAACATAGATTTTCCTCAACTTTAGTAGCTCTGCTTCTTGTCAATACCCCTTTCCTCTTGTCTCCAATGATATTTTATCCAGAATGATTCTTTTGCACATACTTAGGAGTCTTAGGGGTCTTCTCCAGAGCTTCTTCCTCTTCATTTTGCACTTATTTTTCTTTAGCTTTTTTAATCTTCTTCTTCTCTGTAATTAGGTTCATTTGACACATTCATTTATTGCAATTGAATTCTGCAAATTTTCATCAACATTAACATTTTCACTTTCAACAGTCTTTCTTATCCTTTTGTTGTAAAATTTGTAAGATTTTCTTTTAGTGGAATATCCAAGGCACTAAAAATGGTAAAAAAACACAATATACTCGCGATGTCGGCCCACATTTTGCATATTCTCCTAGTTCTACGTGTGCTTCAACAAAAAGTAGCTTTTTGAAGATTGAGTGGAGTGTCCATGCATGATTTTTAGATTCCACCACCTTTTTCATGATCTTTCCACCACCTTTGATAGCGGATTTTTCACATTGAAAGGCATATAATATCAATTCAATTTTGAATTCTAGTGATAATTGATATACAATTGAAGTTTGGAGGGGAACAAGCTTTTGAAAAAGTCAAATTGTTGAGGAGTTTGAGGAAAGAAGAAGCAAAGGCTACATAATTGGGTAGAACTCATCCATTTGAAACTTTGGTTTTTTAGGTATGTGAAACCTTTGTACATTTTATTTCATTCTATGATGGCTTGCTTTCATTTTTGTTGTTTTTCATATTCCATGTTGATCATTGTTTGTTTGTCATGTTACAACCTTAGGATGACAATGGAAATTTTAAATTACACATTTCTATACACTTTCCAATTACATTTTAAAACCGCATCTCTTTGAGGCATTTTGTTATTTAACAATTGACTTACTTTGTGTATGCTTCCAAAGCTTTCATTGAGGTATTTTGTCAAACAATTATACAAAGTAGTTGATTGCCTTGTCTATGCTACCAAATTTTCCATACAAGTCTCTAAAAAATTGGAATATACTCGTAATGAAATAAGGGGGGGCTGCAACACACAAATACAGAACTCCAATATGCAAACACAATTTACAATTTACAATTTCATCAAGACTTCTTCATTCAACATATTCACATTGTTTGACGTAGCATACCAAAGTCACTCAATTCGGTATAATTCCACTCACACAACCTTTCAACTCACAACACAACACACATCAGGGACCCATTACAGAGCCTTTCAACTTATCCAACAATCACCAATGCTTTTTTTGTACCAAACTACACAAATCAGGTTTTCTACGCTTTTAAGGGCCCAAATTAGCCCACTTTTACAAAGGGACCACCTTCAAAACTTTTTGTAATCTCTTGAAACCTTGGGGAAGCACTTTATATATGTCAAAACTTCAAATTACAGAATTAGATTGCAAAGATTCAATCATTTACCACCCAAACCATAAAACCCCCTCCCTAGGCTTAGAAACCCTAGGTTTTATTGAATGTAGCACTTGCCAGACACTCCAAAACTTGAAAATTGTTCCAAAAAGCCTAAAATACCATGCTCATAATCAATCTAACATAAAATAATGCTGCCCAACTCATAAACTCAATTTCACTCACCAAAACCTCATTTTTCTTAAGGAAAACTCAATATTTCCTCGTTTGGGTTGATGCCCAATCCAAGGATCATCCTGTTAATATTATGGATGCATAGCCCCTGAAGCTCCAAAATATTCAATGAAGGACTTTAGTCATGAAAGATAATCAACCACAAAGATAATTTTTGCAATAATGGAATGTTGATTAAAGATTCTATTGATATGATGAAATTGATACGTTACAAATGAACACGATGCCTGATTATATAGGCAAGAAGTAAAACCTAATATGCATGAGATGTTGCCAAGTGTTATAATCTAACAGCATGTGACAACATGTGAACCCTATGTAGATGATTATTAAATGTTGAGACAAGTTCTAGAAGGACAACTCATCTTCTAGAAGGAATCTTATCCCACCAAACAAGGAAGGGAATATTATCCCATTTATTAAATGATTTATCTAATAATGCAACCTAGGACTTAATGATTTATGACCTAAGTTAACTTATGCTAGTGTAATAATTAATTAATTACACTAACACCCTCCCATAAGTTCAACTTAGGGAGAAATATGCAATGATTATGCAGAGATGATGATGATGGGTCCCAGCTATGAGGCCATGTTAGGTACCCATGTACATGAAGATGTAGAAAATCTCCCACAACTAGAGAAAAGGGGAAAACCCAATGGGAACAAAACCCCTCTCCAAAAAGGAGATGAAAATGCAAAAAAATGTGAGATAGGATGGGAAGGATGGAGGACTCCCAAATACCCCCCAAGTACACCATATGTCACATGGATACAATAGAGAGACTAAATGGCCCCCCCAGAAGATGTGATCACCTATAGAAATGGTAAGTGTCTGAATACAGAATAAGATCTAGTGTCGACAAACAACTTGTCTCCCTTTCGGAAGAAACAAAACCAATTGCAAGGGCAGAGATGATTCCCATTCCAGATAGGAATTGAAGGAAGGAAGGATGAAGAAGGATGATGATGTCTCTGAACTCTGCTCAAATGTCTCCTTGCCTAATGAAGATGCCACAATCAACTCAGGTGCATGCCCAATCAATGAAGAAAGTGACAAATCAAGACGATACAGAAACTGATGCGGAACAATATCCAAAGACAAAGATGTGATGGTTATGATGGATGTGATGGAGCCTTGATAGCCCCCCTGAATGATGTGTCCTCAAAACCATTGAAGGAATTCTGAAGCAACGAAGGTGTCCAAACAACAAATCTCCTGCTAGGAAGAAGAAAATCCAATAGTGGATGCTGAAGAAACCTCAAGTCCTAAATGAAATAACAGGGAAGAAGTCTCGTATCTGAAATCTCTGAAGAGAAACCAAGTGCCTCCAATATAGTCTCTGGATCCCCAATCAAGGTCAAGACAAAGGAATGAGGAGACTCAAGAGAACTCGCCAAAGTGTGATTTGAATAGAGGAGTGATATCCCCTCTAGATTTTCCTCCAAACCTGTAGAAGTAGCCAAGTCAGTGATATCTGAAACAAAGCCATCCTGTGATATCAAGTCTGGAAAATGAAATTTTCCCTGATGGATGATGATAGTGGAAGCCTCAAGCAATGATTCTGGACAAGGAATCACTGAATGTGAAGGGATACCAACTGTATTTGATGAAGAAGAAGCACCTAAGGGAACCTTGTCAACCTCTTCAGAAAGATCAAGGCAATCAACCTCCTGCAAAACAATATCATAATGGGGTACCTGATCTGAAACATGACATTTTGAATCATGACCATCGGGGAATGGTGGAGTATCTGAATCTCCATAGATCTCCCAAATCTTAGTCCAAAGAATGTGAGGACAATCACAATGATCGATTGATCTCAAAACATCACAGTCAACTTGCATAGCAATGATCTCTAAGATAGTGTACCTACTGCAACTCCAAGCAAATTTCTAAACACCTTCACTTGGATGGGGAACTATACCATATAGATGAGGCAATAGATCAAGTGAATGAAGATGGTGGCAAATCCCATCTCGCCATTTCTGATAGTTACCCTTGTGCAACATAATCAAAGGAGAATAATATGCAAGCCCCATAATGAAATTTCTCCACAAAACAAAGACAAATGACCTTCAACAGAAAATAGATCACTTCCAAAGAGATATGCAACTGAGAATATACCTCCAAGATCAATAAATTATGCTTCAAGCTTCAGGATGTCTTAGGAATCAGGAAAATGCACCAAATTGAAAAAAACTAATAAAAGATAACCAGAGTTGAAACCAAAGAAGGTGACTAGAATGATGAAAAAAAAGCTCTAAAGTATCTCCCGAATGCTGTTGGAATCACCAAAATCTGACAATCTGATGCGAAGATATGTGCCTCTGAGTCTAGAATGGAGAGTTGACTTTAGTTGACTTGAATTTTTGATGACAGCAGAATCTTGAAAAATAGAGTGCACCACTGAAAATTAGATTCCAATAGCTTTCCAACAGTATATTGTTTGCAAATTTTTGATATCGTATGTGGAAGATACGACCTGCAAAAGATTTCTACCTGATTGGATTTGTGTTGGCTAAATAGGAGCAAAAATCAAGCACCCTAGGGAAAAAAAATTGGCCCCCGGTCACTGATATGACCAAGGGGCTAGCTGGTAGTTTTAAAAAACTGGCCACCAGATATGGTGGCGACGGAGCAGGTCATCGGTGGCGGGATCTGGTGGCACGACTGGCAGGAGGATGCCCCGCTAGGTGATCGGCTAAGCCCTCAGTTCATGATGGGATCAGGGAGGAGCATAGACGTTGGTGGGGGCTAGAAAATTCGATAGCGGTGTTAAGGAGATGCCAGTCGACAAGGCCAGAATGATGGTCGGGAACAAATTTTGGGAACTGGACACCGGCGGTCGACGGAGCGATGATGATAGTGGATGATGGTGGATCGGATGTGATAGGGCCAACAGGAGGTGACAACGGCCGGATGACGCAGATGTGACAGGGGCCGACAACGAAGTCGATAGGAGTATTTGAATATTGCAAAAAATTGCAATTCAAATATAAAAAATAAAACACCGAAAATATATGAAATGTCGACCGCAGCAAAAACTATAGCCACAAAATTAATTTTTTTTGCCAACTGGTGAATAAAATGGTAGGTCAAACCCTGCAGAATAAATTTATGCCAAGACTATAGAAAAAAAATGCCCAATAATAGCTAGAATTTTTCTAAAAAAATTTTTCCTTGATGGAGGACTGAAAGGGGGATTTTTTTCTACAAAATTGTACAGATAGTACAAAAATTGCACACCTTAGATAACACCTCAACTGGCTCCCTGATGATATGTCTTTGATTTTGACAAATGAACAGGCGATCTATGGGTTTTGAGGCCTTCTAGACACAATGGAGAGGTCGGAGAGAGCCTGATCTGCACCAGAAATCAGCTTGGCTCCCGGGTAGAACCAACTAGCCTACAACATAAAACTCCTTCCCTGCAAGAATCTTGCACTCCAACTTCCTGGATCAAGGGTTGATGTTTCAATGGACTAGATCTGATACCATGTTAAGATTATGGATGCACAGCCCCTGAAGCTCCAGAATCTTCAATGAAGGAATTTAGCCATGAAAGATAATCAACCACAAAGAGAAGTGTTGCAACAATGGAATGTTGATTAAAGATTCTATTGATATGATGAAATTGATATGTTACAAATGAATGAGATGCCTGATTATATAGGCAAGAAGTAAAACCTAATATGCATGAGATGTTGCTAAGTGTTATAATCTAACAACATGTGACAACATGTGAACCCTATGTAGATGATTATTAAATGTTGAGATAAGTTCTAGAAGGACAACTCATCTTCTAGAAGGAATCTTATCCCACCAAACAAGGAAGGGAATATTATCCCATTTATTAAATGATTTATCTAATAATGCAACCTAGGACTTAATGATTTATGAACTAAGTTAACTTATGCTACTGTAATAATTAATTAATTACACTAACACATCCTCCATTCAAATTTTTTATGGCTTTTTATAAATTTTCCCTCCTAAAAAAAACCACTTCAACTCCCATAACTAACATTTGAAAGAGGTGACCATTGGTCTCCCTCTTTAATACAATTTTACAACCTTGGTGCAGGAGCACCTACACCTCATCCTCCTTATTTGATAACTTGATGGTAATTAGGAGGTTAATAGGTAGGTGGATGAGTCTTTGAGAATTTTTTGTTTTGAATAAGGTCAATCAAGACCACTAAGCATGTCTTAAGTTGAGTTTTTGAGTTTAGGTGTTAAAATGTGAAAAATGGTGATCTTACACTAAAGTATCTTTGTAGACTTTGAAGGGAAGTTTTTGAATTTACATGTAAAGTGTGTAAGATTAGTGTTTTTTGGATGTAATAAAGCTCATTTCAAGCCATTGGTGTAGTTTTAGTGAGTTATAGGTGTTAGGGGTGCAAACTTACAATATGAGTAATATTGTTGTTATATCATGTGTAAATGATGTAAACTTGGCCTTCAACGGTCATTAACTCTTCTATGGAAACTGTAACTCATGTAAGGGACCTTGTGACATCTGATTTAAGTGTAGGATGCATGATTTGAATGCTAGAAAAGAAATAGGAGTAATAAACCTATTGTTATAGTGAGTTTTGTGAACAAAAATGCATGTGAATGAGGGCTTAGGCCTAGGGTTTGGAAGAATTTCTATGGGAGGTCATGATGTTTTGAAATTTTAGGCATGTGTAGGGTTAATGTCATTTGTTCAAGTTTTTTTTAAAGTCTGGGAGGTTGTGGAAGTAGCATATTCAATAAACCCTCTTGAATAGTGCATAAAACAAGGGTTTTCAGGTTTGGCATGAATTTGTCCATACTAGAGGAATCTAGTTGTGGTTTTGGAGGTTTGGGAACCTAATAAATGCTTCCCAAAGGTTTAAATGTCCTTTGATAAGTTTGAGGGCATGTTGCTTTGCAAATTAGGCCTAATCAACCTAATTAGGTAACCCTAGAAGGGGTGTTTTTGGGGATTTTGTCAAATAGACTTGTACTTGACATTGAGATATGTGTAATAACTCTGAAATGGGTGTCTAAAACCATAAATATTTTCTCTAGTGTTTTGGAGAACATTTGAGTTATTGGGCACAAACTGAGTTTCCACTACTACTAGGGTTCAAGGGGTGAAAGTGTGAAATCTATTTTTTGATGATTTTCAAGCTTTGTAGGTTGTTTGCTTTGTTCAAATAGGTCATATTAATCTTCTTAGATGCCTCTTAAAGGAATGTTGTCAAATTGGTTGTGATTGAGCCTCCTAGGTCTACATCAAACCCTTCACTATTTGTTAATTTCACAACTTTGCAACATTCACCAATAGGACAGTCAAAATAAAAAAATGATTAAAGGAATTAACAAGACAATGAAACATAGTTTTAGACTCCTAACACCATCCTCCACAATTTCCCAAAATCATAGGATCAAACACCCAAAAGAAATGTATCAAAATATTGATTTACAAGCCATAAACAAGGTTTAACTAGGCCTGTACAAAGAAGCTTTGAACTTGTCAAGGCACACCCCAACACCCCTAATGCCTTTAAAATACTCCAAAAGTTTCCCCAAGACATTTTTCATGCTTTCAATCCATTAGTATTGCACAAATACGTAGAAAAATATGAAAAGTGCATTCTAAAGACCATTTTCATACATTTACAAGGGAACAATTGACCTAGGGCATCAAATAACTTTTGCAAACCTCCATATTTTTCTCTGAAACAAATTGCAGCATGTAGAAGGGGGCCCTAAACCTAACATTACACCAAATTTTAGATTTTTTCCATGGTGGAAATGGGAATTATTCCCATTTTGGTGACCAAACCCTTGTTTGGTAGGGTTTCAAACCCACTTTCACTAAAATTGATGTAACTTGCTTAATTATTAATGAAATCAAGCCAAATCACTGCCAAAATGAAGCTATATATACCCTCTATCAAACCATGAAGATTTGGAGGCCGTATGGTTATGTATTAGTTCGTACCAAACAAAATATTTTAATGGAAACATTTTTGAGGAACTAATATTCATCTCATTACCATGCTACAAGTAAAATTATCTGCCATGCTGAAGAAACAAACAAGGATGAAACTAACAGACAAAGAGTATGAAACCTTTAAATAAAAAGAGAGAGAATGGGTGGCGACATATCATGAAAAGAATAAATTGGAAACAATTGACAAAAACAAGCCAATTGAAGAGAAACCTCAACCATCAAAAAGAGAAAAGAAATTGGCAGCACAAAGGGCATGAATGCAAAAGAGTCATGCTAGGATAGATGTAGATACCCTAGTTGGAGGCACACCCTCTACCACAAATGAATATGAATGGACACCATCCATTCCATCTCAATTTGAGAGTACATCATCACTCAAATTTGACAAAGAAGGTATGCCATCATCCCCATGTGAAGATCAAGGTATGTCTTCTACTCCACCCTTAATCGAAGGTATGCAATCTAGGCCGTGTTAGAACTATAAATTTTTGAATATTTTCACATGTTCTCCATTCATATTTTTCCAAGTAAGATCCATCTTGAACACTTTCTGCCCATATTTTTCCATATTGCCCCATTGGATCCATCGGGTCGTGCATTTTGTACATTCTGGTTCCTATCGGCATAGGTCCATGACTGTCTCCCCGACCCTTATTGCCTTTGTCTTGACATATGTTTATTGCAAGTGTTTCAGCAATACCTTTTCTTTGTTACATCGTTTGGATTTTTCCTGTGGGTGGCTATTGGCATGACATTTGTGCTGTTTCGACGACCGAGGATGAGCATATTGGCATGAGTTTGGCCGTCGGGCTGAGGTCTTAGTGATTTCTAATTTCTTGGCGACCGGAAATTGAGGGATGCATATCGGGGGGAGTCATAGCTATCGTTGTAAGGTCTTGGTGAGTGACCTTCAATTTCGCCGACCTTACACATGGATTTTCTTCGAATAAACTTTCAGTGAGACTATGGTGGCTTCGACAAAGAGTCGTGGAAAGGTAAAGGTGTCTCATCAACGGTACATATGGGTTTATTCGAGTGGCTTTCGGTGTGAGTTTTATTTTCTCTTGGCGATCAAAAGTTATCTCGGGGTGACTTTCGGTAAAGCAATGAGCATTCTACATGAGGTCTCCATGATATTATTAAGTCACAGTGACACATAGATGAGCAAAGGGCTTTCCGTATAGCTCAATAATTCTGTGGGACCTCTCCATGATTTTGAATTGTTTTGGTGAAAGCGAGTGGGAGATGGTTTTCGGCAAGAGGTTTGTTATGTCTTGCTGACCAACAACATAAAGGGATGCGATATCGGTATGAGTCAGGGTTCTCGATAAGAGGTCTCGGTGAGTGACCTTCGGTCTCACCAATGGAAAGAAGTGGAGGACCTTTTCGGCGAGAGTGTGATCTTGTCGCAGCAATTCAGTTGATGAGGGCCTTCGGTGAAACATTGTATGATCTATGTGAGGTCTTCCCGATATCTTAAGGTTACGGTGACTGTGAATGAAGCGAAAGGAGCACATCGGTATGAGATATTCTTGTGTCACAACGATAGGTTTGATTACAAAGGCTATCGATAACATTTTGGGATTCTCTGTGAGATGTCTCACCAACATCACAAAGTTAGGGCGAAACATAAAGAGCAGGGGAAGCGATTAATGAGTGAATTTCCTTCGACATAGCTGCTGCATTGTCTCAATGACTGTTCCAGCAAATGAATAATAGAAATTTGAATACTGTGGCTGACATGTGAGTGATAAAATACCATTGCAAGCCGACTTGATTGGAGCCTAAATTCTGTGGAAGGCCGACATGATTTTTCAATATGATTTATTTTCTCATGCTGGTGTATAAATTAGCATTTTTGTAATTGTAAAAAAGAGGAGGAACTATTAGATTTCGATACACAACAAGTAGATACAGTAGAGTAAAATTATCAAACCAAGAGACTATTGTTGCACAATTTTAGAATGGATGTATTTATGAAATTCAGTTGATGTTGCTGCATCTCTCTGATGTCAATTATTTGTTGAATCTAATGAAAGTATTGCTAAGTTGTATCCAAGATGGATTCTTTCTGACTGTTTAAATTGATATAACAAGTTTATACTCAATTCATCAATACACATTTGTTGTATTTGTGTGATTAGTTGATTGGTTCTTTCAAGCAAAGATTAAATCCTTTTAATTGATCACAGTAGTTTGAGAGATTCATTTGGATTGTTCAAGTAGAGCGTAGTAATCATATTCTTGCATGTTTACATAAGTTGTGAACATAATATATGCCAGATAATTTGAGTTTTCTTCAGAGAAGTGTTGCTCATCTTGATCTCATTTGACTCCACATACCCAAACAAGGCACTGGTCTCTGCATTTTATCATTTGAATTCTTTCTGCTTCTTTATATCTATTAATTAAGCATTTTAGGATTTAGATTTAGAATTTCATTCACTTCTATTTGCAATTGTGGACAAATTATTGCATGAAGGATAATCATAAGACTAGTCTACTCAATCCAAAAAGGTATACCCGTCTGGGTCTAGCAACACCTTAAGAGTAGAAGGTTGAGTTCTTTTGACCTTGTTTGTTACCCTGAAATGTATCAAGAGATTGGCAGCCTCTTGTGGCTTTCAGTCTGTGTTTTTAAGAGATAAAAAATTGGAAACTCTACTGGGGAACAATTAGAATCAAGACCTTAATCATAGAGTTAGAAATCTTGCACAGACTCTGCTGGGAATAAAAAAAGTATCAAACTTTTTCTCATTTTTTGATAAAAGCGAGTGGCAACTCTGACATAAATTTTGCAGCAGTTCATCATGAATGGAAGAAGATCTCAGTACAGGGGAGGTCATACTGGAGCTCCTGATGGTAGCAGTAAGTGGACACATAAATATGATAGAGCTAATAAGGGAAAAGGAATAAATGAGGACATCTGCATAACAAACAAAGGTAAAGAACCAAGAGCACATTGTGAAACATATAATTGCTATGATACATGGAGAGATGATTCAAGTGTAGAACTTTGTACTCCCAAAGATCAAAGAAATCCTTTTCCTTTTCACAATTCTTAGAAACAGGCTGAGTTTAGAGCTAAACAAGAGGCTAAACGGATCATAATTCAGCATGAATATAATCAGAGGATGGAGGGTAATCATGAAACTCCTAAAGGAAACCATGAGCTCTCGATTCCTAATGAAGTAAAAGCACAGTTGGAACTAAAAGAGAAGAAGATAAAGGAACTAGAGGCTAAATTGCAGAAAGCCCAAATTACTGATTAGATGGCTAGTGGCCCAAAGTATGTCTCGCCTCACAAGTAGGGTGATCATGGCGCAGGGCCCTCTAATCAACAAAATGCTCCTCATAATCAAATAGGGAATCACTACAAGCAACCAAATCATCCACCTCACATTCCCACATAGCATATAGGTATGTATCCACCTCGTAGTCAGCATTATATCCCACAACATAGTGCATAGTACAATAATCACATGCATTAGTATCAGCATCTGCCTATTCCTCCCCCTCACCAGCATACAACCATGATTAGAAAGTTTGATTTAGCTGGTTTTCAGTTATATCCTTACCCTATGGATGACAGTTGGAGGAATATGGTGCCCAAATTTACAGGGAGTAATGCAATCACAGCTGAAGAACATTTAAAGAGTTTTAATATTTTTGTCCAAGATATAGATATGCCTTATGAAGATTTACACATGAAGTTGTTCATGATGTCACTTCTTGAAGATGCTAGGGATTGGTTCAACAACCTGCCAGCATTCTCAATTAATTCTCTCCAAGTATTTCAAGAAAAACTCTTAGAGCAATATGGGAATCAAAATGCTCCAAATGTAGTTCTTCATGAATTAATGAGAATTTAGAAAAATCAGAATGATTCAATTTATGATTTCAACCAAAAATACAACTTGCATACTAAAGTACCTTCTGGATCAAGGTTTCCTGATTCTGTTGTATTGAGTGTTTATTTAAATGCATTTGATCTTAAGATAGGGTATGAACTGAGAAGTAGATCCCCAAGAGATTTGGTTGAAGTACAGAAGATAGCACTGACAGTTGAAAACAATAGGAAGGCTACTGGTATAATCAGTAAAAGAGATAACTAGAGGCCTCCTCAGCAAAGCAATAATTATTAGTACAAACAAGAGAATACATACAGAAATGAGAATAGAAATGAAAGGTCAAGGTTGCATGATATTCCTTACAATACAGACTGGAAAGATGGGAAACCTATAACAGCCAGGTCTAAAAGTAAGGAGACTTCTGATCCATTGAGCAAAAAAGGAACTTACATGGTGAGTAATAATTACTTCTGTGAAGTTTGTAATCAGCCACATTCTCCAGACTATTGTGTTGTAGCTCAAAGGATGCAAGAAGAGGGAATGTCGATGGAGAATAATGGAGAAGATCACAAGGTTTATTTGACTTCAAATACTCTTTACCATGTTGAAGAAGGGTACTCATCTTTAGAGGATGAAGGTTATGAATATGATGTTTCAAATCAGAAATATAATGTCCATATGGCTAAACAATAGATCCTTTCTGATTCTGAAGAAGATTATAGAGAGTCACGTTCTATTGAGCCGCTTGCTCAATGCAATGTGAGGAGACTCACTGAAGATGAAATGGAGAGAATAACTGTTGTAGCAATTGAGGAAGCGAGGAGTAAATATTGGTTGAAAAATAAAAAAGTGAATGAGATGGAAGGCATTCCCAGGGGAATTTTTATGAAGGATCAGAAAGCAACACAAGAACTTATGAAAAAGCCAGAAAATAAACATCCTAGTAAAAATGGAGAAAATCCTATCCAAAAGCAGAAAGTTGAAGAATTACATAAGGATATGCAAAAGTTTGATTAGCCTAGTAAAAAAGAAAAAGAAGAAAACAAGGGAGAAACATCAAAACTGAAGAAGACTGTTAAGATGGAGTGCTCCTCTTTTGACTTCACACAGGCGTTATCCCAGGTAAAAATGTCTGTTCCACTACTTGAATTGATGAAAATTAAGGAATACAGAGATAATGTTGTTCAATTGATTACAAATGGGAATGAAAAACATATGAATTCTGAAGAATTCAATAGGCAAGAAAAGATAAATAATTCAAAAGTCTATTTGGGTGATGTTTTAACAACCTCCCCACAAGTGGATCCTTTCTTCACCACATTGCTTATAAATAATAAATTGTTGAGGAATTGTATGATAGATTCTAGTGCTGCTATAAACATTATGCTAGTAGGAGTAATGAAATAGCTTGGCATGTGGGTTGATACATGTGAAGGGAAGTTCTATGCAATGGATAATAGACCTGTACCTGTGGTAGGCATTATGAGAGATGTTGAAGTAAAACTAGCTACTTATCCACATGTGGCTTATAATATAGATATAACAGTGATTGATACTCCTCCTTAGTTTGGGATGCTTCTGTCAAGGCAGTCGACAGCAGTTGTTGGGGGCAACATTCAGTTTGATTTGTCTTATGCTACAATCTAGTGAATGGTCAGGAAGTCAAATTGTATAGAGAGCCAAGAATGAACCAGCTTGTTGATTATGTGCCTCAAGATCAGATCAATTGTTTTTGTGATATTGATCTTGGAAGTTTTAAGATTGAACCAGCTCAACCAGAATTAACCAATTGTGACCCAATTGAAAAGCATGTGGCACAAAGTTTCAATGAAGTGTGGAAGATGTATTTTGATGGAGCATGCAGCCAAGAAGGTAATAGCGCTGGGATTGTTTTTGTTTCACCTAAAGGTATTACATTTAAATATTCATTTTTGTTAGCATTTGAATGTATAAACAATGTGGCAGAGTATGAGGCCATGTTGATAGGTCTGAGCATAGCTGTGAAACATAAAATCAAGTTGCTGGCTATTTTAGGTGATTCTGAATTGGTTGTTTTACAGATTAAATCCAAGTATGCAAAAAAGCACAAAATATTAAAGTAATATAGGAATGTTGCATGGGACACAATTGAATTATTTGATGCCTTCTCAATTGAGTGGATTGATAGGTCAAAGAATATAATGGCTAATTTTTTTAGCAAATGTGGCACTCAAAAGAGATGATATCACATTGGCTGGGGTTTCACAGATTGAGATCAAGACAAGACCTGCTATTCCTGATAACATTTATAATTGGCAAGTCTTCAATGATGATATTGATCTTTTGAAATTCCTCAATTGTATAGATCAATATGAAGCCCAGGAAATTGATTTCAATGCTTTTGTTGAGGAAGTGGATGGGAAGCAAACTATGTTTGGTAAGGAGATCTTACAACTCAAAACAAATAAGCTTCATAAAGGCTTAGTGGCATTGGATCGGCTGTATGATGGAAATGATTGGTCTCTCATGAAGTAGACACCAGTCAGAAGAGAAGATATTAAGAAGTTAATTTGGGGACTAAAATAGCACCAAGAAAGTTGTATATAGGAAAGAAGATAAACCCTACAATTAGAAGAATGTTGATAGAGTTACTGAGAAAGTATAAGCACGTCTTTGCTTGGTCTTATGAAGATCTAAAAGCATACAGGGAGGATTTATTTCAGCATGAAATACCATTGAAGTCTAACACCAAATCATTCAGACGGAAGCAAAGACCCATAAATCCAACATTGGAGCCTAAAATACAAGAAGAATTGACAAAGCTCAGAGATGGGGGAATCATCAAACCAATCAGGCACTCAACGTGGGTCTCAAATTTGGTTCCTATGAGAAAGAAGAATGGTGATATCAGATTATGTGTGGACTTCAAAAATCTGAACATGGCATCTCTCAAAGATAATTATCCTCTACCCAATATGGAGGCTATATTGCATAAGGTGACAGGGTGTGAACTATTGTCTATGATGGATGGATTTTCAGGGTATAACCAGGTTAAAGTCAAAGAATCTGAGCAATACAAGACAACATTCACAACTCCTTGGGGAACATACGTATATATAAGAATGTCATTTGGTCTCACTAATTTTGGAGCGACTTTCCAAAGAGCCGTGGATGTGGCATTTGCAGGCTTGATCAATGTTATCATGGTAGTGTACCAGGATGACCTGACTACTTATTCAAAGAAGGCTGAAGATCATGTGCAACATCTGGAGAAGGTATTTATTAAAGCCCTTGAATATGGTATTAGTTTAAATCCAAAGAAATGCCATTTTGCAGTCATAGAGGGTAAGCTCTTAAGACATATTGTGTCAAAAGAGGGAGTTAGAATTGATCTTGAGAGGGTTGAAGCTATTGATAAAATTCCTGTTCCAAAAACTATCAAGGCTATACAATCGTTCTTTGGAAAAATTAATTTTGTTAGGAGATTTGTTTCTAATTTTGCTGAGATCATTAAGCCCATATCAAAAATGTTGAAGAAAGGACAGAAAATGGAATGGACTGCAGAGGCCTTGGAAGCTTTTATATCTATCAAAAGGGTCGTAAAGGAAGCTCCTGTCCTTAAATCTCCAGACTTTACAAGGCCTTTTTAGATATTTTCATTTGCTTCAATGTATACTATTGTTGATGTTATGTTACAAAAGAATAATGATGGTCATGAAGAGCCCGTGTCTTTCTTTAGTAAATCATTACAGGGGTCTGAGCTGAAGTATGATATAATGGAAAAAAAAGCATTTGCTTTAGTAAAAGCTACAAAAGCCTTCAGACCATATTTTGTTGGAGCAAGGGTGATTGCTTATGTCCCTCATGCGGTTGTCAAGGATATTCTGACACAATCTGAAGTTACAAGAAAAAGATGCAGATGGATTAACAAAATCCAAGAGTTTGACATGGAGATATAGATTACTAAGCTAGTAAGAGGTCAAGGTTTCGCTAGGATGATGGCAGAATTGAATATTGAAGCAAGTCAAGTATGTAATGTAGAAGAATGGATTGCAATTGTGAGCATTGAGCACACTCTTTGGTATACTAATATTATGCATTATCTTAAAAAATGAAGTGTCTAGAGGGATTGAGTGATAGCCAAAAGAGAACTTTGAAGTTGCAAGCATCAAAATATGTTTTCATGGATGGAGATCTGTTTTGGAAGAATAGGGATGGTATACTGTTGTTATGTCTTGATGAATCTCAGGCAAAACATGTCTTAGGTGAAATGCATGAAGGAGTTTGTGGAGGACATTATTCAACAAAAATAACTGCACACAAAATCCTCAGGGTAGGTTATTATTGGCCAAAGGTTTTTAATGATTCTTTTACACATGTGAGAAGGTGTGAGGCTTACCAGAGGTTTTCTGGAAAATTGAAATATTATGGTGCTTTCCCACTTCAACCCTTGCAAGCTAATGCCCCTTTTCATCAATGGGGAATTGATTTCATTGGAGAGATACAAGAAAATTCAAGTGGAGGATACAAGTGGATATTAGTTGCCACTGATTATTTTACTAAGTGGGTAGAGGCAATCCCAACTAAGTAGTCTACAAGTAAGGTAGTGACTAATTTCTTAATGGACAACATTATCACCAGATTTGGTACACCATTGAGGATAATCACAGACAATGGGATGTGCTTCAGATTAGATGAATTTAAAAAGATTTTGTGGTAAGTATGGAATTACTATTTCTTATGCAGCTCCTTATCATCCACAAGTCAATGGTCAAGCAAAGTCTAGCAATAAGAGTTTCTTAAAGATTATAAAGAGGATGCTGGGACATAACAAGAAGGCTTGGGATTCAAAGTTAAAATTGGCTGTGTGGGCTGATAGGATCACTGTGAAAAAGACAATTGGAAAATCTCCATTTGAATTAGTGTATGGAGCACAGGCCAGGGTACCTCTGCAAAATTTGTTACTAGTCTACAAGTTTGTCTTACAGGAAGATGTGGAAGTTCCTGAGCCCATGGAAGATAGAATGGAGCAACTTGCTGAACTTGATGAAGTAAGGAGAGAGGCCCAAAGCCAAAACATGAAGTTACAGGCACATATGAAATATTTATTTGACAAGAAGCCAAAGGATAGAAAGTTTGAAGAAAATGACTTGGTATTGATGTGGAATGAAAGGTGTCAGGAGAAGGGCAAGCATGGTAAGTTTGAAGCCTTGTGGCTGGAACCTTTTGTTATTGTTGGAAAGAAGGGTGAAGACTCATTATCTACAGAACATGGTTGGTGAAGATTAGGAATTGCCTATTCATGGGCAATTTTTGAAGCTTTTCTTCTCTTGACCAATACAGAGGATTAAGGGTTGCTGGTGCATGGACAACTTTTGTGTATCCTCTTTAAAATTATTTTCCATGCACAGTAGTCTAGGATTCTGTCATTCTCCATTTTACTTCCACTTTGCATTCATTTCCATTGCCATTCATTCCATTGTTGCTCACTGGCTCATCATTTTGTGTCTAGTCTACTCACCTCAAGATTCTAGATCCTTGCAATGATCTTACTATTATTCATCCCCAGATGGAGCCACTTTTAGAACTATAAATTTTTGAGTATTTTCACATGTTCTCCATTCATATTTTTCCAAGTAGGATCCATCTTGAACACTTTCTACCCATATTTTGCCATATTGCCCCATTGGATCCATCAGGTCATGCATTTTGTACATTCTAGTTCCTATCGGCATAGGTCCATGATTGTCTCCTCAACCCTTATTGCCTTTGTCTTGAAATATGTTTGTTGTAGGTGTTTCGGCAAGACCTTTTCTTTGTAATAGTGATCAGCTTTTTCCTGTGGGTGGCTATCAACATGACATTCATGTTGTTTTGGCGACTGAGGATGAGCATATCGGCATGAGTTTTACTATCGGGTTGAGGTCTTAGCGATTTCTAATTTTCTTGGTGACCGACAACTAAGAGATGCGTATCAGGGGGAGTCATAGCTATCATTGTAAGGTCTTGGCGAGTGACCTTTGGTCTCGCCGACCTTACACATGTATTTTCTTCGAATAAACTTTCGGTGAGACTATGGTGGCTTCGGCGAAGAGTTGTGGCGAGGTAAAGGTGTCTCACCGATGGTACATATGGGTTTATTCGAGTGGCTTTCGGTGTGAGTTTTATTTTCTCTTGGCGATCAAAATTTATCTCAGGGTGACTTTCGGTAAAGCAATGAGCATTCTACATGAGGTCTCCCCGATATTATTAAGTCATAGCTACACATAGATGAGCAAAGGGCTTTCGGTATAGCCCGATGATTCTGTGGGACCTCTCCCTGATTTTGAATTATTTTGACGAAAGCGAGTGGGAGATGGCTTTGGCGAGAGGCTTGTTATTTCTTGCTGACCGACAACATAAAGGGATGTGATATCAGTATGAGTCAGGGTTCTCGATAAGAGGTCTCAGCGAGTGACCTTCAGTCTCACCAATGGAAAGCAGTGAAGGACCTTGTCGGTGAGAGTGTGATCTTGTCTCAGCGATTCAGTTGATGAGGGCCTTCGGTGAAACATTGTATGATCTACGTGAGGTCTCCCTGATATCTGAAGGTTATGATGACTGTGAATGAAGTGAAAGGAGCACGTCGCTATGAGATATTCTTGTGTCACAACAACATGTTTGATTACAAAGGCTATCAATAACATTTTGGGATTCTCTATGAGATGTCTCACCGATATCACATAGTCAGTGCGAAATAGAAAGAGTAGGGGAAGCAATTAACGAGTGAATTTCCTTTAGCATAGCTACTGCATTGTCTCATCGACTATTCTAGCAAATGAATAATAGAAATTCAAATACTGTGGCCGACATGTGAGTGATAAAATACCATTGCAGGATGACTTGATTGGAGCCCGAATTCTGTGGAAGGTCGACATGATTTTTCAATATGATTTATTTTCTCATGCTAGTGTATAAATTAACATTTTTGTAATTGTAAAAAAGAGGAGGAACTATTAGATTTCGATACACAACAAGTAGATATAGTAGAGTAAAATTATCAAACCAAGAGACTATTGTTGCATAATTTTAGAATGGAGGTATTTATGAAATTCAGTTGATGTTGCTGCATCTCTCTGATGTCAATTATTTGTTGAATCTAATGAAAGTATTGCTAAGTTGTCTCCAAGATGGATTCTTTCTAACTATTTAAATTGATATAACAAGTTTATACTCAATTCATCAGTACACATTTGTTGTATTTGGGTGATTAGTTGACTGGTTCTTTCAAGCAAAGATTAAATCCTTTTAATTGATCACAGTAGTTTGAGAGATTCATTTGGATTGTTCAAGTAGAGCGTAGTAATCATATTCTTGCATGTTTACATAAGTTGTGAACATAATATATGCTAGATAATTTGAGTTTTCTTTAGAGAAGTGTTGCTCATCTTGATCTCATTTGACTCCGTATACCCAACAAGGCACTAGTCTCTACATTTTATCATTTGAATTCTTTCTGCTTTTTTATATCTATTAATTAAGCATTTTAGGATTTAGATTTAGAATTTTGTTCACTTCTATCTGCCATTGTGGAAAAATTATTGCATGAAGGATAATCATAAGACTAGTCTACTCAATCCAAAAGGGTAATACCCGCCTGGGTCTAGCAGCACCTTAAGAGTAGAAGGTTGAGTTCTCTTGACCTTGTCTATTACCCTGAAACATATCAAGAGATTGGCAGCCTCTTGTGGCTTTCAGCCTACGTTTTTGAGAGCTAACAGGCCGCCTAAATGAAATATTGATGAAATTTATAATGTTGAGATGTATGTACTTAGGATAACACCACCTAGAATTTTGCATAGAAAGCCAAAGCTTTTGATTAATATTGATGAGGATATTTTACAGCACATGAAAGGTAAGATTCTAGAATGTACTTGTAGAAGATATGATGATAAGATTTAGAAAATCTTCTTTGAAAGGCTAAATGAGACTGTAAGATGTCAAATATTTGTTCAAATGATATGGTTTTTAAAGTACATAAACATAATGAAGACTCTTGGGTTGAGAACATCAAATGCATCAAGTGAAAACACTATTGTGAAGAATCTAATGGATGCTTATGAGAGTGTGGGTAAGACCTCATGCTCAAAGGATAGTAATGTCACCTGACGTGTCATTAAATCGACTTTGGTAAGCTATCAAACAAAGAGATCTCATCTCATTAAAAATACAAGTGAACAAATGGGAATTAGTAGAAAAACTTTATCAAAAGTCATTCAAAGGCGACAAAGAATTGAGGGCACCGATTCAAATGAATTATGGGCATTCTTGGGAAGACTGCCACATAAAGATCAAAAAGTTGTTGAAGCATTGAGAACACTAATTGAAGAGTATTGGAAGAATAATACAAGGCCATCTCTGAATCAAAGGGATGTCATAAGAAGGAGAATCGGTAGTTGGAACCGTGAGCCACATCCAAAGCATTTTTTGGATACAACTCAAACCCAATTTTTTTGTAAATTTCAAAATGATTATCCTCAAATTAGTATTTTTCAAAGATTTTTTGAAATGCTTAAACATTTTTATGTCAAGATAAATCACACATGCACTACTTGTTGTTGTAGACTACATATTGAATTCTTTAACCATTATGATGTTTATCATTCTATATGTTTAGATTTGCATACTAATGATGTTTTGCAGGATTGTGGAATAGAAGCCACACCAAAATATTCAAGAGAGTTCTTATCAAAAGATTATGTCAAATAGAGTATGGCCAAATATTCCACAGGACAACATGCTTGGATGGTTCATGTAAGTGTTACGGTGGCTTGCAACGAATGCCAGTATGTCAACATATCGAAAGCACAGATGAGGTGGGACAAAAACTAGTAGACTTTAGGAAGTATACAACAGTGGCATATGCTACAAAAGATGGGTCTCAAGAAACAAGGTGTGATTTGGTTATTAAGAAGATTCTAGTGTATCAATTTATGTCTATGTTTCATGAGAATCTAGTGTATGAGTATGCAAGGCATACCCATAGAGCCCGATGGTTGTACACACAATTCAAGCTATGCAAGGACACCTTTCCAGTTGGTAGCATAGTATCAATGGTTGAATTTGTAGAGAACTACACTCTACAGCCACAATGTGAGGTGCAATCACAGTATTACAACTCTACACAGGTTTTGATATTTGTGCATATAGTATTCATTCATGCAGCTGATAGTACAAAGCACCAAAGGAAGGTATTGAGGGAGTATCACTTTTATTAGTGATGATAGCACACATTCTCCAGAGTTTGTGCAAGGTTGCTTCCAAATGTTCTATAGTGATTTGGCTCAGAGGGGCATAGCATATGGTTGGCATATAATATGGTCCGATAATTGTGCAGCATAATTCAATTATGCATGCATGTTCTACTAGTTGTGTAGGATGCATCTCACTACAGGTGTTCAACATATGTGGAAATTTTGTGAGGTCAGGCATGGAAAGGGGGAGCATGATGGTGCAAGAGCATGTGTGAAAAGAGCATTAGCACAAGAAGAGTTAAAGTATAAATACAATGCAAATTTGATAGATACAAGATCAATCGTTGAGTGGTGTAATGCTTCGATGGGTCTAGGTAATGAAGGTACGTCTTCAGTTCATATATTTTTGTGGTTGATGGATGATACTAACATTGCACCGTATGAGGATTGTTGTACACTAACAGGATCAAGTGAGCTACACTCTTTCCTTAGCTCAAATGCAGGTTCATGGAGTATCGATACAAGTAAGATGGCATGCTTTTGTTCTTCATGTACAATGCAAGCCTAGAATGATTGTGAGTCAGGGGAGTGGGTTGACAAATGGTTGACAAGTTATCTTAGCCCACTTCACATGTATCACCCTCCGATGGAATTGGAACTAACACAGATGGAATCATCGATTGACTTTGACCACGTATTAGATCTAGTTCAACTAGGTAATATATCTACTTTCTTAGTTTTTGAAATTCCATATTGTTATCTTATGTTGTACTGTATTCATAATGTTGACTAATTTCAAGTGATTTGCTACACATATTAATGCAGGGCATGTTTATGTAGTTATTGCAGATGAAGAGAACGAAGAGGGAATGAGCTATTACTTGTGTCATTGTGTTGAGGCCAAAAGGAAATTGGAAGCCCTAGTTATAGATGGAGAAAACATCGAATACCCTATAGGCTCAGTTGTTGTTACTGGAATGTGGCTTAGAAGGTACCCACATTAGAGTGTTAAACATTGGTTGTTTGAGACATTTGACACGCATTGTAAGATTCTTCATTACTCGAACCTTGTTGTGGCATCCAATGTTCATTTGAGAAAATGTGGGGGTAGACCTTTGAACAAGTCCTTATGGAAGGTTCGTGAGTCTGACCATGAGGCAATACTTGACACAATAAATAGTAGAGCAGACCTGGATGGTTCATTGGATTAATTTGTAAGCATATGCACAATGGTTATTATTAATTTATAATTGTATCCACATTAATTTTTTTGATGCCAATGCTATCATCTTATTTTACTCAAATACATATCTGTAAGTAACCTGATAAACATTGATTGGTGTCCCCTTGCAGAAAATATAGATTTATGAGCCATCCAAGAGAATCTCAGGCATAAAAGCAATGCAACATCCCTATTTTGATGATCTTGACAAATCTCAATTATGATTTTAAGCCATTACAAAAGTGCATGTGAAGCTTGGTGAGGGAATTTCAAGTTATTCATTTGAAGTTAACCTTATCATGAGCACTTATGATATATACATTATAGGAGCATCTAGAATTTCAAGATATTCTAGATTCATGAGAGGTGTTGTGTGCAATAGGTATCTTGGAACTCCTAGTGAAGATGTATGACTAGGAGTGACTAAGTTGACAAACTTCCATGCCTATTTGTAAGTGCCTTCCATCTATTTTTATTTCATTTCCATTTTGGATGAGTTGTTTCTTTTTATTCTTTTACTTTGCATACATCTATAACTAAGCTAGTAAAAATTGAATGGTCTCTCCTTGCAGAAAATACTAATTTTTGAGCCATCAAAGAGAATCTCAGCCAAAAAAGCAATGCAACATCTTTATTTTGATGATCTTGAAAAATCTCAATTTTGATTTGAAGCCATTATAAAAGAGCATGTGAAGCTTTGTGAGGGAATCTCAAGTTACTCATTTGAAGTTAACCTCTAAATGAGAACCTATGATGTAGACATTATAAGAGAATCTTGAATGTATGAGTGACATTGTAAAATGTTTGAGAGAACAGAGTACCTAAGACATTGTAATGAGATTTTTACTTGTAATCAAATTTATTGAAATATTGAAATTTGGTGCAAGGGCACCAAGGTTATTGAGCAAATTTGGTTCATGGAATTCTTTTAAGTTAGTAAATTGTGTTTTGAGTAAATTGTCAATTGAATAAGGTCATATTACATGGTTAGTTGATTTATAATGTAATAGGTCATGTTAGTTACAAGCTTAACAATTAGGCATGATTGGAAAGATGTAGAATCATTTGTAAAGGCTAGATTTAAAGCCTCTTGAAGGCTCAGACACAATGTAATTTTGATGTAGGAGCACCTAGTCTCCTAGTTGCAAAATTTCACTTTTTGAAGGTTGATAGGTGGTGAATAGATTAGATTAAGATATTTTGTGTTTATTTATGATAAATAAGGTCAATCAAGACCATTTAAGGTGTATTAGAGTGAGTTTTTGAGTCTCAGTGGTCAAATGTGCAAAAAAATGCATTCTTGCTAGAAAATTGTCAATATTTGAATTTGTAGCCGTTTGAAGGAAAATCTTTGAATTTGGTTGTAAATGTGCAAGAATGAGGTCTAAGAGTTTGATATACCATTTAGAGAGCTTGGTTTTCATGGAGTTCCTTTCAAAGCCTTTTCTTTTATTGTTCCTATGGTAAACTGTTTGATAGAGTTGGTGGAATTACCTTTCTTAGTAATCACTATTAATGAGATTGAGATTGTTAACCTTGAGAGAGTATGAATTGGGAAAAAGGAATTTGATATGGCTATTGTTTTCAAATAATTCAAGTGGGATGCACTCCACATTGATTCCATTCCTCAATATTCACTTGATGGCATCAAGGAATGGTTGAACTCCATGGATATAAAGTATTATGAAAGTAAAATGAACTTGAACTTGTGGCCAATTTATTGAAGATGGTGGTTGGGAATTTTTGAATATGGAAGCTAGTGATTCTGATTCTGATAATTTAGAAGATTAAAAACAAGGATATATGAACCCTTTGATGTATAAGAGGAATCAAAATCAGATTTCATGTAGCTACCATCAATAGTGTTACAAGCCAACAAGATGGAGGTAATTATTATATAAGGATAATTTTCAATGTTGCAGGTATCGACTTTAATACCAACTACAATGAATGTCTAGTTTTATATGGAAGTAATGGATGTGGTCAAAAATTTAGGAGGGGCAAGAAGTTCATTGTATGATCTTGATGAAATTGAGGAAGAACAACGAGAGGGATAGGAATAATAAAATCAATACAGAGTTTCAAGGATTTGTCAAGCGAGTAAGAGAGCTATGGGAGAAGCCTCATCTAAAAGATTTTGAACTAGAGTTTGATATACCATTTAGAGAGATTGCTTTTCATGGATTTCCTTTTAAAGCCTCTGCTTTTATTGTTCCTATGGTAAACTATTTGGTAGATTTGGTGGAATTACCTTTCTTAGTAATCGGTATTAGTGAGATTGAGATTGTTAACCTTGAGAGAGTAGGAATTGGGAAAAAGGAATTTGATATGGCTATTGCTTTCAAAGAATTCAAGCGAGATGTACTATGCATTAATTCCATTCCTCAATCTTCACTTGATGGCATCAAGGAATGGTTGAACTCCATGGTTATAAAGTATTATGAAAGTTGAATGAACTTGTACTAGTGGCCAATTTTGAAGACTATTATTGATTATCCAAATAAATTTATTGAAGATGTTGGTTAGGAATTTTTGAATATGGAAGCTAGTGATTTTGATTCTAATAATTCAGAAGAGTCAAATCAAGGATATGAACCCTCTAATGTAGAAGAGAAATCATAATCACTCTTCATATTGCAGGTACCATCTTTAATACCAACTACAATAGCAACATTGAAATTCCCTAACAATATTTATGTAAAGGAAATTTCCTTTAGATGAAAGGATTCAAAGCACATCAAGTGGTATAGATGATTAAATTCCAAAGATTATTTGTAGCAATGAAAGAGTTTGAAAAGGCAGAGAGAACTACATGGTGACTCGGGAGAAACTTTAGCTTTCAAAAACAAAGCCAATTAGGCTGCCAGACGTGTGGATCAGGCCAATATTTGGTGGAAGAGGAAGAAAAATGACTAGAAATATGGAGGCCCACCATACTAGATTTAGATATTCAACCATGAGAGCAAAAGAGAGTTGATATCATGTATCAAAACATTAAGCATGCATTCTTCTAGCCAATGGAGATGGAGATGATTACTTTGCTTCATTTTCGTTTCCATAACCATATCAAGGCATGGGAACCAAGAAGACCAAGGATGTCAATTTTTATGTGGAGGTAATGGATGTGGTCCAAACTTTAGGAGGGGCAAGAAGGTTATCTTGTTTTTACTGTTGCTACCTACTTTCACAGTGTTCTTGGATTGAAAGGTTTCATGATGTAATTCGACCCATTCCACTTTTTGTGCCTACTGTAACTTGTGGAATGGGTCCTCTAACTTGTAAAATACATGCCCAACTTGTTTAGAATGTTGTGGAGTCAAGGTTGGGTGTTTGGGATGATGTTCTAGGGTTGTAGCAGGGTATTTTCATGATAAAAATGAGGGTTTCAAGTGGTGTTTTGACAAAATGTGGGAAGGACTATCCATGTAATGTATTATTCACCATGTGCAGGGTTTGGTAAGTAAGTTTGGTGCTTTTTTTGGGTATGGTAGGTGTGGGAGATAGAGGTTTCATTAAAACCCCAAGTATTTTGCTTGAAATAGAGGGTTTGGTGTATTAGGGGTTTAGAGGTCTTGGACCTAGAAACAAATCATGGAATTGGAGGTTTTGACACATAACGTACTATTGTTTTAGGAGTTTGAGTGAAGATCCAGTGTTTAAAAGGTCGTCTCTTTGTAAATAGGAATAATTTAGTAGCCTTTATGCAAGGTGGTCTATTGGATCTTAATGATGGTACAAAGAAACATGCTTAAAATTTGATTGATGTTTGGTTGGCCATTGGATGACCTTCTCTAAAAGATAAGCCCATTTGATGAGATTTGGAAAGTATAAGTTAGGAAAGGTTTTATTGAAAACCCATTCTCAAAACCTTCCCATAGCCAACCAAAGCCTAAAACACCTTCAAAAAGGTCTGCACAAGCTTAAATATTCAAGAGATATCACTGCCTCCAAATATTTCTTCAAACCCTAGCAGTAAACCACCATTTCCCACTCATAAATGAACCATTCGACATCTAGGGCATCACCTAAATACCCTATATTCACCTCCCTTGCACAAAAAACTATGCACACATGTTTTATAACCATAAATAATCCTTTCCATTGAGTTATAGAAGCATACAATGGATGAAAGGCTTAATATGACATTTTAATGCACTCAAAACCCTTAAAATAGGGCATACAAACCGACCCTTAGTAATTGGCTTCTAAAATGCACAAAATCACTTGAAATCCAACAAAACCAAAACTAAAACAAAGTTAAGTCTGCTACCCACTGAATTCCATAAAAAAGAGAGCACAATCACCAGGTACGAAACCATAGAGTTTAATGAAACATCAAATCCCAAAGTGCAAAAGGGTAGCAATCTTTGATGAGGTATTACTTGGATACCATGGTGCTTACAAAATCTCTGTTTGAACCTATGGGATTGTGTTAGGGCCATCTACAATAAGATTTCTTAGTTCTTGTTATCTCAGAGTGGTTTTTTCTTTTGGTTTCCAGTTTTTAGTGGATGGAAGAAGTGTCAAATGCAAGTAGTGTAAAGTTACAAAGTGGTGCAACTTCGTTCTACAGCTCACGTGACCAAACAAACTATTTCAATGCATCTGAATATCTATTTTTACACTAGACATGGTCATTTTTTACACCCAAACATGCGAAATCACTCTGAGCTACGTTTAACTAGATCGATCCCTTAAGGGTCCAAAGTGCAAAATGGCTGCAAACTTCAGCATGTTGCTACTCGGATACCGTGATTCTTAGAAACTTCTCATCTGATCCTATGTGATCATGTTGGGCCCCTCTACAATAATATCTCTTAATTTTTATTATTTTAGAGTGGTTTTCCTATGGTGTCCAGTTTTCAGTTGATGGAAAAAGCGTCAAATGGAAGCATTGGAAAGTTGCAAACTAGTGCAACTTTTGTTCTGCAACTCGTGTGACCAAACAAACTATTCCAATGCATCCAAATAGGTATTTTTATACTAGGTGTGGTCCTTTTTCGCACCCAAACACATGGAATCACTTTGGGCTACGTTCAACCAGATCGATCCCTTAAGGGTCCAAAGTGCAAAATGGGTGAGAACTTCAACATGTTGTTACTCAGATACCGTGATGCTTAGAAACTTCTCATTTAATCCTATGGGATCGTGTTGGGCCCCTCTACAATATTCTTTCTCATTTTTTGTTATCTTGGAGTTTTTTTCATGTGGTGTCCAGTTTTCAGTTGATGGAAAATATGTTAAATGAAAGCAGTGGAAAGTTGTAAAGTGGTACAACTTTCGTTCTGCAACTCATGTGATCAAAAAAATTGTTCCAACATGTTTGAATAGGTATTTTTACAATAGGATTGGTCCTCTTTTGCACCTAAACATGTGGAATCGCTCTAAGCTACGCTCAACTAGATCGATCCTTTAAGGGTCTAAAGTGCAAAATGGCTACAAACTTCAGCATGTTGTTACTCGGATACCATGATACTTCGAAAATTCATGTCTAATCCTATGGGATTGTGTGGGCCTCTCTACAATAACCTCTCTCAATTTTTTTTATGTCAGAGTGGTTTTCCTGTGGTGTCTAGTTTTCAGTTGATGAAAAAAGTGTCAAATGGAAGTAGTGGAAAGTTGCAAAGTGGTGCAACTTTCGTTCTGCAACTCATGTGACCAAACAAACTATTTCAATGCATCCAAATAGGTATGTTTACGCTAGGAATGGTCCTCTTTCACACCCAAACACACAGAATCACTCCGAGCTATGTTCAACCGGATCAATCCCTTGAGGATCCAAAGTGCAAAATGGCTGCAAACTTTAGCATGTCATTATTCAGAGACCCTGATGCTTAAAAACTTCTTTTGTAATCCTATAGGATTGTGTTTGGCCCCTCTATAATAACCTCTCTTAGGTTTTGTTATCTAGGAGTGTTTTTCTCATGGTGTCTAGTTTTCAGTTGATGGAAATAGTGTCAAATGGAAGCAGTGGAAAGTTGCAAAGTGGTGCAACTTTCATTTTGCAACTCATGTGAATAAACAAAATGTTCCAATATGTCCAAATAGGTATGTTTATGCTATACATGGTCTTCTTTCTCACCCAAACACGTGGAATCGATCTAAACTACGTTCAACTGGATCGATCCCTTAAGGGTCCAAAGTGCAAAATGACTGCAAACTTCAACATGTTGTTACTCTGATACCGTGATGCTTAGGAAATTTTGATCTGATCTTATGGGATTGTGTTACAATAATCTCTCTCAGTTTTTGTTATCTCAGAGTGGTTTTCCTAGAGTGTCCAGTTTTTAGTTGATGGAAAAAGTGTCAAATGCAAGTAGTGGAAAGTTGCAAAGTGGTGCAACTTTTGTTCTGCAACTCCTGTGACCAAATGAATTGTTCCAACATGTCCAAATAGGTATGTTTATGCTAAGCATGGTCCTCTTTTTCACCCAAACATGCGAAATCACTCTGAGCTATGTTCAACCGGACTGATTCTTTAAGGGTCTAAAGTGCAAAATGACTGCAAACTTTAGCATGTTGTTACTCAGATATCGTGACACTTAGAAACTTCTTGTCTGATCCTATGGGATCGTGTTGGGCCCCTCTATAATAACCTCTCTTAGTTTTTTTTATCTCAAAGTATTTTTTCCATGACCTCCAGTTTTCAGTTGATAGAAAAAGTGTCGAATGGAAGTAGTGGAAAGTTGCAAAGTGGTGCACCTTTCGTTCTGCTACTTATGTGATCAAAAGAACTATTCCAACACATCCAAATAGGTATGTTTACACTAGGCATGGTCCTCTTTCACACCCAAACACATGGAATCACTATGAGCTATGTTCAATCAGATCAATCCCTTAAGGGTCCAAAGTGCAAAATGCATGCAAACTTCAGCATGTTACTCGAATACCACGATGCTTAGAAACTTCTTGTTTGATCCTATGGGATCATGTTGGGCCCCTCTACAATAACCTCTCTTTTTTTTTGTTATTTCAGAGTGATTTTCCTGTGGTGTCCAGTTTTTAGTTGATGAAAAAATTGTCAAATGAAAGCAGTGGAAAGTTGCAAAGTGGTGCAACTTTCATTTTACAACTCGTATGACCAAACAAATTGTTTCAACACATCTATCCATGGTCCTCTTTCACACCCAAACACGTGGAATCACTCCGAACTACTTTCAACTGGATCAATCTCTTAAGGGTCCAAAGTGCAAAATCACTACAAACTTCAACATGTTGTTACTCAGATACCATGATGCTTAGAAAATTCTCATATGATCCTATGGGATTGCATTGAGCCCCTCTGCAATAAATTCTCTTAGTTTTTTTAATCTCAGAGTGGTTTTCCTGTGGTGTCTAGTTTTCAGTTGATAGAAAAATTGTCAAATGGAAGTAGTGGAAAGTTGCAAAGTGGTCCAACTTTCGTTCTGCAAGTCGTGTTACCAAAAGAACTATTCCAACACATCTGAATAGGTATGTTTACACTATGAATGGTCCTCTTTCACACCAAAACACACGGAATTGCTCTGAGCTATGTTCAATCAGAACGATCCCTTAAGGGTTCGAGTGTAATATGTTGAAATAGGCCATTCCACCTATTGTTTAGGCTATGTCTCGGTGATATGGGCCTGATGTAAGTAGGATAGGGAGTAGAAATAATATAATAGCATTGGTAGAGGCATTGGAAGAGATTACTAATGTTGCCCCTGTTCAAAATTCAAAATTGAGGCCCCTTAAAAGCAAGGCTAGAAGAGGTGAAAGAAGAAATTGCTTGAAAATAAGTTAGAATAGGTTTGAAATAGGGTGAGGTTGTGGAGTTTGATGTGTTCAAAAAGTCTACAAGGACAGAGGAGGTCAAAACTATATTATGGCATGATGCCCTAGGTCAAAAAATAGGGGTTTTGAATGAAAAAGAGATGTTTGAGGGAGTAAAAGTGGGTAAAGTGAAAAGGAAACATAATTTGGTGGTCAATTAAGTTTGTGCAGGAAAAATGAAGAGTGTTGGAATAGGTTTTGAGGTTCGGATTCAGGTTCAGGGGTTCGATTCACTGGTTAGGACAATTTTTTTTGGAGGGGGTTTGGTTTGTTTTGGGTTCATTGGTACAAAAGTCATGTAAAAATAAAATATAAATATATATGTAGCCTAGAAGCATGCATTAGGATTAAAATATCATATAACATCATATAAACAACAAAACCACCATAAACTTGAATGTCATTTAAAAAATGCATGATAAATATTCATCGTTGAAACTTGAATTGTGGTAGCTTGATATACAAAGTCTATTGATGCTAGGGTTCAATTTGTATGATTTTGAAAAAAGAAGCCAACTGAGTAGAGTTATCAATGTTCTTCATAAATTATAAGAAATTTTTTAGTACACTAGCCATTTTGATGTCTTCTTACAGTCTCAAACATTATTTTGTATCATTGTTACATTGGTCTTGAGAGTGGTAGCTTAATATAGCTCCACAATACAAAATCTGGTTTACCTGTGCAGTGTAGCAATGGCATAGGAAGATTTTTCTTTCAAAGAACCAAAGGGTGAGTGCACAATTGAAGTGTATAAATGCATATCCTTTTGTAATATAAAGGATACTTTTTGAAACTTCCATGCATTGCTAATCTAATAGGAAAAGTCTTATGTATCCTTTGCTTAATTGAATTGTTCCAATCAAAGAATTAAATATATTGGAATCTTTTCATAGAATACCAATTGAAAATGTGTTTTTTTTCTTTTATATAAAGTTGTTTATCATCAATGAATTAATTTATTCAAGACAAACCATGAAGGAAAATAATGATCAATGTTATGGCTAACCAGTTGATAAGTATACACGTGAATAGGTCAAGCATGTACATGTGAATAAGGGAAGCACAAGTAGTCACAAACACATATTCCTTGAAGTATACACACAAATACATATTATAAACAACTTAATATAAAGTATATGCACAAATACAAGGTATACACATGAAAATGCGTAAGTCACAAAGTATACATTGGAACACACGTAAGTCACAATGAATACAGGTATGTTGTAAAGTATACACTTGAATACACGTAACTCATATCTATTGAACCATGAATTTATAACATGCAAATATGGACACCATCGATAAAAAAGATTTGTATTAACCAAATAGCCATGTACACATACATCAATATATGTCGATATAAGTATAAAATATAGGTACAAAATAGCCATATAGGCTTACAAGAATGTCATGTACCATACAATGTCAAATATATACAATACAAAATATGTACAAAACTGCCATGTATGCATACAACAAAGTGCTCTGAAATCAAAAGTCATTGCTCTCCAGGGTCTTGAAATAAACTCTTTCCCTTTGCTAGTCAATAAGATGGTGATAGGTTTGTCACTCATTTCTATTGCACTTGAGGAGTGCTCCTACTACTCCTACTACTGTTAAGTTCTTGGTGAAGTTTTAACTATTACAATAAGAAGTAAAGACATTAATATATAGAAATTAAATTATAAAAAATGATATATTTAAAAAAATAATCACTTATGACCATGTCATGATCACTCTCTATGAGGGAAATATTTGCACGTCAATGTTGATGCATGCTCAAGCCCTATATAAACCATCCAAATAGAAATTAGACTATGAATCAATAATTTGGTTTGATTTTTCACTTGAATTAATATCTATAACAACAAATATAAATTGAAATGTAGTAATTTTCCTCATACCTCCCCTGTTAGAGCCATCAAGGATTGTATAGCAGATGAAACACCGATATCCATTTCCCTCGTAACATTTGGAGGTTTTTCCGTAACCAACACCTGAAAATAAAATAATAAATTATTTAATCACAAAAAAGTTACAATAGCAATCCACATCATGACTTATAGTGTATGAGATCTAATGAACAAAATTTTGAGTACTTATTAAACTATATATTTATGATTATCATGCTTACTATTTCCCCTATCCATATCTTGTTCGAAAGGACATTTTTTTAGGCTTTTACCCATAGTAGCAAGTCGTTGAATTGTTTGATTAAATAATTTTGTAGAAATGTATGATAACTGTGGTGGCATAGAGAAGGCAACTTGAACTATTTGAAAAAATGCCTCAAAAGAAATGGGGTCTCGTGGTGATGGAATTCCATTACAAACAAATGCATGTCATGGCATTCCATCACCATAAGAATGCATTTCTTTCAGGCATTTTTTCAAAATGTTCATTTCCTTCTCTATGGTGTTATTGCTTACTATTATGCTTTGATAGATATTTTTCCAAGCATCCATAGTTTGTTGGAAAGCACCTATTTTAGGCTTTTAGCCATAGTAGCAAGGAAGCATGAGTAGTTTGATAAAATGCTTTGGTGCACATGTATGAAAAATGTGGTATCATAGAAAAGATGGTGAGAATTTTGAAGAAATTCCTCGAAGAAATGTGGTCTCATGGTGATGGAATGGAATTCTATCGTGCCATGAGACTGCATTTCTTCGAGGCATTTTTTGAAACTACTATCTGCCTTGTCTATGATATTGCTTACTATTATGGTTTCATAGATTTTTTCCAAGCATCCATAGTTTGTTGTGTAGGTGCACCTTTGCAAGCACTTGCCTCCATGTGAAGAAATTGCATCACTGCTTATGTTGAATTTCTAAACAACTATATTGTAGTTGAAATTTTGTCATCTAACAACATCTAGTTATTAGTTATGGAATGTGAAGTAATGCTTTGAGTTTAAAAGATGTGCAATGCAATGTAACCAACGATATGAAAATAAACTACACAAATCTATTAAGTACAATTCATTAGTTAAACTCTTTATTCTATTACCTCCATGAAGGTTTGAGTAAATCTAGTGGCACTGGGAGGTGTTCCCTCGAAACATCCAATATTACCCTATTCAACATCCAAAATCACATATTAAAATACCATTTGTAAAAAAATGCTATTAACATGTAATAAGTTTATAATTGTTTACTAGTTACATACCCCACCAATACGTGTACTGCAGAAATAAGTAGGTGGAGGGCCAGTGTATATAGTCTCAACACTGTGATCCTACAATTTTATTAAAATCATAAAACTAAATTAGTTAATCTTGCATTTCAAAATCAAAATTTAATAAATTAAATTCAATGAGCATGCTAACTTTTACCCGAGTATCAATTCCATATGCATCATGCAAAATATCAGTTGCCCTCTCCATCTCCGTAGCTGCATATGGATCCTCTGCAACAACCTCCTAAGTGACGGTGGGGTCATATGAACAAGTCGGCCCGCAAGATTGACACACATGGGTTTGAAGGCCACCACTCAAAGACTCCCTTGGATGGCGCTATAGAATAGGGCTAGTATGATGGATGACACTCTGGGTCAAAGTGTTGATCGCTTGCAATGTCCCTACATCAACACTCTCCTTCACAATGACTGGCATAACAACATGCTCACGAGGTGGCCTAGCAAGAGCTCATCTCCCTTGCCGCATAGGATTCAGCTATGCACCTGGCCTATCCTGAGCTGACCCCCCACCTCTCCCCTAGAAGTCCCTCATATCAAATAATTTGGGATTTTGTTCAATATGAACTCACTGTATAGTTTCCTAAGAAAATACCAAGGGACTTCACAATTTTTGCATGGTTGGTCATCAAAGACCATGTACCACCTATCATAAAAATGGTTCCTAATCTCTTGGTGGTGACACCAATGAATAGGAAACATTTTTGCATTGAGGCTAGGATTTTGATTTGTGCGTGGTTCAGTGAATAATGAACACAAATCACCTTTTGTAATTTTTAAATCCTTTACTTGTTTAAATGATAGTTTATCTGCATAATATGCCCTAGCCGCCTACCTCCTATCTTGCCATCCAATTATTTGTTTGCTAGTTGAATCCACATTTTTTAACACATCTTTCAATGAATTTGTGAGGGTCATTCTTTTTTTGGTTGAACCATTTGGATCACTCAACCTACTAATGAAATCCTCAATTTAATTTTTTTTGCTCTCAATCTCACTCATTAAATTTTGTTGAGTGCCAGGAGGGTGTTGAGGTATTGGTGGAGGAGGTTGTTGTTGAGGTTGATTTTCTTGTTCATGATTTTATTCTTCAGTATTTGGTTGCTCTTCTTGTTGAGGATTTTGTGGTTTTGCGGGTTCATTTGCATCTCCTACAAATTCAAAAATTTATATATCAAATATAATCTAAAACTAAAAAAATCAACCTAAAACTAAGAAATTCAAAACAAACAACAAACAATACTTACCTCTCCCACCTCTTCTTTGTCATGGCACCATTCTTGCAAAGAAATAACAACTATTGTTGAAGATTTTTTCTCAATACCTCCTAGAATGTGAGTGCAAAAGTTGGGGGTTTTGGCTACGAGTAGAAGAAGAAAACAATTGAATTGAAAATGAAGACTTTCACTTTTTTTTTTGCTTTTAACGTGCTATAATGCGAGCATGTTATAACACGCTTGCATTATAGCATTTTAAATTTTTTTTAGAAAGTGGCCACGAAATTGCTACCCAACTTCATGCACTCGCCCACCATCCCCTTCTAATTAAATAAATCAAACTTTATTTAATTAAGTCTAAATCATTATTCCTCTCATTTTGATTTATTTAAATCCTAAAATCTAAATCAAATTGTCAAATAAGCTAATCTTCATTTAAATTAATCAAATCCCAATTAATCCCAATCTTAATCACTCAAATCCTCTAGATTTTGAAACTTGCACAATAAATCAATTTATTTGATTTATTAAATCTCTATTTTATTCAAAAAGGCATCAATGAAGGAATATTTCTCCAAATTCCAAAAATCCCTCTAAAAGGATTTGTAGATCCAACAAGGCATTAAAAGCCTCTTACATGTCCTTTTCCTTGAGATAAGTAGCATTAACTTCATTTTCTTCTCCCTCAAACATGTCACTTTCAAATTTCAAATTTGAATCTAATGGCATTTACCATGCATATTGACCAAAATGTGTTTCATCCCTCTCCAATAGCATGTTGACAAGTGGAATTTTGTTATTGGTTGATCTTTAATCCCACATTGATCCTATTCTTCAATCCTCCACCATTCTTTCTTATAAATAGAAGCCTCCTCTATTGTATCACTACTCCACAATCTTCTACACAATCCATGTAAGATCATGATGCACAATTTCATCCATTGTTCATCAACTTTTCATCAAGTTTTCATCACTCCATAGCTAGGTTATGGAGAAATTTCATCAAGGTGCATCAATCATCAACAAATCATCATCAAGCTTGCAATGAATCAGGAAAGGGCTATTTTCCACATCAAAATAGCACCAATTTCCCCATGGGATTGAGAGTTTGTTTGCATTGAATAGGATTTCATACCTTTTATTTGTGTTCTTCATGTGATTTTTTGTTCTTTGCATTTCAAATGAATCTTATGGGGAGTGTTGTTTCTAACTTGCATATTGGACTAATAATGTGTTTATTCTTTGTGTTTGTGCAGGTCTAGGATCACCATTCTACATTTGGTGCTATAAGGAGGGATAATCTTTCAAAATTAACATGTTTTTTGGTCAAATTCTGCTATTTTTTTAATATTTTTTGTCTTTCTAGGTCAAACAGTGTTGCTGGGTCAAATCGCGACGCATTTACGGTCTCTATTTTTCCAAACAACACCACTAGTTTTACCAGAGGACTGCTCAAATCCTCAAACAATTTCGCTATTGTTCTAGCATTGCTATTTGGACCCAAACAATTCCACTGACTCTATGTTTCAAAGGGCGTTGCCTTTGCTTTCTTGCTTTTTCATTCAATCTTAAAATGGTCATATCTTGGTCATATTTTGGTCTTTTTCATAGATTTTTTTTTGAAATGGGGTATAATTTCATAAGTTATCCAATGGTGTAGGTATTTATCAACTTTTATAGAGTTAAATTTTTTAAATTTTTACCTAATGTCAAATCACAATGAAACTTGGTCTAAATTTTAGGGTTTTTTTATGTTTAATCATTTATCTAACCCTCATATCTTCTTGTTTCTTGATTTCATCTAGCATTTGGAGCTTAGATTGTAGGTTTTAAAGGATCATGGAGCATGGAAGTGAAATAAAAAGCATTATCACATGATTGTAACAAGTGTTTTTAAACACTTTGGGGAGCAATTATAATCCCACTTCTAAGGACTTTGTCATCTTCAAGCTTTTTAGGACTCAATAATTTTTGTTTGGGCTTAAAAAGAACAAAACAAAGGGATTAAAAAGAACCTTAGGAAACTTACTAGAGTTTGTTTTGAGGCTTTAAAATTGAACAAATAAATTTCACACTTCAATTCTGGTGCTTAAGAAAATCCATTCTTTCTTTGAAGGTTAAAATGAACATGTGAATTTTATGTTTTGTAATCTCTTATCCAAAGTAATATCATTTAAAAGGCATATGCACTTCTCTTGCACCTCACGACGATCTTGAGAATCAAAAGTATTTTGGTGATATTAAGTTGTATAAAAGATTGCCTCCACACTTTAATTTGGGATTCTTAAAATTAAACAAATCTTGCTAGTGTGAGTGGAGTATAGATCACGTGTGTTCTCTCTTTGTTCCTCAACAAAGATTGATCGAACTACATATGTGCTTGCTCACTTTTTTTAATCCTTAGAGGGCCTACTTGGTGGGAAAAAATTAATCACCCTAGGGAATGACCCAACCAAGAACACACTAAAGCCAAGTGACTTCCAACTAGTATACAAGTGTGGGTACTTGAGAAAAGGTTAAGTATCACAAGGATTTTTTTGACAAGAAGGGTAGCAATGGTCTCTTTCCATATGGATGATCCCCCATGAATAAAATTCCTATACTAGAACCTTTTTTTTTGAAGTCCAAATCCTTATGTATTTGTTGGTGCAAGAATGGTCATTCTAAAGTTGTCCACATTTTTATGGCTCTTAGTAGAGATGAGAAGTATGCCATGGGAGTTTCATGGGTATTGATGTTTGGCTAACCCAAGAAGTGTGTGTCATGGAGGGGAGCCAGCGGGTTCAAGCATCTAATCATCTGCTAAGAGTAGGCGTAGCTTTATCCAAGTGGAAACTCAACAAATATTGTCTCATTCTATCCTAAGGTTGTGCATCACTTTGGAATCAAAACACTTTGCTTGGATCTAAAACATTGGAAAACAAGCATTCAACATGAACATAAAATTTCAAACCCTCTAGGAGGAGCAAACACCTTTGACAAAATTCAAGTGCTATTGCTTGCCCTAGGGATTCTGTCCTTAGAGGCTTCTAAGTATTTGGATTTACATCTCAATTTTCTCTTACTAAAGTCAACATTAGGGAACTATTGCCTTAATTTCCTTTATTTCCACATAATGGACTTTGTGGGATGAAAATAAATTGGGACATAAGACATTTAGTTTGAAAACTAAGCAAGAAGTGTGGATGTGGTAAAATCAATTCATTAGTCAAGATGAAATCAATTGAACCCCACACATGTGCTTGTTTATCTTTTGTCTTATGGTCTTTTGAGAAAACATTGATCTTTTGGTTTGAAGTACTCTTAGGGAAAAACATGTTCTTCAAAACCTTGGTCTTGTAAACAAGGCCCTCTTAGGTTCATTTAGGATCAAAACAACCAATCATTTCATCCATCTCAAACATCAATCAAATCCCATCTCACAAACAACTTTAGAACCATTGAAAAAATCATTCATACTAGACTTTTGGTAAAATCCTTCAAATCAACATCAAAATCTCCCTGTTTGGATAAGTGTGTGTGGATGAATCCTTCCTCATACATCTAGTTAAATTATCATCCTAGTGGACAAGTTTATTCCAAGATAACATCCAACATCTTGGGGTTTATAATTACATTATCGAAATCAAATCAAGCCAATCCAATAAAAAATCCTAGAGTCTAGCATTGATCCAAAGTTCCTAAAAGTTCAACACCCATATCATTCACACCTTTCATCCTTCATCTCACCAATGCTCCTAAATTTATTAGAGGTCAACAAGGTCAAAACACAAGAAAAACATAACAATATAAACTTGATTCATACATCATGAGTGGTCTAAATCAATCAAACTATTGAATCCTTACAATGTCGATTGATTATCAAATCTCACATTTATACAATCCATACATGGGACCATTATCTCCTACAAACATCAATGGTACAAAAAATGTGAGTATCCCCAATCTAAATTTTTGAACACCTTTCCCTATGGTATATTTAAATCAAATTCCAAACCTACAAATCTATCAACCAAACAATCAATGCATGAGTCTTCAACAAAACAACATTATCCCACCAAATACATACATGAAAAAAGTGAATATACTAAGTACAAGTTTACCAAGCATGAACATTTTAAATCCACACTTGGTGAACTTTGGGATGGATATGTTTGCAAATCACACAAATGTTGTTCAAAGTCCAAATTTTTCAAAGTCCAAACAATATGTTAACAACTCCATGTATTGATCCAAGTCAAGGTAACACCAAGAAAAATCAAAGTTATCTAAATCAATGCAAAATCAAAGTTATATAAATCAAGGTAATATGATTCCCACCCACAAAAATGTCCAATTTCAACCTATAATGCCAAATCCAAACATTTTCCCAAATCAGAACATTGTCCAAAATCAATTTGTCCATGATCCCATACAAACACCACAAGAATACATTCCAAATATGCTTGAACAAAAACCAAATCAACTATATCAAGGGTGTTGAGATCAAAATAAAGATCAAATTTTGCAAGATCAAATTGCAACACTTACCAAAATAGTTGACTCATTGCGCCATGAGGCATCACCTCAAAATCAACACACTCTTCCATTGGTTAAACCATGTCATCAAAGCATTGAGTTGTTTCCACAACCACATCAAGAACAATATCTCCAATGTCAAGAAGTTGGATATCAAGATCAACAAGATCTACAACAAACCCAATCACCACATCTCAAAGATCAATCACCACATCTCCAAAATCAATCACCACAAGGTCAATTTAAAGTACAAATCTCACAAGGTAACAAACAAAAATACACACCCTTTGGGGAATTGATTGAATTTGTCATGAAGAAATTGGTACAAGAGAATCTCATCAAGATCCCCATTTATGAAAATTATCAAGAGCCTCAAGTTAAACCACTAGGGTATAACAGGAAGCACCTTTGTGATTTTCAAAAAATAAAGGGACAAACAACATCAAATTGTATTTGACTCAAAAATATCATCCAAGACCTTATTGATAAAAAAATAATAACTATTGAGGACAATGATGAAGATTCAACCACTATTGATAATAGTGACAATCTCTCCACCACTATTATTGAAAACAATGATCAAGATCTATCCATCAATCAACAACTTGAAGATGTTTCTACCTCATCCAAAGATCAACCCAACATACATCAAGAGTCACTTTTTGATCATGATAAAAATCCCCTGATAATATCTGACAATGATCTATTTCAAGGAGTGTTAACATTATTTGATCCTATAATTGGAAATCCTTCCACCCATAATCAGGTTGAAAATGTCTCTACATCATCCAATGAGTTAGAGGATATATCTCAAGAATTTATTCCAAAGCATGATCAACATCTTTCACCAAAGTCTAGCAATGGTCCTTTCCAAGACATATTGACATCCTTCAACCTCATGGTTGTAGATATTGAAGGAATCTTCAACTCAATACTTGATCCAAATTCACCCAAAGATCAAGAGGATATTGAGCCACTTCTTGTGCCAAATGAAGACATCCAAGAACCCTTTATTAGAAATCTATCCTTTAAAATTTACCAATGTCAAGAACTTGATCCAAAGCATGTCAAAAGTAAATTTGAAATTAATCAAGATAAAAAATTCATATCTCCAAGATACTACAATGATCTAATGAACACTCTCCTATCTATACAAGATGTTGAAAATGATGATCACATCCTCATAGCGCATACTCCTCCATCTACCCAGGAGATTCTTTCTTTGGATGGACATGTAGATGATCTTCATTCAGAATAGGATTCCTTTACTCCTGACATTATTACACAAAAAGAGTAGGTTATTGATTCCTATAGTCAAACTGAGTTGTCAACAACAGGATCAAATATATCCAAAATTCAAACTAAGGACATCATGTATGAAGATATCCAACATTATCCACTCAAAGAAATAAGTTAGATAGAATAGGATATTCTAGAGTTAGTAGAGCAACAAATTGAAATAATGTCATCTGTAGTGGTCATTTATTTAGAGAATGCTTACCAAACAAGACATCTCAAAACAGGCAGAATCAAAGAACAAAGGTGCTACTACCACCATACTAGGGGAAACTATGTCTCAAGAAAATTCCAACATGGAGAGCACAAAGAATCCTTATGATGAAACCAATTCCAATACTACAACCATCCATGTCACAAATCTTCATCCACCCATCACCCCATCCACAAATTGGGACCAACATTAAAAGAAGGATGTGAATCAAAACAAGAACATCATCAAAGAAAAAGAAGTTGAGAAGAATAATGGACAAATCAAATACACATGGATACCAAAAAATACAAAGAAATATTATCCCTATCAAACTCCATTAGTCAAAGAAACTATGGGGAAAAATAAAAATGTTAAAAGTATCCATCAAATATGTCCACAAAGGAAAAAGTAGGTTTCCCAAGCAACATACATGTTGGAAAAATAAGGACATACAAATGAGAGGGGGGGTGAATCAATTGTGACTAAAACTTCAACTTTTCTAACTTATCTTAACTTTAATCTTAGATTTGATGAATAAGTAAACTACCACAAGCAATTATCATATCATAGAGAAAAATAGCACCAATATTTTTTATGTGGAAACCTTATTAAGGGGAAAACCACGGTGGATGTTAGTCCACAAGATTATACTCTATTAAAAGTATAAAGTGAAATAATAAGGGGAATTCACATGCATTTAGGCACACTGCCTAGAGCTCACTACTCAAATACAAATGAGGACTCACTATCCAACAATACAAAAATATGGATTAGATCCATAGAGTATGAACTGAAAGAATAGATTCTACACAAGCCTGATTACAGTTCCAATTAAGCTTAGAAAACCTTCTTCACACTTTCCTCAATCTTCTTCACTCTCTGCTCAATGATCGTATGATAGAAACACTATTTTCAAACTTACACTTTATTTGGAATACATTCAAACTTATGCACACACTAATTTCACTCAACCAAACACTCTTATATTTTCATCACATCTTAGTTAGCAAGAAAAATAAAACATATTTTCAATGTCGTCCCAAATTGACAAATAAATTTCTAATGCAAAACCACCAAGGTCGGCCACAACATACTAGAGACCCAAATTAATATCACCAACATAAAAATATTTTAATTAATTTTTCAACAAAGATCCACAACACGCTACCATCAACATGTCAGCCAAGAACATGAAAAACTAAGCATGTGCAAGAAAAGATCTTTAACCATGAGATCAACAAGTAATATGGACATACCACAAAGATAGAGAATGATCTAGAGACATCCAAGAATAGCAAGAAACAATAGAGAAGCATCCACAACAACTGCAATTACTAGAATCATACAATCTTCATTTAGGAACATTGACAAAGACCACAAAAACACTGTTAACCACAACAAAATCAAAACTTTATGTGGACCTCTAAAACTTCTGGTAGATGATCTAGAAACATTCAACAATAAACCCTTTAATCCACACAAGCTAGTCTTCAATGTACAGAACAAAACACCTTCATGACCTGCATAGTTCCACTGGGAACCTAGAACACTTCCTTTTACAAATTTCTCAATATCTTCAACATATACAACCTTTGATAAACCAAATGCTAATAGTGTTGACATCAATGACAACCACATATTAGCAACCATATCCACAACATCCAACAATCTCCCCCTTTGCTATTGATGGAAAAGGTAACAATTACCTTTCCAAATACACACTTTGAACCACATATCTGTACATCCGACTACTCCCGTTGAGTAGCAGCCATGGAAACATCAATCCAGATCAAAATATAGCAATTAAATTCATGGATTGATGCAAGAATATGCATTTTTTAGTTCTTATCAGGAGGGGTGATTACCCCTAGCATTCCTCTAAGATACTCAAAAGTATCCTTGGGAAAAGGCTTAGTAAATATATCTACAATATATTCTTTGGTAGGTATGTACTCCAATATGACTTCTTTCTCATTCACTTTCCCCCTTAAGAAAATAAACTTGATTGATATATGTTTAGTCTTGCAATGCAGCACCAAATTCCTTGAGATATTTATTGCACTTGAGTTGTCACAGTATATAGCAATAGGTTCTTCATATACCACCCTGATATCTCTCAACATCTATTTCATCCATATCACTTGAGTACAATTATTGGTAGAAACAGTGTATTCTGCTTCAACAGTAGATAGAGAAATTGAGTTTTTCTTTTTGCTCAACCAGGACACCAATTTCTTCCTTAGAAAGAAAGCACCACCACTAGTACTTTTTTTTGTCATCTACATCACCAGCCCAATCCACATCAGTATATGCAGAAAAAGTGAGATCATCATCCTTTGGATACCAAATTCCAAAGTCAATTGTTCCTTTTAGATACCTAAAAATTCTCTTCACAACAGTTACATGTGATTCTTTTGGATCCGCTTGAAACCTAGAGACCACACATACAACATTCATAATATATGGTCTAGTCTGAGTCAAGTAAAGAAATCCACCAATCATTGACCTATATCTAGTTTGATTTTCCTTAGGAGAATCATCATTCTGTGTCAACTTACATCTGGTCACCACGAGAGTACCAACAAGTTTGGAGTCATCCATTCTAAAATTCTTCAGTAGTTCTTTCACATATTTGGACAAAGATATGAAAATCCCCTTGTCCAACTAAGTAACTTGCAATCCTAGAAAGAACTTCATCTCTCCAATCATACTCATCTCAAATTCATTCTTCATCTCTTTAACAAACTTCATACATAGATTGTCATCTCCTCCAAAAATGATATCATCAACAAAGACTTCATAATTAACTCTTTATCATGATCTAGTTTGAAGTATAAGTTGTTGTCAGTAGTACCTTTAGTGAATCCAAGCTTCAATAGGTATTTGTCCAATCTAGCATACCAGGCTTTGGGGGCTTGCTTAAGTCCATATAGAGCTTTCTTCAATCTGCAAACCATATCTTCTTTGTCTATTAGTTGGAATCCATCTAGCTATACAATGTACACTTCTTCTTTTAGCTCTCCATTTAAAAATGAAAACTTTACATCCATTTGATAGACCTTATAGTTCTTGTGTGTAGCATAAGCAATAAATAGTCTAACAACTTCAATCCTAGTGACAAGAGCAACGGTTTCTTCAAAATCAATACCTTTCATTTGAGAATACCCTTTACATACCGGTCTTGCTTTATTTCAGACCACTTCACCTTCTTAATTTAGCTTGTTTCTAAATACCCATTTAGTACCGATCACATTTTTGTCTTTAGGCATTGGAACCAGTATCCATATGTCATTCTTTTCAATTTGTTTTAGCTCTTCCTTCATAGCTTCCAACCAGTTTTCATCTTGATAGGCTTCAATGACACTTTTAGGCTCAATCTTGGATATCAGACAATATTCTTCTATAATTTTTCTTCTAGTTTGCACTCCTTTACTCTTATATCCAATAATTTGATTTTTAGAATGATTTAGCTTTACATACCTTGGAGTTTTGGGACACTCTTGAGCTTTTGAATCTTCTAATATTTCTTCTATACTTGCATTTGTCTATGTCTCCTGACTAACTTGGTTTACTAAAAAAGATTGAGGTTGCTTCACCGGAACATATGGAATAATTTGAAGTACATTCTATGTCTAAGTATTCTTCCCTTGGGTTGTGGTGTCTTCGTTTGAATCATAACTATAATGTGTAGATGGTTTGACAGAGTTCTCATCAACTTTGAAATTTTCACTTTCAACCATCTTTCTCAATCTTTTGTTATAGCACCAGTAGGCCTTGCTTTTAGTGGAGTAACCTAGGAAGATTCCTTCATTGCTTATTGCATCAAAATTTCCTATGTCATCATCTCTTCTGATATAACACTTGCTTCCAAATATCTTGAAGTACTTAACAGTAAGCTTGTGACCAAACCATAACTCATAAGGTGTCTTACCAAAATTGCTATTAACATTCACCTTGTTCAAAGTATACACAATAGTACTTACTGCTTCACTCTAGTACATCTAAGATACATCTCCTTCCATCATCATTGTTTTGGCAACATCCAAAATTGTTCTATTCTTTCTCTCTGCAAGTCTATTCTATTGAGTGGTTCGAGGAGAAGATAACTATCTTTTAATTCCATGCTCTTCACAAAAAGAGTTGAACTCCTTGGAAATAAACTCACCATCTCTATCGGATCTCAGGCATTTTATTTTCAGAATTTTCTCATTCTCTTCCATAGCCTTGAAACTTTTGAACTTCTCCAATGCTTCATATTTTTCTATTAAAAAGGAAACCCAAATCATTCTAGAGTAATCATCAATAACTAGCATAAAATAACTTTCTCCATGAATACTTTTGAATCTGGAGGGACCATGAAGGTTAGTATGTAGCAGCTCCAGCAAATTATTTACATGAAATTGTTTGCTCCAGAAAGAGACTCTAGTTTGTTTACCCATCTAACATTCCTTGCAGATTACATTAGCAAGTTTCACTAACTTAGGAAGATCTCTTACTGCTTGAGTAGAACTTATCTTGATAATGTTGTTAAATTTTACATGACACAACCTCCTATGCCACAACCAACTCTCATCTACTTGAGCAATTAAACAACTTCCATTAGTAGTATTCAAATGAAAAATATTACCTTTCATTTGTTTTCTTGTTCCAATCATATTCTCAGAACTTCCACGTATCTTGCATCTTCCATCTTTGAATTGAAGATCATATCCCTTGTGAACCATCTATCCAACACTCAATAGGTTGTGATTTAGGCCTTCAACATAGAGAAAATCATCAGTGTTATCCTTACCACCAAGGAAAATAGATCCTCTACCACGAATCACACTATAATTGTTATCTCCAAATCTTACAACCCCACCATCATACTTCTCTAGACTCACAAATTTTCTTTTATCACTAATCATATGATGTGATCATCCACTATCAATCACCCACTCATCCTTTTCTTCAACTTGGGTTGCAAGAGCTTTTTCATCTTTAGTAGATTCGATAGCCACATGATTATCTTCAATGGTAGCAATAAAAGCCCATTCATCTTCCTTTCCATTATCTTTATTAGACTGATCATCAGTCACTGCTTCTTCAACAAAGTAGCATCTCTTTTGGAATCTAGAATTTTTAGGCTTAGATCTAGGAACTTTTTCAAGATATCTTGATGCAAAATGACCTATTTTACTGCATGAAAAACATTTAATAGGTAATACATCTTCATACTTACCTTTTCCTCTTCCTTCTTGTTTAGCAATCAATGCTTCCAATTCTTCTACCTCTCTTTCTTTATCTTCAAGTTGTTTCAGTTCTTCATCATACTTGGATTTTTTTTGGAACTCTCTCCCATACTATATCTTTTCCTGTTACTTCTAGATACATTGGCCTTGAATGCAGACTCAGTCTTTGGTGTAGATTCACCAAATTCACTTATTTCAAAAGTAGCAAGCTTCTCGATCAATGTGTCTCTTGTTATCTTGTTTACTGATCTGAACTCTTCAATAGCATGAACCTTCATCTTGTAGGAGGGAGGCAAGGATCTGAGTACTTTAGCCACAATTTCATCCTCATCCATAGAACCATCGACACCTTTAATAATCATCACTACTTCATTCACTCTTTGCATAAAAAAAGTGATATTTTCATCTCCATCTTCAAATTCTCATACTTTCCCTTCAAGATTTGTAGCCTATCCATCTTCACCTGTGCATCTCCTTCATACAAAGTTTCCAGTTACGTCCAAATCTCATGAGTTGTATCCAGACCTAACACATTAGCCATCTTTGAATCTTTCAGAGCACTCACCAAAGCTTCAATAGCCCTAACATTATTTTCAGCATCTTTGATCTCATCACCAGTGGAGGGACCATTATAAGGAATAGTATATGGATCTCTTGTAATCTTCTAGAAAGCTTCACCAATACACTTTAAGTGACATTGCATTCTAACTTTCCACATTGAATAGTTGGTACCATCAAATCTCAGACTATCCTTCTTGAATGTTGTTTCCATCTTGGATCACCTCAATCTTTTAGAATTCTTCAGAGGAACCTTCTCTAATACCAATTGTTGGAAAAATAAGGACACACAACTGAGAGGGGGGGTGAATTAGTTGTGATAGAAAATTCAACTTTTCTAACTTATCTTAGCTTTAATCTCATATCTAATGAATAAGTAAACAACCACAAGCAATTATCACATCAAAGAGACAAATAAAACCAATATTTTTTTATGTGGAAACCCTATTATGGGAAAAACCATGTTGGATGTTAGTCCACAAGATTATGCTCTATTAAAATTATAAAGTGAAATAATAAGGGGAATGCACATGCATTCAAGCACACTGCCTAGAGCTCACTGTTCAAATACAAAGGAGGACTCACTATCCAACAATACATAAATATGGATTAGATCCACATAGTATGAACTAAAAGAATAGCTTCTACACAAGCTTCATTACAGGTCCAATTAAGCTTAGAAAACCTTCTTCACACTTTCCTCAATCTTCTTCACTCTTTGCTTAGTGATCGTATGATAGAAGCACTATTCACACACTTACACTTTCTTTGGCATACATTCACACTTATGCACACACTAATTTCACTCAACCAACCACTCTTATATATCTGCTTCATGGGATTTCATCACATCTTAGTCTGCTAGAAAAATAAAACATATTTTCAATGTCGGCCCAAATTGACAAATAAAATTCTAATGCAAAACCACCAAGGTTGGCCACAACATAGTGGGGACCCAAATTAATATCTCCAACACAAAAATACTTTAATTAATTTTTCCACAATGATCGACAACATGCTACCATCAACATGTTGGCCAAGAACATGAAAAACTGAGCATGTGCAAGAAAATATATTTAACCACAAGCTCACCAAGTAATGTGGACATACCACAAAGATAGAGAATGATCTAGAGACATCCAAGAACACCAAGAAATGACAAAGATGCATCCACAATAACTGAGATTACCAGAATCATACAATCTTCATTCAGGAACATTGACTAAGACCACAGAAACACTGTCAAGCCACAACACAATCAAAACTTTATGCAGACCTCTAAAACTTCTGGTAGATGATCTAGAAACATTCAACAATAAACTCTTTAATCCAAAAAATATAGTCTTCAACATATAGAACAAAACACCTTCATGACCTACACAGTTCCACTGGGAACCTAGAACACTTCCTTTTACCATTTTCTTAATATCTTCGACATACACAACCTTTGATAAACCAAATGCTAATAGTGTTAACATCAATGACAACCACATATTAGTAGCCATATCCACAACATCCAATAGTACAAAGTATATCAAGTGGTTCATCCTAATTCCATACACACTTTCGTATCCACCCATTTTTCTCATCTTCCCAGGTTTGGAGAGTCAAAGGTTCCAAACTATCAACCAATCCATCTTTTATTCCTAAACACACTCCATCGACGCCTCCATGCATGATATCTAATTCTCACACTGGCCATGTATTGGCAACCACCCTTCATCATAAGTATTTAAAAGGAAATCTATTGCGATATGCACACAAAGACAAAGTTAACTCCGATATCAACAAAGTAGATCAGAAATCTCAAAAGTTGTATTCAAGTGCACATATCTTGGAAAAGTAGCTTCTTCAAGTAAGATATCGATGGCACATTATGAAAAAAGCATCTACATCAATGCCACTAGGTGATTTAGCATAAGCTTAAAAAATATTTCACAGTGAAATACAAAAAAATCAAAAAAAGATTTGAAAATAGTAAAGAAAAAAAATTGTCCTCCAGTGAAAACCACTATGGTGGCGCTTTGGATAGGTACCATGATGAAAACCTGGAAAATAGGCGTCATGTGTAGAATTGAGCATCTATGTGCACTAGTTCAGGTGAAAGAGTCGCATCCATAATAAATTCAACATTCCATCCATCTTATCCATAATAAATCCATTCATCCATCTTCCAAATTATCTTGATCTTGATAAAAAATTTCATGTACACTTTGCACTTGCTTATGGTAAACATCTTGACATGGGTCATTTTTATTGATCCTAGATCCTACCCAACATTATCTAAGCCATGAAGCATTATCCAAATGAGAATTCTTTATTCGAACACCTTATCTTATCGCAAGATAATCCATATTCATCCATCCACACACCTATTCAAGCATCCATCCATGGCATTCCATATATTGCTAGACACTGGGGGTAGATATTTACATCTTGCTTCGGGAATAAATCTTGATCTATATCCTCCAACTTATGTGGTGATCCAAACATTAGAAAACATAAAATCAAATTGGTCAAAGGGTAAAAGCACAAACCTATGTCACATTTTATAAAGGAATCAACCAACAACAAAAAAAATTCTAAACTTCGACCACATAAAAGTGGTCTTTATGTTTTGAATTTCAAAATGGTGTAAACTAATTAAATGTAAAAATTTTGATGTAGTTTATTCCTGTGATTTTTTTATTTTTATTTTTTAAATCATTATGTTTTTATCAATTTAAGGACAAATTTTGGAATGTTGAAAATTTCATAAAAGAGTGACTTCACGGGTCGTCAAAAAACAAATTGAAAAAAACTGTATTTCTCCCTATTTTTTTTCCAAATAGGTAACTTCAATATCTTGTGCATGGAAAAGAAATCACATTTTGATGTATATTTTTCTCGTAATAACATTTTAAAGTCAAACATCTCAGAATTTGATAGTTTTCACAGACAGTAAACTAGCTTCAATTTTTTAATCATTTTCAAAAAACAAAATATACCCTTTTGAAGTAGACTCTCTCCTCTTGTGCCCCATATAAGATTTATAACATTTTAATAAGTTTTACTATCTTTTTTTTAATATCTAATCATCCTCTTTTTTTAATTTTTAAAATGTACTTGCATTATTTTATAAATAAAATATATTAAAACTAATCAAAATATTATAAAATTATATATTTGGATTCTAAACTCCGAGCTCTACAAAAGGGTTTTTCTACTTTTTATAGAAAGATCAATCTAACTAGAGAAATACTTTGCCAAAGATGAATGTTTCAGAAAATTCTGAAAAATGATGAGTTGGTTGCCATGTAGGATGCCAACTCATCATTATCAGCCGAACAATTTTCAGCCAAGCAAGTTTCAGCCGAAACCCTCTCAGCTGAGAAAAAAGTGGGTTAGGGGTTTTTGGCAAAAACATTACCAGTCGGTAGACTCGGTCGGAACCTGTCGATATAAAAAAAAAAAAAAAAAAACTTTTAATTTTTCAAGTTAAGAAAATAAAAAAAAACAAATACTTTGATTATTTGGACAAGGAAATAGCTATTTTCGATCAAAGAAGGTTTATTTCGACAAAAGAAAATGCAGAAGACTTATTTCGACAAAAGAAAATGCATTTGGACAATAGGAGAGCTATTTTTGAAGGTATGTATTGATCTTCAACTTATTTAATTGATTGTCTTTATTTTCATGAAAGCATTTGAAGTTTGTTTTCACTATTTTTTATTTATTAAAATATTAACATCAAAGAAATATTTGTAAGAAAATTAAAATAAAAGTTACATCTCTATATATTATCATTTATTTGTTATCATTCACAAGTGTGACATGTACATATTAGATAATTAGATAATTACTTTTATATATACATTTAAAATTAACATACTTATGTTTAGTAAAATTTATATAAACAACATAAAAAATATCATTATCAATAAGTTTATTTTTTATTTATTTATTTGAGAATTATATATATAGTTTTAAGTGTCTTTTATGTAAAATTATATATTTATAAAGAATTATATAGAAAGGAGATTATTTTATTTATATTATTTATTGAACAATTATTTTATTTATTTAAAAAGTGTTTTCAAACATGAATGGATTTGTTGTTTTCATTATTTAAATTCTTAGATTTCATTATTAATGATCACTAATTTTATGTTCTTCCATTCTTGTTCTTACATGTCCGGCTTAAATACCTATGTTTTATTAAATTTACCTTTGTCTTTACTTTTATTTCCAACTTGGACTTATCTTTTATTCATGTATATATTTTATTAAATTAAATATTTTATGTTTTGCATGTTTATATTTATTAGAATTTTGTTTAAATTAAATAACTTATGTTTTGCATCTAGTTATGTTGTACAAGCTTTTTAAAATATTTATGCTATATTAATTGTACATGTTTTATTGAAAGCTCGTGTGTGTACAAATTTGTATGCAGGTGAATTGAAATTTGAGTGCAATTTGTGATGGAAAATCCAAGGATTAGATCGAGGAAGTATGATCGAACACAAGTAAGACAAAGAAAGAGAAAAGTGAATGAAGGAACATCTATTGAACAACCCATGGAAAATATTGATGATCAAGGTGACGTACAAGTACAAGAACAAATTGAACCTAGTAATATAATTTTTTTGAAGTATGGTATGGAAAATTTGATGGAGATGGATGATGATTCTCTTTTCAATAATATTTCATTTGAAGATATGTTATCTCAAAGAACATTAAAATTACACTCTAAAAAAATATGGGATGAATTTTTTGAAGAAAAATCTCTAATTGGAAGAGCACAGTTAGTTGCAAAGTTATTTAGACAAAAATAAATGACCCCTATTTTGGAGTTGTTAGGGGTTGATAATAGGAAAAGGTCATCATATTTAAAACAAACAATTTTTGAAAACTTGCAACAAGCATTGTAATGTATTGAAAATAAGAGTCAATCTAGTGATTTAAGTGTTGCACGTAGAGCATTGATGACTATAACTTCTAGTAATAAATTATCACATAGAAGACAAGTTCAAGCAATTTCCGAATTACTAAATGTTTCTAGGAGAACTGTTCAAAGGTATATTGAAAAGAGAAATGAAATAGATGAAAAAATTGAGAAAAATTGGGTAAATATTTGTAGGGTTCCTTGAAAAGATAGAATTTTAGAAGATGTAAAGACATAGGTGGTTGAATATTGGACCACCCACTCTCATGTTTCTTTCAATAGAAGGGATACTATACAAATAATAGGTGATGGTGGTACAAAAATTTCTCATCCAAAAAATTTTATAGATACAACACAAAGTGAACTTTTTGAAGCATTTAAACAAGAATTTTTAAATGTGAAGATCTGTCAAAGGATGTTTGAAATACTATGACCATCATTTGTATGTATAAATAAAGTACGTGAAACTTGTTGTCGAAATCATGTTGAATTTGATCTACACCTACAATCATATAGAAATGTTATGGCAATAATTGATTGAAATTTAGCCATCCCTAGAAGCACAACACAATTTGTGAAGTATCTTCTATGTGAAAAATCTAAAAATATTCAAATGAATTCAATGTTCAGTGTATAAAAAATGTATGTAATGATTGTGGAGATTTGAAGAATATTTTACATGTTGACAATAATGATTCAATGCAAGTTACTTGGAAGAGATTTGAATATGAGACATACTTAATGAAGTCAGGAGTTGAGGCCAAAAAAATTGTTCTCAAAGAAAGTGGGTTGCCTTACAATGAAATCATGAGTAAATTTCACAATATCATATATCCACATATCTAGCATTTTCATGGTGCAAGATGACAAGCTAAGCAATTTCGTGATTCAAAGGATTGCTTTCCACCAGGTTGTATTATCTCTATTTTAGATTTCTTTGAGAACTATACATTTAGTCCTCAAACTAAGATCCAAAGTCAATATTATCATTTAGAGCAAGTTGCAATTTTTGTGCAAGTTTGCTACAGGCATGCAGAGGTAGCGGTTGATGGAATACAAAGTAGCAAAGATGATCAAATTATCATCAAAGAGGTTCACTTTGATATCAGTGATGATACAAATAATGATAGAAGCTATGTAGCTCATTGTTTCAAAATGTTTTTTGAATACCTAAGACGATGTGGCATAAATCAAGAACAACACTAGATATGGTCTGATGGATGTGCTAGTAAGTACATTATTTTTTAAATTTTTTATATATTTAATTTTAACTTTGAGACTTAAATTGTTTAATTGCTTATATATATATATAATTACTTTTTTGAAACTAATTTGGTTTGAGTGTTTAATTATTTGTAACTTCATAGGACAATTTAAGTCTATAAAAGCTTTTGAAGGGTTAAGCAGTCAACATGCTATACATAACACCAAATTTTTGTGGAATTTTTATGAGAGTAGACATGGAAAAGGAGAGCACGATGGAGCAAGAGCATGTGTGAAGCATGCACTTCGTCAACATGAACTTGCTGGTATGTAACTTTCACCATATATATATGCAATCTAGCTTGATCATATTTTTTAAATTATTAGATATAAGTTCCTTGAAAGTAATAAGTGGAAAATTGTGCCAACTTGTGTACTTGTAGGTAATGCCATACGGAATGCAAATAAAATTGTTGAATGGTGCAAAATTCATTTTTCCACTCACGATTCAACATACAAAACACGGTATTTTTGGGAAGTTATAGGTACATCTAGTCAAAATTTGTTAAAAATTTGAGTTTCAAAGTTCAAGTATGTATACATGATTTCAAATTTAATTTTCAAGTTTGAATTTAAATAGATATTGATCGATCAAATCCTTATAATTGTCAAGCAATTCATGGTATTAGAAGTCTGCATCAAATCACGACAACAGGGAGTAGTAGGCCTTATGCAATTTATGTGAGAGAAAAATCATGTTTTTGTGTTGATTGCATTGTGGACAATGCAAATATTGATTAATGTGAGAATATTAGAGATGGGTATTTTTCACAATGGGAAATGAAAAAATTAATATCAATGCCTCCTTTTGTTGAAGATGACAATGTCGATGTCTACGATCCACTATATTCAACTGATTATGAATGTGTATCTGATTTAGTTGTTACAGGTATGGAAATTGATTTTAATTTAGTTAAAATCAATATTTAAATATATATTCTATATGTTTAAGTAAGTTTCAAACATGTTTATATATATATAAATTTAATATGTAATAAATTTTTATATATTTACAATTTATTTATGTATTTACTTTATGTATATATGTGGTGTGTGTACACATGAGATGTTTTCACTATAGTTGCATATCCTAAAAATGTGGAAGGTGTAGATTACTATCTACTAAGATGTACACAACCAAAAAGGAAATTGGTGGAATCAATGATAGATGGTGATGGACAAGAGTATCCCATTGGATCAGTCGTTATTGAAGGTACATATTATCAAAAAAAAAAAGATAGATAAAAATGGTATTATATTTGTTGATTATAGGCTAGGACAAAAGGTTCCATTACAGTCACTTATTTTTGGCAACAAAAATAAATTTAGAAACTTTACCTAAAAGAGGACGTGCCAAAAAAAAGAGGAGGTTGCCTATTGAAGATCATGAAAATATTTTAGAGATAATTAAAGATAGAGAGGATCCATATTTTATGTACCAGGAGCTTTAAGTTGTTTATTGGATATATACATATGTATGTGTATGACTGGATATATATATAATTTATATTTATATTGATTGGAAATGTGACATGATTTAGAACATGGGTTTTAAATTCAAAGGCTTGGTCATTTATTTTTGGAAAATTGTATTTAAATAAATTTGTTCCATGTGGAATTCTTAGTTTAGTTCAATCTAATCTTTGATATTTAATCATAATTTACATTTGAAACACCACTTAAATATGTATGTATGTTAGATCATATATGCTTCATACAAAACCTAGTGACTTTAAAAATGTTTTCATTTAAACATTAATGCCTAAATTCCTTTTTAATCATCTATTTCCAATTGCATTTTTATGTTGGTCATGGAATTTTTTTAAGTTCACTCAACAATCTTCAATTTCATTTGTTGAATCATAGATTCAATACATACATATATGTGTGTGTGTACATCCACAATTTACTTGATTTACCTAGAACTTGACTAAATTAAAAAGTTCACATTTTGCATAAATTCCTTTAAATCATCTAGATTCCTTGATTGTATTTTTATGTTTGGCAAGGAATTGTTAAACTTTCACTTTCAAATAGATATAAATATTTGTTCAACTCCACTTATATATATGAGCTAGATTGAATATACACATGCGTGCAATTTGTACAAAACCTAGTTTATGTTCCAATTTTGCATTTAAATTTATGTTTCATGGAATTCTTAAGTTCATGAATCTTTCATTTCATTTGAACATTCAACTCCAAAAGTATATTATAGAGTTGATAATGATGTTTGAATGACCTAAAGAATCTAGACATGCATGTTGTCTCTAGAACTTGAACTTTATTTAAATTATATGTTAATTTAATGTGACATTCAATAATTTTAAAGATCATCTAGATTTTTCATGTATCCTAATCATCACATCCTAATTATTATTTTCATCAAGCAGAAATCCCCCATGATCCTAATCATCAAGTTAATATCGTGCCTTATCAGGTAATAGTTCCCATTTAACCATAATCATCCTAGAATCATCCCTTCAGACCTAATCATTCATTAAATCATGTTCTAATCACATTATCAACCTAATATTATCCTAATCAAATGGACTAGAATCTAATCCATCTATCCTCATCCAAAATATAATCATTTAAATTATCCATCTAGGTCCATCTCAACCATACATCCATTCTCCATCCTTAATAAAATTTCACTGAACTTGAACATCAAATTTGGTTTTAAGGTCTCAATCTAGTCCATAAATCATATTGTCCTTTCGTCATCACCCAAAGCTTTCAATGTATCTAGGGACCAAGTATCCTTAATCAGGACTATCATCCATTTCAAATCCAATCTCCTAATAAAAAATGAAGGTCCCTTAAAATTTGATTTCATCTTTAATCCAAATTTGCTTAAAAACATTAACCTATCTCAAGTATAGTTATCAAATGCATTTTTTGAATGTTAGATTGTATCCAGGTTCTCTTGGATTGGTCTTTCTTGTTCACCTCAAGGTGCATTGTCCAATATACATGGAAATTGTAACTTGAATCATAGTGATGGTGTTTGGGGTGCTTGAGATAGCTATGTATTTTGGCATCAATTTAACTTTGTTTACCATATTTATATAGCTTGAGTCCATGTATGTAATGGTCTAGATCTTTCGTTTAATTATATATGGATTGATTGTTCAATTAAATTAAATTTAAATATATCTAAATGTCATCTAGGAAGATCTAGATACTTATATAATGTGCATAACTTGAGATTTAAATATATCAATTTCCAATTGCATATAAATGTTCCATGGAATTCGTAAACTTTCAAGAATAGAAAATTTTGATTTCATTTGTACATTCAACTCCACTTATAGCTCATGTCATCTAGATCACTTTTTTTGCATGCACAATCAAATTCATGTGTGTTCTAGATTATATGGAATTCTTAAGTTCACTTGAATTTATTTGATTTCATTTGTACATTCAACTAGACACTTGAGTATAGCTCATCATCTAGTGAACAAGAATTTTTTGCATGCACATTCAAATGAACACATGTGTATTAGATTATATGGAATTCTTAAGTTCATTTATATAGCATGATATGCATGCACAATTTATGTATTTAACCTAGAGTTTGAAACTTTACAAATGAACATTTAGAGCTAAGAATTCAAGATAACATCTATTCCCAATTGCATTTTTATGTTCAACTTTTAAATATAGCATTAATCTTGAAATTTATTATTTTGAAAGCTTATGATGAAGCACTCCTTGCAAGGAGAGTTCAAAAATAATCATCCATATTTGTATCCTTTGAGCATATCAATATCTTAAGATTATCTAAAAAAATATTTAATTTTCATTTCCATTGATGGTTTAATTTGACATGCATCCCTCAATTTTTGACTTAAAAAAAAAAAAGATATCAACATAAGTTCGTATTCCCATATCAATAAAAAACAAGTTCATGTATGTATAATTACATGTGCATGTCCATATTTTTAAATTTACAAATAGCTCAACCATTAGATAGTCCAACATTTTGATTTCTCGATGTAAATAGATCTATACAAGTGCATTTGAACAAAACATATATATATAAGTTTAAATAAAGGTACTCAAGTTCACTTGCTAAATAAATAAAACCATATGTACAAATTAATTTAATTCATGATATATTTATAGATATAACAAGTGTTCAAACCATAATAATGTGTGTATATAACAAACCTATTCAAACCATAAAACATAAATGTATGAATGTGATGTAAATTATAACAAGTATATGTACCATAAAACATAAGTGTATGTAAATTTTCAATAGATAAATCATAAAAAGTGTCTCTAGCATAATAATCTGATCTCAAACATGTAATAAGATGTAAAAAAAATCTCAAAGAGAAGGATGTCTGGTATGAATAGAATCATCATATCTCTGGCCTGATCTATCCCTTGATCTCTCCCTCGACCTCTCCCTTGATCCATGGCTCGATCTCTCCCTTGATCCATGGCCCAATAGCTCCCTTGATCCATGGACCAATCCCTCTATTGATCTAGGATGTGTGGATCCATGGCCCGATCCAAGATCTCCCGATCTGTGGCTTGAGTCTCATCCCAATCCCTGCGTGTGTTCAAGTATACACATGTTTAAATTTAATTTTTAATTGCATGTTATATATATGTGTACACATATATGTAAAATTATCTAAAACTACAATGTATGAGTTCAATGTGTTCAAACTTACATCAAGTTTAATTTATTTATTTTATTAAATTTAAATGTATTGTTGATGTCCCAAATGGCACATCAACATAAACTTAAAACCTACTCTAACCGGGGCTTTAAAGAAATGTAAAAAGATGGATCAGGGCTTTGGGACAAAAAAGAGTGACACTTCATCCAAATTAACTAGACCTGTTTCCTTTCAAGGAATTCCTAACTAAAACTATAGAACAAACTTAACTTGTGACTAACACATAGTTTCATTCATTCACAATGCTGAATTCAACAACAAATTGCAAGTTACCATTCAAATAAAACATAAAATCAAACTTCATTCCTTGAGAGCTTCCCAAATCAGATGATTAATTCAAGACAAACACCATTATGAAACACAACATGAAATAGATTTTAATCTGGTGACTTCTACTGTTAGTGAAACAGATAAGCAACATTTACAAAGCTAGCACAATCACCAGTGTACAAAAAATCTGTGATTTCAAATTGTTTCCATTTACACTAAGAAAGCTGAAAGATACATTAGTCTATTCGAAATCTAACTCCTACTCAGGAAGACAAAAGAAGCTCCTATTACAAAGAATCAGGATTAGCTTCTATCCCCTCTATTCCTATTTTAACCCTACAACTTCTAATCAATTTTTACTCTACCTGTTCCACTCTTAATTCTACCCTAGAAGTTATAACCCTGAAAGTTCTAACCTTAGCCCTTTTAACCTTTACAAAGAGGAAAGAATGCCTTATATACAGAATGTACCAATAAGAATTTATTGTCCCCTTGTGTTAGGGTTTACAAAATATCTGCTGACTGTAGGAGAGTCGGCTCTCAGATCTTTTGAAAAGAGTTAGTTTTGCATTCAATGTGAATTCTTGCTGTCCATCTTGCTAGAAGGATTCCTACTCATAGGAGAAGTCTTTTAGATCTATTGAAAACTGCAGCATTAACTCCCTTGTCTGTGTGTCCATACTCAAACTCCTTCTGAAATTAGTCTTGAATGCTCAGAAATATCACCATCAATGTTGATCTACCTCTTTGCCAGTAGTCGCCACAGCTATCCCTCTGAGTCACAATTTCTTCCTTCCTTCGGCCTTTCTTTCTATTTTGGACTGATTTGCTTGTTGACCATTCCCTAGAAGCACCATTGGGCTGCCTTGTAGATCTGAACCTTTCACCTGAGTTGATCCATTGCCTTTGAATCTCAGAAGGAATCCATTTCGCTTGTATTTTGTTGTTTTTCATCACAGGGGCAGTCAATTGGTCAAAGGGACCAATGAGTCATTCTTTTGGCTCCTTTTGATTGGTTGAGCATACACCAAGCAAGCTCCTCAGTGGGTCAAAGGTGGTCTGATCAACATCATATGTCGGTGAGACACCATTGGTGTCTCCCCGATATGATCTCATCCTTTAGTAGTCATCGGGGTAGCATGTGGCAATCGGTGAGACCTTTCAACGAGTTGTGAGGGTCATACCGAGCTCCAAAAGAACATCGACAAGATAGCCACTCATCGGTAAGACATCATAGTGATGATATCCCTCTTACTGGCTTGGAGTTTGTTTTCCTTTTGGAAAGACTTCTTAATCGGCACAGGGTCATAGTGACTTCCCCTTGGTTATACCGATATCTCCTTTTCTTTGTGAACCTACGACTATCGGCAAGACTTTCATAGTCGCTAAGACCTCCTGGAAAAGATGCAAACTGTTCAATGAGCTTCTTCATGTTGATGAGACTATAATGTTTCAAGATAACCTTTCCCTGAACTTCTTTCTTCTTACCAAGCCCATTTCCTTCGCTGAGACACCTTAGAGTTGCCTAGACATTTTGCCGAGTGCCCTTTATTCTTCTAGAGCCTCCCTGATTTCCTTTGTTGACCTTCTCACGCCAGTTTTTTTTTGTTTCAATGTGACTTTCTTCCTTTGTCAAGACCTTGTGGTGATGGCATGATCCTTTGCCGAGCTTCATTTCTCTTTTTGGTGGGACCCTTTTTCGTTATCGGCAAGAGATCAACTGTTGGCCAAACCTCTTGGTGCATATCTTTCCTCTTCCCGAAGGGACATCCTATCAGCATAACCTCTTCCTTCACCAAGACCTTTTGGTGAAGGCATTACCCTCTTGGCAACCTCCATCTGTATCGGCATGACCCTTCCCATTCGGAAAAACTTTTCACCGAAGGCAACACCTCTTGGCAACCTTGCCCTGCTGTCACTGAGACTTTTGTATCGGTAGGACCTTTCAGCAATTTCCTTCACTTTCGTCGAGCTTCTCTTTTGTGTCATTGAGACTCTCTTCAGTCAGGGAGATGTCCTATAGAAACCTTATGTCTCAGAAAAAGCCTCTGCATGTTCTTTCTTTGGTCACCGAGACTTATCAATTCTCTCGCCAAAGACCATTGATAGAATCCCATTGTGGCATTTCGGTGTAACTTTGTGAATTTGTCGAGACCATATGCTGAAGAAGATGACTCCCACTGATGCCACTTTTGTCATTGTGACCTCACCTCTTTGGCCAAACATTATACTGAAGGTTTTATCCTTCACTGAATGCAACTCCCTTCTACAAGACTTTGAGATTTCACTGAGACATCTCTCTGAAGATGAACCTATGCCGATAGGAAACTCCTCTTGTTAGTTGGGGAGACCTTATGAACTCACCAAGACTTTTTGGTGAAGAGGAAACCTTTCGCCGATGTATGAATCTTTCTAACACTAGTCGGCGAGACATGGATATTGTGCAGAGACCTTTTCCCGAAGACAAACTTATACCGAAGGAAAAATCCTACTCGTCGAGACAATGAATGATGTCTTGGCGATTAACGCCTGTATGTAATTTCTGATCACTGTGGCATCTCTAGGGTCTTGCCGATGTGTAACACAGCCGCATGTTGAGCAAAATGCACTGGTAGTTGGCAAGACATATGCAAGGTCTTGCCGACTTTCTTCTTAGCTGATTTTTTTATGGCCAACTGGATTGAGGGATGCATTTCGCTTGAGATCCCTTGACAAATACCATCCTGTATGTGATTTAATCCTGCATTCAACAAAGGAAACCACAGTGAAGATCATACAGATAGAAGTTAAATAATCAAAAACATCATCGAAATGAATCCCATGTTAGCAAGATGTAGTTAAGCTCTCAAACAAAATGATCATACAAACAAGTTCAGGTTTCAGGTCGATCCGCAGAATCCAAGCCAAGGAGGAATTTTGAAAAATTCAGAGTCAGGTGGACTCCAGTAGAAAAAGCATGAAACACCCATTAGAAACTTAATCCAATCCTCATCAACCAAGAAATAGCTCGTGAGACCTCAAAAGCATCAATGAACCACAAAATGCACCTTTATTAATTAACTAGCCCTGCTATTCCAAACTTCTTCACACTTCCTCAGATTCTGGGGAAATCCACACAGGACTGATTTCCGCGAAAGAGAAAACATTCCCACAAGTCCGAAAAAAACTAGGGGACAATGGATTTCGGGAAAATCCAGTCCATAGGGAATTCTGCGAGGACCAAAAATTTCCAAAATCAAAGCACTTAGCTAGAGTTCGAGTGGGATCCGGGAAAATCTGGATGGGGTGGAAAATCCTGAACCTAGGAGAAAACCTGAATTCCAACTAAGGAAAAACAAGAAAACAAAGGCAAAGAAAGGAAAATAAAGGGGGACCCATTTTGTTCCAAATCAAAATGGGGTGGTTATGCAGGGCATAACATGTACCCCAGCTACATACTCTATAGGATCGCCATCATGTGCCAACTTTCCAAAGTCTGGAAAATCACCATACTGCTTAAAATTTCCAAGTACACAATTTCAATCAGAATTTAAACAAATTGACTTTAAAATGAATTACATGTATACATATAATTTAAATTAGAACACAATTTTATATGTATAAATTATATTCAAGTACCTAGTGTGCCTGATTGATGGCTGTACCAATATCACTAAGATCATGAGAATGTAAATACATCATAGCCTGGGGATTTGTAGCATGTACAACTGTATCAGTACCAGAAAGAAGTTGACTATATGTCCCATGGACAACATCAAGTGTCGTGCCAGTAGCCTCAACATGACCTATAACATCCCGATGACGACCTGTACAAGCTAAAGGATCAATGGAAACATGATTTTCTTGGGAACATTTAGGACGATGTGGAATATCCTTTGCATTTTCCACCCCATGGCTCATATGCGTACCAGGATATTGTCGTCTAATAAATTCATGTACCTCATCAAGAGGGATCCCATGGTCCTCACTAATAACCTGATATGCTACCACTAAATCCAAAACTGAGACTCCACATATTACGTAGAGTCATGTGGGTCATCTGCTCGATATCTGAAAGAGTAGGTAGATCGGCACAAATAAATGGATCATACAATGTAGATGTAGCCTCAGTGGGATGAAGGATGATCCATGGGCATAATAAGTATCTACCAACTAGATCAGATGAAATTTGATCAATCTGTGTCATAATATAGGCAATGTTATCAAAAATCTGCCTCTAAGTGGAGCATGTTGTTGCCTCCCCTGTTGTTGCCAATTCCAAACGTTTTGGTAAAACCAAAAGGTTTGGGCCAACTAATTCCCTCTTGTCCATAGGTGGTGGTAAATTTTCACATCTAAACTGTGGTTTGTCAAAAAAATGACCTTTACCTTGGCCAACATGCTCAAGATAAGATGTGAACTCCACCTCTATATGTAAATGAAATTTTGCATATAATTGTTTGACAAAATATTGTGGCAGCTCATCATTGTGAGGCCATCTATGATGCACTTCCAACAATCTAGGGTATATGAATGACACAACAAGAGGATCTACACACCTTGTAACCACATATATCCTCTAATTTTATTTTTCCCTCTATAAAATGGGAACATGGATAACACATTTTCACCTTAAACTAATTTGGCAACTTCTCTATGTTTCACTGTTCTAGTAACACTCCTGGCAAGAGAAAAATAAAACTGCTCAATATTGATTTCATCATAAGGATTGTATGATCGAATTGTCTTGATCATTTTATAAATCTCCTGTCTAATACTGACTAATCTATCTCAATTAGCCAAATTGGGGGAGTTGTGAATTGTTTTCTCTAAACATTTTAGAGCATTGTCTAATCTAGCAATACTATCCTGAAATAAATTTGATCTAGTTTGAGCATCTTGCTCAGAATGAGGGGACTGATGAGATCCCTCATCAGCCATGATATATATATATATATATATATATATATATATATATATATATATATATATATATATATATATATATTTGTATATGTAAATAGATAGAGATCTGCATATCATTAAAACAAAAGATAAATGTGATGTTAAAAACTTGAATTTAAATTGAATTTTTTTTCAAAACTAAAACAAATATATATTTAAATTAAACAAAATTTTCAAGTTTCAAAACTAAAACATATACATATGTACATGTATATATATGTACATATGTATGCATATACATGTGTATGTGTGTATGTACATGTACATACATATACATACATGCACATATGTATGAATACATATGTATATATGTATATACTTAAATATGTATTCATAAATATATTTATGTACATGCACACGTACATATACATACATATATTTATACATGCATACTCAAGTACATACATACATACACATATATGCATGTACATACATACACACATACATGTATGTATATATATGCATACATACATGCATACACACATACACATACATATATAATACATACATACATGCATACACACATACACATATACATATATAATACATACATACATGTACACATACACACATGTATGCACACATTATGTACATAATGTATACATGTACATGCACACATGGTGAACTAGAAATTTGGAGTTTTAAATTTTGAGAACTTATAAGGTTGGGAATAACAGTGACAATGAGTTGATGATAATAGTCATAATGTTATGGTTCATATAGATCATCATGCTAGTGGATGATAGCTCCCCATATTTCTACTAAAGTTGCATTGGATGCTTTATGTTTCTCTGAAAGTGATTGTGATAAAAACACTGTATAAAATGTGTGAAGGATGCTTGAAAAATAATAACACTACATGGCATTTGTGGATAGTTTTTTGAGATTGACTCTTGTATTTTAAGAAGAGTCAATGGAATTTTAATGCATGTTAATTTTTCTATAGTTTTTGGGAAAATTATCAAAAAAAGTTGAGAAATGGTACCAATTTATGTCAAATTGTTAGCACTAAACTGTGGAAATAATTCATTAGTAGCTATCAAGAAATGATTTGAATGCATTCATGTTTTGTAATTCATTAAAATCCTTTCCTAATAGAGGAAAGAGATTTATGAGCAATCTATCATTTTATCCAAAATTTGTTATCTATATGATACTTACCCTACACTAATTAACAGTATAACCAGCTAGTTGAGTATCCTTTAGGAGTGCACGACATCAGTTAAACTCAATTCCATCATCTAAGGCAATAGTGTGTGAAACAAATTGTAATTCCATGTTGAAGATAGCAAGAATTTGTGAATAAGAAAATGTTCTTGGGATGCATCTATTTTTCATTGTCCTTATGTTTTTCAATAGTGTTGTTTTTAAAACTTAAGTATTGCTTTGCAACAACATATTGACAATGATAGTGGTTACAGTACTCATTTCCCTATACTTTTCGTATGGTTGATTGCTTGTGAATTTTTCTTAATTGATGGAAATTTGACATTCAGTATGCATCTTGTCCTTACTTGAAATAGTGGCTTAATAACTTCAATGGTTCACGTTTCTCAAAAGGTGCATGAGTTAGTTGATGTCAAAAATATTTCCATGAGATATACATTATTTGGAGTAATGGTAGCTTGGACAGTGAAGAAGTATTCATCTTCTAATGATAACAGTCATAATGTTATGGTCCCATATGGAGCTTTGGATCCTTGGTCTCTTATTCTGAATTTGCAGGCACAACTGGAGTTGTTGTCTACACTAACTATGATGATATGAAATATGCAGTATGTAATATGATTTTCTTCTTATTGATACATATTTAACTTGATGTTTTTAAAATTTTATACCCATCCTTCTTTTATCTCGAGTTCTTTATGTTTATGCTCAGATTAAGAAACTAGATGATTCAGAGTTCAAGAACACATTTTCTCGATCATAAATAAGGGTATGTGATGTTTTTTCCTTTCACAATTTTTGAATTTTGTACATATTGTGAAGTTTGATGTTCAGTAACACCTTCTTGTTCTAATATTTCCAGCTATTCCATGTATTTTGAAGCATGTTCTTCTTCATCTTATTTCAGTAGGATAGGTTTCTTAGTGAATCCACTCAGGGAATAGATTAAAATAATCATGTCATTTTTGTTAGGTAAAAGAGTATGTCTCAAAAAGAAGTATTTCCCGGAGTAGAAAGATAACTCCTAAATAACTCGTCTACAACTCTAGCAAAAATAAATTTTAAACAACACCCTGAGTAGAAAGATAATGCATCACATGTGTAAGGAGAGCCCCATATCCCATTAGAGTTACATAGCCCAACAACGCCACATAGCCCATTAGAGTTATATAGCCCATCAAAGCCACATATCCCAATGCCAAGTGAAGATGAAGAAATTTTTATTCAACTCTCAAATACAAATCTTACCAAGTATGTGTTATTCAACAATATATTGAAGACTCAAATGTGATGGCACGCATAATGTGCAAAATTTTAGATAGTGTAATAATATTGAATAGTACTCACTTCCTCAGTCTAGCATATCAAAAAAATTGTTGAAGGAGAATGTCATATTGAACTCATCCAATTTTTTATTTCTCATGGGTGGCCTAATATAAAATTAGTTGAGATGAAACATAATCTATGACTCAGATGGGTGAGGGAGGTAAGAAACTAGTTATTTACCAAACAAATGTTCTCGATTGAGGTTCACATTGTCAAAATACATATTAAATAGTATCCCACATCCAACTGTAGGTGTGGTCTGCTTTAATGAACTATGCCAGGTGTAAGAGTAAATCTGTGAACCTCAATGAATGAAACCAGGTGCAAGTGTCATAAAATATGCTCAAAATAAGATATACATCACTGTGACATCTAAGTAGTATGTCTCTACCAATTTTTTCATCGATAAATCATTTATAAACAAAACCCCAAATTTCTATTCCACCAGAGAAAATTAAATCATTGATAAACAATGAGTTTTATTCATTACTAATCACAAAATATAGGCATTTCCTTCATGAAAATAAAAAACACCACAAGTTTTCAACAAATTCAGCCAACAAAATGGAACCCTTTGAATTTCATTCAACCAATAATTCAAACTCTAGCTCAAAATACTTCAACAAAGCTACAAAATCACACGTATATGATAGATAGCAAGAACCTGGGTATATGGGAGCTATTAATCATGACCTTGGCCGATGAGCTCTTATCCAAAATGCTTTCGCCCAAGCATGCAAAATGCTCGTACTGTGATTTTTTTTAGTTTTATTTTGAGAGGTTTTGGTTGGTACCTTATCGATCGAGTAACTTTTGGCTGAAAGTCACTCAGTCAAAAAGGTACCGCAACATAGGCACCATGTCACTTCCCCATGGCTTCGCCTAAAACCCTCTTGATTGAATACTTACCAACCAAAACCACTTTGCTCAGAAAAAATTTTTGGCCAAAAGTGTGACACAAGTTTGTGCTTTTACCCCAAAGCATTTGTGATCCAAAATCCAAATCACTAGCCCATGGCACATTTTGATAGGAAGATGTTCCTTATCAAGCATTATCTTTCATCGAACATCGATCCAAAAAATCAATATTAGTTGAATATAATTTGTACTTCAATGTCGTATCAAATCATTAACAAAAATTTTGTTCTAAATTGAGCTTCATCAATCTTGATCAATTGAATCCAATCAATCCCTCATCATCTTGGTATATCCATCCTAATCCTTGTGTTGCTTAACACTATCCTTGCATTATTGTGTATCCTCAACAATGTTATCATCATCAATCCATCAATCTGATCAATCAACCCTAGCTTGGTTTTCAAAAAAATCCCAAAGAGAGCACTGATATCGTCACACATGTCCATATCCAAAACGTCAAAATCATGCGAAAAATGCAAAAATATTAAAAAAACCAAGAAAATCCAAAAACATTCAAAACATACCAAAATCCCAAAATAGGTCAAAAAATTAGAAAACATCAAAAACATGTTGTCTGAACTATGTCATCTCTGAGCTTAAATGTAGTCTAATCTTTGATCAACCCCCAAGACACAAAATCCAAAAACATTCATAAAATCTCAAAAAACACAAAAACATTTGAAAAACACAAAATCTAAAAACATTCATAAAATCTAATAAAACCCCAAAACATTGGAAAATTTGAAAATCAAAACATTTGTAAAACATCTTGAAAATACCAAAAAAAATAACCTCAAAACATTTCAAAAGAAAACATCAAAAACATCCAAATATTTGAAAAAATCCATTCGTCTCATTTCACTTCACCCGCAATAAGCAATCTCATCCATAACAAACAAATTGTCACACTCACCCTTTGGAAATACAAACAAAAAACAACCACAACAATCAGCAAAAGCAAGCTTCAAACACAAAATCAAAATCAAAGAAACAAACCTTTTAACACAAAATCAAACTCTTGATCATTCACAAACATGTCAATTGACCTTGTATCAATAGCCTTTCGAACAACCTATCAACTTTCCACCATCCACTAACATGTCGTAGGATGCATCCTTCCTACAATGGGCATTATCTATTGGAAAATCACTTTGGATACTTATCCTTAACAAAACACATCCCTTTGGCTAGAGGTATGAAGAACATTGGCTTGTTTTTTTACTTGATCTTTTCTTTTGATTTATCTTATTTCACTCATTCCAATGACCTCTCAATGATATCTAATCAAAAATGATTTAGAGAGAAATGAATAGGGCAATGATCATTATATTTTATCTATTGTGCTTGTTCTATGTTCTTGTAATATAACCTTGGTCATGCGTGCTTTGTTTCATTTGTAGGGAGAATGTTTTAGGCATCTTGTTCACCACATAGGAAGGCTTTCCTTTCTATGTTTTGGTCCAAGATGTTGGGAATATCTAAATTGCATTTTAAATGAGATTTGGTATGTTAGGTGTGAATAGGAGTACTCCTATCTGATTGTCGAGTCAAAGTCCATCACACTAGGTACAATACCATCCTAGTTCTTTATACCTTGATGCATCATGCCTATTTGTATTATCAAACATAAGGTAAGTGGCCCTTTTAAAATTCCAATTCCTGATAAGAAAATCATCATCATCACTCATCATATATATATAATAAAGTCTTAATGACTCATGGACTTGTTGGATCCTCTCTTTCACCATCTCATTTCTTCTTATTCTTCTATCTTTACTAGCATTTCTTTCCAAATCTATGTGTTATATCAAAATATACATGAGGATACCCATGGTTAATGACTATCTATATATCATCAAAATTGTCTACATTAAACATTCAAGTTGTCTAGTCCTCTTTGAGTTGAACTAATCTAGAACCTCTTTGTCATGAGATGGATCCTCAAATCAAAATTTTTGCTCAATCTCTTGAGGGGGCAGTATACTAGCATAATTCCTTCACTAGGGCAGCAGTGGGGCATTTGAAAAAGTTGAATTTTTTTGAATTTTCATCTCAGCAAGGTTATTCTTTGAACCAATGCAACAGGTACATTACTTCAATGAGGGGAAAAATGTAGAAATGAAAAAATATACTAATTGATCCTATACACCTGATCCTAATTACTAACACCAGTTCATCTTGAATCATCTCCTTTACTAACAATTTAATTGAATAACCCTTATTTGATTAAATTCATCACATTTCATCTCTTAATTAAATAAATCATTTTTATCTGATTAAGTCATCATCTTCTCCTAATTAAAATAAATCATTTTATTTAATTAATCCTATAGTCCGTCTTTTAATTAAATAATTCATTTTATTTAGTTAATCTCTAAAGTCATCTCATTTAAAATCTAATACCACCCCCTTTTAGTTAAATAAATCATACTTTATTTGATTAATTCAATCATTATTCCTCTCATTTTGATTTATTTAAATCCTAAAATCTAAATCAAATTGTCAAATTAGCTAATCTTCATTTAAATTAATCAAATCCTAATTAATCCTAATCTTAATCACTCAAATCCTCTAGATTTTGCAACTTGCACAATAAATCAATTTATTTAATTTATTAAATCTCTATTTCATTCAAAAAGGCATCAAGGATAAAATATTCCTCTAAATTCCAAAAATCCCTCTAAAAGGATTTGTACATCCAACAGGGCATTAAAGGCCTCTTACATGTCCTTTTCCTTGAGCTAAGTAGCATTAACTTCATTTTCTTCTCCCTCAAACATGTCACTTTCAAATTTCAAATTTGAATCTAATGGCATTTACCATGCATATTGACCAAAATGTGTTTCATCCCTCTCCAATAGCATGTTGACAAGTGGAATTTTGTTATTGGTTGATATTTATTCCCACATTCATCCTATTCTTCAATCCTCCATCATTCTTTCTTATAAATAGAAGCCTCCTCTATTGTATCACTCCTCCACAATCTTCTACACAATCCATGCAAGATCATGATGCACAAGTTCATCCATTGTTCATCAAATTTTCATCAAGTTTTCATCATTCCATAGCTAGGTTATGGAGAAATTTCATCAAGGAGCATCAATCATCATCAAGCTTGCAAGGAAATGGGAAAGGGCTATTTTCCACATCAAAATAACACCAATTCCCCCATGGGATTGAGAGTTTGTTTGCATTGAATAGGATTACATAAATTTTATTTGTGTTCTTCATTTTATTTTTTGTTCTTTACATTTCAAATGAATCTTATGGGGAATGTTGTTTCTAACTTGCATATTGGACTAATAATGTGTTTGTGCAGGTCTAGGATTACCATTCTACATCTTCTTATAAGGAGTAAGCTTGTTATCCTTTGTTTGGTAATCATTATTGACTTGATTGATAACCAGCTATGAGTCTCCATATAATTTCATCTCTTGTATTTGTCATTGAACTGCTATCCTTAGACTTGTGATTAAGGCTTTGTACTCAACAATGTTGTTAGTACATGGAAATGATAGCTTGTATTATTTTGGGATGCAATCTCCTTGAGGGGTGATAAAAATAATAATCGTCCCTAATCCATGTTGGGTAAATGATCCGTCAAAGTACATTTTCCATTAATTGGTCATATTGATAAGGAATATTGATTCATCAGGGAATTCAGATATCAATGGGTTCTCTGCATAGATAGGTGCTTCTTCTAGTTGGTCTACAATCACTTGTCCTTTGATTTCCTTGCACTCCACATACTCTATGTCGAATTCATTCAAGATCATGATCCTTTTGGCCATTCGCCCAGTGAGAGTTGCTTTTGTTAACAAGTATTTCAATGGGTTGATATTTGTAATAAGTTTGATCTAATGTGACCACATGTAGTGTCTAAACTTTTGTGAAGTAAAAACCACTACTAAGCATGCTTTCTCAATGGATAAATAGTTCATTTCATAGCCCACCAAGGTCTTGTTGATGTAATAGATAGCTCTTTCCTTTTCGTTTTCATCATGTTATGCAAGAAGAACACCTAGTGTTGCTGATGTTGCTAAGTTATATAGGATCAAGGGTTTGTTTAGTATCGGTGACATGAGCATTGGAGGTGTCAATAGGTAGTCCTTGATTTACAGGAAAGCCTTATCACACTTCTCATCCCACTTATAAGTTATTCCTTTATGGAGAATACGCGTGAAAGGGTGAATTTTATCTGATAGTTGTGTTATGAACCTCCTGATGAACTATAGTCTTCCTTGTAATCTTCTCATCTACTTTAATGTTTGTGGTGGTTCCATGTCTAGGATGGATTTTACCTTTGCTGGATCAATTTCTATCCCTCTATGATACAATGTAGCCAAGAAGCTTTCCTAATGTCACCCCAAAGACACTTTTTTGGATTCAGCTGTATCTTATACTCTTTGAGTCTAGGTGATCACACAATGCTAGTTTACAATTTTTGGCCAAACTGGACACTAAATTGATTTTTTCTAACTAAATCTTCACTTTTAGACACCTATAGCAACTAAACCGCGAGGAATTTGAAGATGATGAAAACTAGTGATTTGTGACATTTTCTTTTTAGATTCTAAATATATTTTTAAAAAAAAAATTGGAATCAAATTGCACTTCTTTTTCCATCTCTTTCAATTTTTTTTTTAGTAAACACCATTTTTAAGGAGTGACGCTCACCGTATAACACATAGCTTTTTTCCATGAAGGATAAAACTCTATTTTTTTATAATTTAGATTTGTAACTATGATATCTAGTGCTTCCATTGGTGTCATAGTATTTTATTGAATATTGTTTCCTTAATCAAGTTTTGAAGTCAAACCAATTACAATTCAGACATAGGGGACCGTATAACACAACTTTTTTTGTATGTATTGATTTTATTTTTTCTTTGTTAGATCAAGGATTTCAATATCTGGTGCACTCATATTTTTAGTTTTTTTTTGATGATCTTCTATTTTTCACGTGTAGAAAAGAGCTTGATTTTCATGAAAAACCTACATTCACAAGAAATAAAAAATAAATATAATAATCAAATTAAATTTAATTAAAATTATACTTTTTTGGAAGCTTATAATAAGGAATACATACTTACAAAAAATAAATTTTAAATGAATTCATTTGATCCCCCATAAGGTAAATCAAAAGTGGTTTTTTATTAGAATTTTGATAGGTGTAAAGGAGACTCCATTATAGGTATGGTTTAAAACTATCAGTGTTCTATCCAAGAGGACTTGGTCTAAGGTGGTTTGATCAGACCCTCTTCAATTGGAATCCTTTAAATGGAACTTTTCAAGGCTTAAATCATTATATTTTCTAAAAATATGTGATTTCAGCAAAAATTAGGATCTCCCAGAAAGTGTAAACCACTATTGTGGCAGCACCCGTCTGTCGAAGATGGGTCCCAAGACTTATATGTCCTTACTCCTTTTCTTTTATTTTTCCAGAATATCATCCACATAGTCCTCAACTATTTTCTAGATCATGTCATGAAATATGAGGGTCATTGGTCTCTGATAAGTTGCTCCTATGTTCTTTAGCCCAAATGGCATCATTTTCTAGCAATATGTCCCCCATGGACAAGTGAATGCAATCTTTCGTTGATCCTCCTTGGTGATCATGATTTGATTATAGCCTAAAAAACCATCCATGAGTGATAGCATTTCATGCCTAGTTGTTAAGTACACGATGATGTCAATATTAGGAAGAGGGAGATCATCCTTCATGCATGCCTTGTTTAAGTCTCTAAAATTTGTGCATATTCTAATGCCCCTAGTGGGTTTGGAGACTGGTACCAGGTTGGAAACCCACTCAAGATAATCTATCAGTCAGATGAATCCAACATCAAGAAGCTTTTGTAACTCAATTTTCACTAAGAGTGCAATCTGAGGGTGCATTTTTCTCAATTTTTCTTCATTGGTTTAGCCTCATGATATACTACTAAATTATGCACAAACACTTTTGGATCAAGGCCTGGCATATTTGTGTATGACCAGGCAAAGTTGGCTCTTCGTTCTTTCAATAATGATGCTAGTTTCTTCTATTCTTCATCCAACAAGGATTCAGAATAGAAAGTGATCTTTGGTGCCTCTTCTGTTCCCACATTGACTAGAGTAGCCTTCTCTGCTAACATTGTTGAATTCTCTAGATGCATTGCACTAAGGGGGAGATTGAATCCCTCATCCTTGGGTTACTCAAAGAGGTTTTCACCCTCAGAAACGTCCTTTCTTTTTACTATTTTAGGATTAGAAAGTTCCCCAGTGTGGTTTTCACTCAAAGATCTACATGTTAGTTGCATGTTGTACATTTTGTGACTAAAAGATTCAATCGTCTTCCCATAGTACACCCCTATGTATAGCTCTATGTCAAAAATAGTCTCGTGATCTTCCCATGGTAAGTTGTCTTTGAGTCCCCTGAATTCTGAGATCACTTCACCATTTTTGAATAAATTGAGAATCAGTGGTCCTCATTGGTCCAAGTCAATGAGTTACGAGTATACTAGGAGTATTTCATTTGATTGGTTGCTTGGGGTGAAGGATGATGTCAATATCATGAAGAGGGAGTTATTCTCAAATAGGTCAGCAACATCAAGGGGGAAGTCATCTAGGGTTGTATCACATGATGTTGGTAACTAAGAGGAAGCCTCAACTCGTTTAGCGAAAGTACCTTTTTTGATAAGGGTAACCTTACTAGTAGTACATCCTAAGACAAGATTCTTTAGATGTCTCTCATGAATGATGGGTTGTAGAAAAATATTGGCATTTTGTCCTAGTTTCTCATTCTTGGTATACCCCATTCCCTTCATTAGTTGCAAGCCTTTTTTATCATCTTCCATGGGAAGAACAAGGAAAGATCTTTCATCTTGATATAGCAGTTTAGAGATATCCTGCTCATTAACATCTTCATTGTTCAAATCCCCCCACTTAGTAGCTTCCATTTTGATTGTTTCGGCCTCTTTGTTGATAGGTGTAGGTTTCCAAAATATTTGGAAGAAAGAGGTAACTCTCCCAACAAAAAATTATCCTTCATTAGTTTATAGTTTCCACAACCATCATTTTGGATCACTGCTTTGATATTGGGAATGTTTTGCACAATTCGTATTTTTGTTTCTGAGGTATATGCAAGGGATGATGGTTCAACAAATGATGTAGAAGGTGTAAACCCTTCATCATTCTTGGGTACTTGGGGAATCCTATAGAACTTAGCCTTAATATTTTTATAGTAGTAAAAAGGCCCAGGATCTCCATGGATCATAATTTATTTTTCCTCAAAAGGATACTTTACACATTGGTGGTAGGTTGAAGCTACAACTTTTAGGGAATGGATCCATGGTCGGCCAAGTAGGATGTTGTAAGGGAGATAAAGTTCTAACACTTGACAAGTAGTATTTGCAATGATGCCTTGTGATACCCATTCTTGAGCATAATATGCTCTGATGGTGGTACTATTTGCTTTCTCAATAGCATCTTTTGAATAGCCTAGATTCTTGATCAACTTAAGGGTGTAGATATTCAAACCAGTACCTCCATCTACTTTGACTATTTTAACCTTATTCTTATGAATGATGACCTCCAGGTGTAAAGCATAATTATGAGATGGTTGTGATGGTAGACCTTGCTCTGAGAAGGTGAGAAGATGATTAGTGATATGTCTTGCCATAGCTTGAAACTAGTCAATATCAATATCCTCAAGGATGGACGATACAGACAAAGCTTTCTCTAAGATTTCTCTATGTTTAGGGGATATCCTCAATAATTCCAAGATAGAAATCTATGTGGGATTCTTCTTAAGTTGATCTAGGAGATTGTAATTGCTAATATTAAATGTTGGAAAAGTATGCTATGCCCTAGGTTGAGATGTAACTCCTTGGATGGTGACCTTTCCACATCGTGTGGTGACTCCACACTCTACACTAGGCCCTTTGATGGTGACAACGGTAATGACACTATCATAGGAAGTGACTACATTGGAATAGGTACATTGTGTGTTTGTGTAATCCTTAGCTTTTCCAGTGTTATTTCCTTTGTTATGATGTGGCATAGGGTTCTTGTATATCTTGACATCTTGGTTTCCATTTGTTACCTCAAAAAATATGGCTTTGATCTCTATAAGATCTTGGATAATATCTTTGAGCCTCATGCAGTTTATTGGTTTTTGTCCCTTGATTTTGTGGAAGTCACAAAGATCATTTTCATTATACCAAGGTGGTTTATCCTATGGTTCTTGATAGTTTTAAAAATTGGGAAGTGTTATCAAGTTTGACTCTACTAGTTTCTTCATGATAGTCTCAATGGGTTCTAAAAACTGTGTACTTTCATTTTGGATAGTTGTTCTTGTTGGGAGTTCATTGTTGTTGTGTTTCGCTATTGTTGATATATTTGTTTTGTGATGATGTTGTTTGTTGTATAGTTGGTTTAGCTATGTGATTGTTATTCGGCCTAGGAGCACATAGGACTACCTTAGCATCTACCACACCATCAGTTGTTACATTCTTGTTCTTAGCCTAGACATAATGATTGTCATTTGAACTGGTTGATGGGCAGTTGTCTTTGTAGGCTTGAGTATTTCCTTGTGAGATTAGAGCTCTCTCGATGTTAATGGCACTAGGAACAAGATCGTCATAAGAGGTAATGCATTGCATCTTCAATTGGAAGGATAGATTTGGATATACATTTGATATGATTATCCCTTCTTTTTGTTCATCGGGAATGGGCCACTTGCTCTTGCTAGCTCTTTGTCTCTATTGTTGCAAGAAATTAGTGAAAGATTATCCTTTATTTTGTTTGAGAGTATATAAATCTTCTAGGCTTACGTCCATGTCAAGGTTAAATGAGAAATGATCTATGAATTTATCAATGATTTCTTGGAATGTTTTAATTCCTGGAGGAAATTGAGAAAACCAATTGATGGATGGACCTATCAAGCTTCGTGGAAAGAGGTGCACCAAATAGGACTCATTGTAGGAAACCTCCATACACATGATGTTAAACTCTTTGACATGGTCCACAGGGCTTCCCCTACCTTTGTATTTTTTGAATTTGGGTACTTCAAAGTCGGGAGGGAATGATACCATTGCAATATTTTGCTCAAATGGATATGGGCATAGGTTTTATGTATGGAGTTTCTTCATCTTGCCCATCTAGATATCATGTATTTCCTATGTTAATGCCTTAAGTTACAATGCCATATCATCTTGTGGGTTTGGTGGAGGAACATATGTTGCATATTGTGGGATATGATTTTGATATGATGGTGGAGGCGTATATGTTCCTAACATGTTTGTATTGATGATGTTCTATTGAGGGTTATAGTAGGAACCTTGTTGTTGGGCATATTGCTAAGCTAGTAAGGCTTGTTGTTGTTGTTGGGCCACAAGGGCTTGTTCTTGGGCTTGTTGTGTTGCTAAGGCTGCTTGTTTTTGTTGTTGTGCTGCTAGGGCTACTTCTTGTTGTTGTTGATGTTGTTATGCTACTAGGGTTACTTCTTGTTGTTGTAATACTAGGTTTTCTTGTTGTTTTTTCTCCTATTATTGTGTTGCTATGGATGCTTGTTGTTGATGCTGCTATGTGTATTTTCTATTGTTGCTTCTATTTTTGTGATACTAGGGTTGCTTCTTGTTGTTTTTGTTGTTGTGCTACTAGGGCAGCTTGTTGTTGATGTTTTTATGTTGCCAGGCCTACTTGTTGTTGTTATTGTACAACTTGTTGATAAGCCTATTGTGTTGCTTGTAAATCTAAGGCATGTTCTTAAAATGTAGGATTAGTTGGTTGTTGGGACATCTATGATGGGTTTTAGTTGTTGATTTTTTATGTGGGTAGTGGATTGCTCATGAGTGGTTTGGGATTACCTTGGTTTAACATTCCTTGTAAGATGTTGGATTGGGATGGAGGAATGTAAGTTTAAGGTCCCATTTGATTTTGTATGATGAGAGGGACCATAGGGAGAGATGATGATGGTGCCATTAGATATTGTGATGGTGATGGCACAATAGGACCTTCAGTCCATGGATTGAAAGGATTCTCTTGACCGATGTTTTGGGGATTTCCTTGTGTTTGGGAGGTGACCAAGGTATTACCTTGGTTGATAGGATTCGTAACCAAGGAGTTGTTTTGAGATGGGTTGGTGAAAAATGTGTTTTGTGAAACCAATGGTGTGGATGAACCAATTGGGGGTTGGTTAAAGATGTCCCTATTTTCGTTGAGGTATGATTTATGCAAGGGTATTAACTTTCCCTTTTGGTCAATTTGGGACACTTGGTCCATGTTTCCTTGTGTGATGTTGGACACACTTGTGATACTCATGGTACTCATGGTGGATGAAGATGGGTATCCTCGATATGTTGAGGTTGGTGTGGACTCATGAAGTGTAAGTGGTTTATGTTGATGTTGGGGATTCTTGAAAATGGGGGGATTGCCAAACATTGGTGTCCAAGTGGCATTTTGAGGTGAATTGGTGTTTATGATACCCATAAGTTTGTTACTTTCAAATGGAGGAGCATGGTCAAAATATTTAGCAAAACCAGTTGCAATACTAGGGATCATAGGTGTTTGATTTAGCCCTAGTGATGGAGTTGTTTGAATGGTATATGAAATCAAGCCTTGTGCCAATGATTGAGAAACAAAATATGGGGAAATCAAAGCTACATTTTATAAGGCTTGACATTCTTGTTTGTACTCCATGATTTATTACTTATTAAGTCCAAATGGGTTGTTTGTGATGTCTTTTATTTCATATGGCCTTGATGGAGATGAGGTTTATTGTGATGGGGTCACTTGACTTCTTGGATCAAATTCTTGAGGATTGGTATCACTCAAGGTAAATTTTACTTTGGTTTTCTTCATGATTCTCTTGTGTTGTGATCTTGTCTTTACCATAAATTTTGGGTCACCTATGGGAGAGTTGTGCTAAGATTTGTAATGTTTGAACTCTCTAGTTGACTCAAATCTAGGTAGAAGGGATGCTCTATGTCTTTTTGGAGCAATGGTGATAACGAGAGATGAAAAGATGAATGATATGGGGAGTGATCTTTGTAAACATTTTTGGGACAACACTGTTGACTTAAGTTTTGATGTTTGGATAAAGGATGTTTACAAACTTGAGAATATTTTATGTAGACTCGTGACCTTCAAGATAAACTAGTTAAATGATGATAACCAACTTAACCAAATGCATGGAAAAGGATTCATTTCACATACAAAAGTAGCTAATTTAGGGTTTGGGTTTGATTGATGTCTAAGTCCAAAAGTGTTGGTTTCTTTGAAATTTTTGCATAGTTTAGTGAAGTGAAGTTTGGATTTTAATGAAGGGGTGGATGAGGTTGTTTGACCCAATGTTGACCTAGAGTGAACCTTTGTTTTCAAAGACCAAGGGGGTGAAAAACATGCTAGACCTCTAAAGTTTTCAAATCCAAAAGACCAATGTTTGACTTAAATTAGGGGTTCATATTGAGCATACATGTTCAGATTATTCAATGGGATAAATCTATAAAATCTCATTACCAACTTGTTCCTGTTGCGGTATTGTTTTAGGATATGTCTTCTAAGGTACTTTGTGTGAATGGTGATCCTAGACCTACACAAACACAAAGAACACACACATTATTAGTCCATTATGCAAGTTAGAAACATCATTCTCCATAAAATTCATCTGAAATGCAAAGAACAAGAAATAACATGAAGAACACAAATAAAAGATATGAAATATTTCCCAAAACAAAAAAAATCTCAATCACATGGGGGAATTGGTGCTATTTTGATGTGGAAAATAGCCCTTTCCCAATTCCTTGTAAGCTTGAAGATGATTAATGGATGAAGATTGATGCTCCTTGATGAGATTTTTCCATAACCTAGCTATGAGATGATAAAAACTTATAAAAATGGATGAAGATGGATGAAGATTGCTCAAAACGATGAAGATGATAATTTTGCATGAGTTGCAGATGAAAATGCCTAAGATTGTCGATCCAAAATCAATATGAGAGCCTTCTATTTATAGAAGAGAAAGATGGAAGAATAGGAAAAATGGATGAATGTGGGATCAAACATCAACCAATAGCATAATGCCACTTGTCAACATGTGAGTGGACAAAGGTGGAGCACATTTTGATGAATGTGCACATTAATGCAATTAGGTGGAAATTCAAAATTGGAGAAGTGACATGTTGGAGGGAGAAGAAAATGGAGTTAATGCCACTTGGCTTGAGGCAAAGGACATGTAAGAGGCTTTAATGACTTTTTGGATGTACAAGTCAATTTGAGGAATATTCCATCTTTGATGCCTTTTTGAATGAAAATAGAGATTTAATAAATCAATTAAATGGATTTTCATGTGCAAGTTGCAAAAGCTAGAGGATTTGAGTGATTAGTGTTAGTATTAATCAAGATTTGATTAACTGAGATGATAATTAGTTGATTTGACACTTTGACTTAGATTTTAGGATCTAAATAAATCAAGATGAGAGGAATAATGATTTTAGACTTAATTAAATAAAGTTTGATTTATTTAATTAAAAAGAATGATGTTAGATTTAAATAAAATAAAGATTAATTTATTTAATTTAAAGGGAATGACTTTAGAACTTAATTAAATAAAATGAATTATTTAATTAAAAGAGAGGAATATGATTTAATCAAATAAAATGATATATTATATTTAATTAAATAAAGTTGATTTATCTAATTAATAGAGGGGAATATGATTTAATTAAATAAAGATTGATTTATTTAATTAAAAGAGGAAATATGATGAATTTTAATCAGATAAAGAATATTCAATTAAAATGGTTAGTAATGGAGATGATTCGGGATGAACTAGTGTTAGTGAATCAGGATCAGGTGCATTAGATCAATTAGTATATTTTACATGTCTACATTTGCCCCTCTTTGAAGCAATATACCTACTGCATTGGTTCAAAGAATAACATTTCCGTGATCAAAATTTAAAAAAAATCATTTTTTTCGGATGCCCCACTGCTGCCCCAACGAGAGAATTATGCTGGTATACTGCCCTCGAGAGATCAAATGAAAATTTGAATTTTTGGGTGATCTCACAGAAAAAAGAGGATAAGTTGCTCAACAGGTCCAAAAAGGCTACCATATGCAAAGTTGTGCCAAAACACAAAAATATGCAAAACGAGCCTCAGTTGGGTGAAAACAGGATCGGGGGTCCAAAACCCTAGTTTTCATGCTTAAATAGCCCTCAAGGGTTCACTTTCAATTCATCTACATACTTAGCCTTTAGAGATTTCACTGTTTTGAGCTCTAACCTTCATGCAAGATGACACAACGAGTGCTTCCCTGTCACATTTTGAAGTGAGTGTGAGTCTTCCAATGACTTCCAGGTGCAGGACCATCAGTATGTGATCCTAACCCAACTTTTTTTTTCAATCTTCGTGCGCATTTAATAGTGTTAGAAAGTAAAACAAGTCCAACAATGTTGTTTAGCACTACTTAAAGGTTTAAATTGGTGCCATGTAGCCTTAAAGTGCACTGTTAATGCAAATGGCACCGCCATGGCATAGTTAGAGATTTAGGGGTCAAACTCTAAAGCACGCCACATATGCAAATGGTGTCGTTGAGGTTTAGTTTGGAGATTAGCGTTTTGAGTCAAAAGGGTTTGTTGTCAAACTATGATATTGTAGAGGATTTTGAAGTTTAGAGGGTTCTAGTGGTGCAGTTTGGAGCTTCCAAACAATGCTGCATTTGCAAACAACGATGCCTTTGTTGTTTCAAATATGAAAACCTCAAACGAGATCCTAATTTTTTTATGAAACTTGACACTATGGCTTTACTAGTGTAGGAGGACATGGATCCCTTTCATTCGCGTGAGCACCGATCCCCAGTACTTAGCAGATTGGTCGGATTACATGAGTTTCTTTAGGAGCTTCTTGGGGTGATCAAGCTATGGTATGTCAAATATGCACCATCTATCAAGACACACTTGGGCATGATGACCATGTTGGAAGAGAGATGGCACAACGAGACATCCTCTTTTCATCTTCCCATCGGCGAGGCGACCGTCACACTAGAGGACGTCTAACACATTCTTCGATTTCCCATCCATGGTGAGAGGGTCATTTATGACATGGACGCCAAGACTGATGCTTTCTATGAGGTTATGGGACTACATGAGATTATCTTTGTTTAGGGACATATCAAGCTTGAGTGGTACAAAGGTCAGGTATCAACATTTCAATTGATTATCATAGTGATCATTTTAGGACTTGTAGGACCAAATCAATGGGGCTGATATTTCAGTTCAACATGGGGTCTTGCTTGGTAGTAGATGCTCTTCCAGAGATAGTGCTTTGTGTGGGGACCAGTGATGTTGGCCTCACTCTATCGTGATTTGCATGAGTTTTCATATTTGGACAATAGAGCCATCAGTGCCAAAGTTACACTCCTACACATCTAGGCTTGGGAGCACATTTTCATACTTCGCCCATGAGTTGCAGTGGTTGATGTGGAGTTAGACGACCCAAAAATTTGGAGATACAGGGGTGGGATTACTTTCACACATACAGGATAGGCTGGAATCCCTCACTGGAGGAGGGTGATCGATGAGATGACCTCATTCACATGGACACCTTGGCTTGGGATTCCCGCATGGTACGACAATGTTCAGTAGCTCTTCTTTGTGAGGCAAGACAAGTTGATGCAGAGCAGGGAGCACACCATGATTAAGCGCTACCTACTAGATTGAGTAGCTAGGCAGTTTGATGACATTTAGGACAGGCAGACGATCAGGATGTGGCCATATTTTCTAGGACCACTAGGGAGACCAGATGGGGTTAGCTGATCCCGATAAAGGATGCAGTCAACAGTTTCAGACAGCTGGTTGCCAAGCCATGTCCATATGATTAGGGGTAGCCAAATGTTAGGACCACATAGGCATACATTAATTGGTTCAGTCTCCCCATTAGATTGGCAGTGCCTGGGATCCTTTTACCACAGCATAGACCCTGAGGCCAGACAGTAGGGCAGGGGCGGGGGTGGGGGCAAGGAGGACGAGGAGACGAGGATGGAGATGGAGATGGAGATAGGGGAGGAGCGGGAGTAGGAGGAGGACCACCTTGAAACTAGCCACACCAAAGAGATTAGGGGCATAGGCACCAGCAATAGCCACCGAGGGACCAACAGAGGTTCCATACACCACCAAGAGATCAGCCACTGCAGCCACCACCTCCACCACCTCAGCCAAATCAAAGGGATGCAATGATTCAATAGCTCCAAGAATAGGTTGCTACAATGACAACTGAGAGAGATTAGGCCCGAGCAGAGTGAGAGGAGGCTATGTAGCAAAGAAAAACTACAAATTTACAGTTAACACATGAGGTGGGCTGATGGTAGTAGCTTGAGAGAATGACAACTATGACATAGGGCCGGACAATACCCATGTGGTTGTACCGCGATGCTATTAGAGAGGTTGAGTATTATCAGGTACATTATTATCAGGAAGTGCCTCGAGTAGCTTGGGTTCCATATTTTTCACAACAGACAAGATAGAGACATGATCAACCTAAAATGTAGGCAGGTGAGGGGAGCATCCTTCAAAGCTACCTCACATTTTTTTTTATCAAAGGCACCATTCTTTTTTAGATCCACGGGCTCAGTTTTTGATAGCCCGTGGGCGTTTGCATACATTGATTGATACACACATTTGATCCTAATTCCTTTTACCATGACAATTGTATTATTTTGATGATATATGATATGACCGATTTGATTCGATATATAATGTGTTTTATTTTATTTATGCATGATGGATGGATGCATTTACCTTTCTATATGCAATTTGATGTCATGATGTGACTCTATATTATGTGATGTGATGCAGTGATTATGCAGATGTTTATGGATGCGTTTCTCTTTTAGTATATTTTCTATGTGCTTTTTATGATGATGTGGATGCAACTGATATGATATGCATATCTATATTATGCACCTAATGAATGATGATCATGAGATGTATGAGATGCTATGACAGATTCCCTTTCTTTTTCTTAGTACCTTTCTATGTATGATATGATGATGCATATATGGATGACATGATGATGCACATGATATGATATGATGACACTTATGTGATGATGCAAATGGATAATATGATGATGTATATGATATGATATGATGATGCTTATGTGGTAATACTTTTATGTTTATGCAATGGATGCAAAATGTATGGTTTATGAGATGCTTAGAATAACCAATCTATATTATGCAATGATGAAATGCAATGCATGTGAGATGATTAATGTTTCCTATGTGATATGATATGATATGCAATATGTTGATAGTTTGTGGATGCAGGATGGATGCATTGTGATGTTTTTGATTAATTGTCATGGTACCATGTTAGCGCGGAGAGAAAACAAAAGAAATAAGATGATGAAAAAAGGATCCAACAAGCCTATATTACTAATGATAATGATGATGCTGATGATTTTATTATTAGGAATTAAAATTTTAAAAGAGCTACGTACCTTATGTTTGATAACATAGATAGGCACGATGCAACAAGGTATAAAGAACCAGGATGGTGTTGCACCTAGTGTGATGGACTTTGACTTGACAATTAGATAGGAGTACTCCTGTTCACACCTAACATACATAACCTTATTTAAAATGTAGTTCAAATATTCCAAACATCCCAAACCAAAACATAGAAAGGAAATCCTTCCTATGTGGTCAACAAGACACCTAAAACACCTTCCCTACACCCAAACAAAGCACACATGACCAAGGTTATATTACAATAATATCCAACAAGCACAACAGATAAAAAGATAATGATTGTTTCCCCATTCCTTCCTCTCTAATACCATTTGTTTGGACATCATCGAGAGATCATTGAAATGAGCGCAATAAGGTAAGTCAAAAGACAAAGATCAAGTAAACAAACAAGATAATGTTCTTCATACCACTAGCCAAGACTAAACTACAGTGATGCCTAATGTTGATGTCCATTGTAGGAATGATGCATCCTAGGACATGATGTTATCAGATGATTTTGGGATTGATTGGATGATATGATATTAATACAAAGAGTTGACCAACTTGTTTACTTATTGACCTAGACTTGAGACTTTTGACAATGGAGTTTTCACTTTTGAACTACTAGACTTGTTTTCGATTGTTTCACTAAAGGTTGAGGATGATGATTGTTTATTATGAGTGAATGTTTATTTCAGGTGAAAGCAAGATTGGATGGATGGATTTTTTGGGTTTTTTGAATGTTTTTGACATTTTGAAATGTTTTGAGGTTGTTTTTGGTATTTTCAATATTTTGTAAATGTTTTGATTTTCAAAATTTCAAATGTTTTTGGGGTTTTTTGAGATTTTAACTGAGACACTAACCTAAAGACCTATCTTAGGAGCCTCAAGGGTTGATCAAAGGATTAGCTTTGCCTACATTATACATGCAAAGACCATGTAGTCGACTAACACAGATTCGATTATTGATGAAATATGAATAAATGGATTGCCAATTTATTATGACAGACTCCTAAAGGACTGACCTAAGTGTCTCAGGGGAAGATCAAAGATCAACCTTGCCTACGTTTAGATCTCAAAGACCCGTAGTTCGACAAGACGACTCTATTTTTGACTTTTTGACCTATTTTTTGGATTTTGATATGTTTTGAATGTTTTTGGATTTTCTAAATTTATGAATGTTTTTTGGATTTTCTATTTTTTCTGATGTTTTTGGATTTTTTGATTTTGGGAAGACTTCAATAATATACACGGATATGATCCAATGAGAACATGCCCCCAATATGATGCAATAGACTACTCTAGTATAGGCAGGACAAACTAACCTTGGAAATGGACCGAGTAGTACTAAGAGGAATCACGATATGAACACGAGACCAAGCTATGATGCAGATGCAGATGAGTGATGGAAGGATGCGATGGAAGCGTGATGGATGAATGATGCAGAACAAGTCAGGGAGATCCTAGTGGATGGAAAGTGCTTATTTACACAAGACACCAGTTTTCCAAGTTTTCACCAAGGTACTTTCCCAAAGTGCCACCGAAGCGGTTTTCACTATAGGACAATTTTTTTCTCTTTACTGTTTTCAATCTTTTTCTGATTTTTTTTGGATTTTTTATATTTTATATTTTTTTTTTGTTACCAAGATGCCTGTTTGTTAGGTTTTCATCAGGGTGACCATTTTTTCAGGAAATTTTCTCATTTTTTTGTATTTTTTGGTTTCACACCCTGCAAGATTAGGCATAAAACTTTTTGAGATGGGAAGTATTCATGGGCTCTTGTAGAGGTTCCCCTTTGGGTGTTGATAACTAATATGCCCCTAACTTGTAGCTTGCTATGACATTGAAGGGTCCCAGTCAATTGGGTTCAAACTTTCTCTTGCTATCTAGATTTGGGACATTTTTTTATTTTCCTTCAGCACAAGTTCTCTGACTTGGAAGGCCTAACTCCTGATCTTCTTATTGTAGCTCTGCTTGAGTCAATTTTGGTAGACTTGTAAATGGCTTAAAGCATCCATGCGCCACTCATCCAGTAGTTCTAGTTCATTCATTTGTGATACCTAGTATTCTTCATTTGTGATGAGATTCTATAATGATATTCTCAGGGACAGGAGCTCAATCTCAATAGGGAGTATGGATTCTTATCCATAGACCAGGGAGAATGGGGTGACACCTATTGGTGTGAGGATGCTTGTTTGGTAGGCCCATAAGGAGGGATTTAGTTGCAAATTCTAGTCACGAATAGCGTCATTGACTATTTTCTTGAGGATTTTTAGGATGGTCTTATTGGTAACTTCTGCTTGGCTATTTCCTTGAGGGTAGTACAAAGTGGAAAAATGATGTTGGATTTTGAAATTTTGGCATAAGTCATAAACATCTTGATTTTTGAAAGGTGTCTCATTATCTGAGATAATGGCTTGAGGGACACCATAGCAGAAAATTAGGTAGTTCAAGATGAACTTGGATATCTTCTTTCCTATGATATGGGTCATGGGGATCGCTTCCACCCACTTTGTGAAGTACTCAGTGGTGGTGATGATGAACTTATGTCCACTGGATGATGTGGGGGTTATTTTTCCAATGATATCAAGCCCCCATTGTGAAAAGGGCCAAGATGTAACAACTAGGTGGAGCTCCTAAGTTGGTGTATGGATGAGATCCCCATGCTGTTGACACTTCACACACATTTTGACATAATCGTGAGCTTCCCTTTCCATTATAGGCCAATAGTACCCAATCCTCAACAATTTCTTAGCGAAGGTCATACCACTTGTGTGTGAACGACAAATTTTGTTGTGTACCTCGATTAAAGTAGTCAAGGCTTCCTTAGGGTTTAGGCAACATAAAAGGGTCCCTTCAATGCTTCTATGGTATAGGGTATCTCCTAGGATGAAAAAATGGGATGAATTTTTGACAAAGGCTCTTTTGAGGTATGGGGTTATATTTATAGGGAGGACTCCTATTCTCAAGTAGGTGTATATATCATGATACCAGGGATCACTAGGACCAACTATTTCACACACAAATTTAGACTCTGGTACCTCGAATGCTAGTACAAGAAGATGCTCTACGAGGAATTTTTGCTTAGGGAGGTTACGCAAGACCTCTAGTATCAATCCAATTGTATTCATAACATTTGTTGCTTTGTTATTTGCTCTAGGTATTTGCTTAAATGTGACATCAATGAACTCCTTGAGGCTCTCCACTAGTTTCTTATAGGGATTCAACTTGTCATCTTTTATTTGATACTCATCATTGACCTAGTTGATTATGAGTTGTGAATCTCCATATACCTTAAGTGCCATGATCTGCCATTGTACTAAAATTCTCAGCCCTATGACAAGAGCCTCATATTTTGCAATATTATTTGTGCAAGGGAATGATAGCTTATATGATTTAGGTATGCAATCCCCTTGTGGAGTGATGAAGAAGATATCTACTCCTAACTTGTGTTGTGTGTAGGATCCATCAAAGTACATTTTCCAGTGATTTTCCACACTAAGGTTGAAGATTGATTCGTCAGGGAACTCTGATACAAGTGGATTCTCTGCATATATTGGTGCTTCTACCAGTTGATCAGCAATTGCTTGTCCTTTAATGGCCTTGCATTCCACATACTCAATATCATGCTCAGTCAAGATCATAACCCATTTAGTCGTTCACCCTATGAGTATTGCTTTAGAAAGCATATACTTGAGAGGGTCTATTTTTGCAATGATCTTTATTTGATGTGCTAGCATGTAATGTCTAAAATTTTATGCTGCAAACATGATTGCTAAGCAATATTTCTCAATGGATGTGTAGTTCAGCTCATGTCCCACCATAGTTTTGCTAATGTAGTAAATGGATCTCTCTTTCCCATTTTCATCATGTTGTGCTAAGAGAGTGCCAAGAGCTCCTGCTATTGTTGATATGTACAAGATCAAGGGTTTTCCCAAAATTGGTGGGATGAGAACTGGTGGTGTGAGTAAGTACTTGATCTTGTTGAAAGCATGATCACCCTTCTTGTCCCATTTGTATGCTACCCCCTTATGGAGTAGATGAGAATATGGGATTTCCTTGTCTGCCAGTTGCGCTATGAATTGGCGGATGGACTGGAGTCTTCCTTGTAGGTCTCTTAGCTGCTTCAATGTTTTTGGTGCCTCCATTTCAAGAATTTCCTTGACCTTGGCTGGATCTACCTTGATTCCTCTCATGAATACAATGTACCCTAGGATCTTGCTTGATTGTACCCCAAGGACACTTTTTTGGATTTAGTCAGACCTTGTACTTTTCTAATATGAAAAAGATGGAACTCAACACTGCTATGTGATCTCAACATTTATTTGACTTGGCCAATATATCATCCATGTAATCCTCCAAAGTCTTGTGATTCATATCATGAAAAAATAGTGTCATGGCCCTTTGATAGGTTGCTCCTGCATTCTTCAGTCCAAATGCCATCATGTTCCAACAGTATGTTCCCCATGGACAAGTGAAGGTCATTTTGTGTTGGTATTCCTTAGCTATCATGATCTAATTTTGTCCTAAGAATCTATCCATTAGTGATAGCATTTCATGTCCCGCTATCATATCCACAATCATGTCAATTTTTGGGAGAGGAAAGTCATCCTTGGGACATTCTTTGTTCAAATCTCTAAAGTCTGTGCAGATGCGGATGCCCCCAATGGGATTTGAAATAGGTACAAGATTCAAGACCCACTCTAGATAATTAATCAAATGTACCAACCCTACATCTAGGAGCTTCTGTAATTCCATATTGACTAATAATGCTATCTGGGGATGCATCTTCCTTAGCTTTTGTCTCACTGGCTTTGCCTTAGGATACACAATTAGATGATGAGCCACATCTTTTGGATCAAGCCCAGGCATGTTGGCATAGGTCCATGCAAAGTTTACTTTCCTTTCCCTTAGGAAAGAAGCCAAGATTTCTTGTTCTTCTATTAAGAGGGATTCCGCATAGAATGTTATGTGTGGTGTTTCCTCTAATCCCAGGTTGACCGGATTGCACGTCTCTGCTAAGACTGTTGACTTCTCCTGATGAATAACACTGAGAGGAAGATTGAATCCTTCATCCTCTGGTGCCTCAGAGAGGTTTTCACCATCAGATACTTCCTTTATTTTTACTATTTTTGATTCAGAGAGTGCCACAGTGTGGTTTTCACTCAAAGACCTAAAGATTATTCTCAAATTTTCAGTTTGTGATTGAAGGATTCAATTGTCTCCCTATAGTAGTCATGTGTGTCTAGCACAATGTCAAATCCAACTTTGTGATCTCTGCATGGCATAGTATCTCATAATCCCATGAATTTTGAGAGCACCTCATCATTTTCGAATGTGTCCAAAATTGATGGTCCTCATTGGTTGTAATCAATGATTTGGGGATAGACTAAGTTTATCTCATGGGTTTGGTTGTTTGACTCAAAATATAGGGTACTAATCATGAGAATAGTGGAATCCTTGAATAGCATAGGTAAATCAGTTATGGGATCTTCCTCATCACTACTACACACATTAGTTATATCAAATGTAAAGTTATCTATAAATTGACTTGTGGATATGGGTAGCCAGAGAGCAGTTGTTGATAACTGAGGAGTTTTGACAATTTTAACTGGGACATCTCTGCCAAGTATGGTTACCTTTGGAGGGGTACATCTGAGGCCAATATTTCTCATGTGCTTCTCAAGAATGAGTGGTACTAGAAGACCATTGTCATTTTGTCCAATTTTATTGTCCAAGCATCATTTGCAATTGTTTGCTTCTCTCATTCATGGGAAGATCAGGCATGGGCCTTTCATCTTGGTACAACAAGCTTGATATGTCTTTTTCATCTACCACTTCCAAAATTAGATCTCCCCAACATCTAAATCTAGAAGGGTTTTCTTTGAAGGTTTGGGATAATGTTTCAACTAGCTGGGGTTTCTCGTGAGACCTAGGAGATTGAGGTAACTCTCCTATCACAAAAGCACTTTTCTTCATTTTATAATCCCCACACCCATTACCTTGGATAATGACATTAATTTCAAAGATATTAGGAATGGCGGGTGCCTTTGTCTCAGAAGTGGAGGCCAAGGTAGTTGTGTCTACATACAGAGTTGTAGAGCCTTCATCATTCTTTGGGACTTGGGGGATTTTAGAGTATTTTGCTTCTAGATTCTTGCAGTAAGCAAAGGGCTCAGGATCATCGTGAACCATGAACTCTTGATTTTGATATGGGAATTTGATGCACTAATGAAAGGTTGATGCGACAAATTGAATCATATGGATCCATGAATGCCCCAAGAGAATGTTATAAGGAAAATCAAGGTCAAGGACCTGGCATGTTGTCTCCATGATGGCTAGCCCTACTTGAATAGGGAGTTGGATAGTGCCCTGTAACACTCTTTCCTGATCATCATATGCTCTGATTGTGATACCTTTTCCTTTTTCAATGGAATCCTTAGAGAATCCAAAATTCTTTATTAGTTTGAGTGAATAGATATTTAGACCTATGCCCCCATCCACCAAGACCCTTTTGAATTTGTTTTTATGAACCAGGACTTTAAGGTGGAGTGTGTGATTATGAGATGGTTGGGTGGGAAAGTACTGATCAAAGAATGTGAGGAGATTTGGGGTGGTAATTTTTTTGACCATATCTTGGAACTGAACAACATCAAGATTTGTGGAGACGGTGGATGAAGCCAATGCTTCCTCAAGGATCTTTCTATGTGTGGGTGAGATCTTTAGTAACTCCATGTTGGAGATTTGAGTGGGGGTTCTTTTCAACTAGTCAAAGACATTGTAGCCATTAGGAATGAATTTCAGATTTGAGATGGATGTTCTAGGTGGCTCTGATGATTTAGAAATGGTAACTTTTTTGCCACGTGTGGTGACTCCATAGTCATCTTTGGCTCCCTTGATACTAACAACAGTGACCCATTCATCTACAGATATGACAACATGATCATACACATGGTTTACATTGGCATATTTTGTCTTTCCATGGTTATTCCCTTTGTTATGATCCGACATCGAATTCGTGTATATTTTGAGGTCTTGATTTCTAGCTAGTTATTCAATGTTTATGATCTTGTCATCAATGAGGTCTTGGATCAGATTTTTCAGCCTCATACAACTGGTCATTGTGTTCCCCTTAATTTTATCAAAATCGTAAAGGTGGTTTTCATTCTGCCATGGTGGTTTCACTTAGGGCTCTTGATAATTCTCATAAGTGGGGATTTTGATGATATTCTCATTTACCAGTTTCTTCATGATAGATTTGATTGATTCCCCAAGGGTTGTGTACTTTCACTTGGGGGGATATTTGTTTTGTGGAGGTGGTCCCCCTTGATTATTCAAATTGTTGACTTGATTTTTGGGTGATTGTTGTGATACTGCATTATCTTATGTATTGTTTCAATTGTTGTTTTGCAATTGCTAATATGTTTGGGTGTTTTGTTTTGGAGCACTAATTATGACCTTGGCATCCACCACACCATCATTAGTGACATTCCTATTTTTTTCCCACATGAGAGGTATTTCATTATTGTTGGTGGAAGGGTGGTTGTCTTGATGTTCTGGATATTTGGGTGTCCCCCCTTGTGCAATAAGGGATCATTTGATATTGAGCACTTTGGGGATAAAATGGTTGTACATGGCGATACATTGCATCTTAAGATGGAATTCCAAGGTTTTCTCAAGATTGGAAATGATGATGCAACTTCTTGTTCTTCTAGCATGGCCCATTTTCTCTTGTTGGCCTTGGATTTCCATTGTTGCAAGAAGGAAGCAAATGAATCCCCCTTAGCTTGTTTAAGAGCAAATAGTTCCTCTAGACTAACATCCACGCTAATGTTGAATGCATAGTTTTTTATGAATGCATCTGTAATCTCTTGGAGCTTCTTGATCCTAGGACGAAGGTGAGAGAATCATTCCATGGTAGGACCAGCTAGGCTTCAAGGGAATAGTTGCATCAGATATGTATCGTCATATGCGACCTCCATGCAATATACTTGGAATTCCTTGATTTGATCTTCAGGGTTACCAAGCCAATGATACTTGTCGAATTTAGGGATTTCAAACCCCTTTGGGAATGGTTCCATTGCAAGACTCCTATCGAACAGATAGGGGCACAAGTTGCTTGGTGTCTTTTTTGTTTTCCCTTATTGGAGATCAAGCACTTGATGTGAGAGAAAATTTATTTGTGTTGTCACATCATCTTGTGGATCAAAAGGTGGAGTGAATGTGTTTTGAAGTGGTCGAGGTGTTTGAGTGATGTGTGGAGTATTGGGTATGTTGGTGGGAGTTTGTTGCAAGCTCTTATGTGTGATCATGGTCTGCTGATATGCCTACATTTGTTGTTGTGCCAACAATGCTTGTTGTTGGCCTTTCTACTATTGTGCCAACAACACTTGTTGTTGGTCTTGATGTTGCTATTCCAACAACACTTGTTGTTGGGCTAATAGTTGGGTTGCTTCCTATTGTACTTGATACTGTTGCAGGGCTTACTAATATGCTTATTGTTGAGTTGCTTGCAGTTGTTCCTAGCACTAAGCTTGTGCTTGCACTTGCTAAGCTTGATATTGGGCTTGAGCTTGAGCCTATGCTTGTTGGGTTGCTTGTGCAGCTTGGGAAACTTGGGCAGGTTGAGCTACTTGTGCAGCTTTTCCAGCTTCGGCAGCTTGTTGTTGTTGCAACAAAGCTTGAGCTTGGGTAGCTTATTGTGCTTGTTGTGCTTGAACTTGTTGAGCAGCCTGTGTGACTTGTTGATTTTGAAATTGCTGAAGTGCATTTTGGTAGGCATGTTGAGCTGCTTGCAACGTGATGTAAAATGAGTTTATCATGTTGGGTTTTGGTGGTGGTGGTGGAAAATTCAGAATGGTGTTTTTTGTTGTGATGAGAGGTTTTGTCATATTGATGACTAGGATTTGCATAGTGGATGGTGAAATTGATATGCTTGGTCCTTGAGAGACTACATTTTGAGGTATTTGGGGGATGGTAGATGATGTGTTGATGGTTTGTGTTGTTGGTATTTTTGCCACCTATTTTTGCAATATCGATGGCATGATTGGTGGATTCGACATGATCATTTGATTTATGATTGGTGGATTGTTTTAATTGTTTTGATTCAAGTTTGGTAAAGGGGGTTTCCCTAAACCAAGAAGTGATGTGGATGTTGGTGGTAGAGGTGGAAATGGTGGGAAAATGGGTGGTGTGTTTCCTTGAGAGAATGATGACGATGATGAGGAACTGAAGAGCCCCCCTTGTCCAAGTAATCCACCCTCTCCGTGTGAGGTCATGGGGAGAGAGGCTTGTGTGTTGAGAGGATATTTCAGTGTTGTGTGCAAAGAGAATGGGTTGGTGGGGTCATGAAAGGTGAGTGGAACATATGGGTGTAGCAGATTTTAAGGAACAAATTGACCCAATATGATGTTTTCCTCCAAGTCTTGGTTGTTAACAAGAGGATGTGTTTGAAGATCATGTACTAATGAGCTCCCCTTGTTGAAAATTGGTGTAGTTGGAGCAATGGATGATGTGATTTGTTGGATAGTTTGAGTGATGCTTTGGAATGGAGGTGTAAATGAGACTAATGGCATAATCCCAAGAGTTTTCTCCACAATAGTGCTTACATCAAAATTAGAAGGGAATTTATCCCCTTATTTTGCCAATTATAGCACATATAGGGAGGGATTGAGCCTCATCATGGTATTGACCATCTCAATAATTTCATCTTGTGTCATCCCCGAGGCATTGTTGGTGATGTCTTCCACTTGACCTTCCTCTTGAGATTTTTTTGGAAGTGGAGGATGATTTAGTGTGGGATTTCTTGTTCCAATGGGATTGATTTCAGGAGTGGTTTGACTCAAGTCACTCAAAGTTGATATTTCTTTGTTGGTTTCCATGTTCTTCTTGTGTTGAGATCTAGTTTGAACCATAAAATAGGGATCAATTTTCAAGAATGTAAGAGATGAACCTCTAACTCTTTGGATTGATCTAATCTTTAGGTTTGAAAAATAAAAAAACTAGGATGATTAAGGATCAAAGTATGATGATGAGATAAATGAAGGATGGATGGTGTGAATGTTTGAACTCTTAAGAAATATTGAAGGAGATACTAGACTTTGGGACTTTTGGATTTTGATTTGATTTGGTTTGGATAGTGAACTCATAAACTCTAAGAGGTTGGATGTTGTCCTAGAGTAAACTTGTCCACAAGATGATAATTTGACTAAGTGTGTAAAGAAGGATTCATCTACACACACCTATCCAAACAAGATGATTTGGATTTTATTTGATTTTGGATTTTGGATAATGAACTCACAATACCCAAGATGTTGGATGTTATCAAGGGATAGACTTGTTCACAAGGTTTGATAATTTGACCAAATGTATGGAGAAGGACTCATCTACACATATGTAGCCAAACAAGATGATTTGGATTTTATCTAGAGGATTTTCCCAAAATTGTAGCATGAATGATTTTTTCAAGATTTCCAAGAGTTGTTGGTGAGATGATTTTGATTTGATGTTTGAGGGGTGGAAGAAAGTTTTGATTTGATCCTAAGTGAACCTAAAAAGACCTTTTTGCTTACAAGACCTCGGTGTTGAAGAACATGCTATACTTCCTATGGAAATTCAAACCTTTGAAAAATTCTTAGATTTTGACAATAGTAAAACGAGTACAAGTTGGGATTGTTCTTTGATGCATGTTTGTAAAAGTTGAAGAGGAATTTCTCTCTAAATTCGTAAAGCATAGACAAACATTTCTTGTGAGATTTTTGACTAAGACCTTTGGACTTTGGTTTTTGGATTTTGATCTTTCGGGAAATCATTTGGAAGAACACATGTGTGGGGTTCAATTGTTTCTTATCTTTTCTTAATGAATTCCTTTTACCACAAACACCCCCTTGATTAGCTTTTCAAACTAGATGTCTAATGTCCCAACTTCTTTTCATCCCACAAAGTCCATTATGTGGAAATCAAGGAAATTAAGGCAATAGTTCCCTAATGTTGACTTTAGTAAGAGAAAATTGAGATGTAAATTCAAATACTTAGAAGCCTCTAAGGATAGAATCCCTAGGGAAAGCAATAGCACTTAAATTTTTTCAAAGGTATTTTCTCCTCCTAAAGGGTTCAAAATTTGATGTTCATGTTGAATTCTTGTTATCCAATGTTTTAGATCCAAGAAAAGTGTTTTGATTCTAAGAACATGCACAAGCCTATGGATAGTCAAGAGACAATATTCGTTGAGTTCCCACTAGGATAAATCTAGCTATGCCTACTCTTAGAGGATGATTAGAAGCTTGACCACACTGGCTCCCTTCCATGGCACACACTTCTCAGATTAGCCAAGATTTAGTACCCATGAAACTCCCATGAAATACTTCTCGTCTCTACTAAGAGCCGCACAAATGTGGGACGGCTTCAGAACGACCGTTCTTGCACCAAAAAATAGATAAGGATTTGGGATTCTAAACAAATCGGTTCTTAGTAAGGGTGATCGGGGACATGGCACCTTGTGAGAATCTAGCAAGCCACTAAAGTATTTAATCTATATTACTAGGGGATCTTATACTTTTTCCGGTACTACCCCATTCTGAAAGACTATGTACAACTAAGGTGATAGGGAGGCTGCAGGAATCAATCACAATGTTTTGGAAGCTGCAGGAAGCAATCACAAATTCCTACGCTAGGCCTTGTCATAGACCTCCTTGGTGAAATTGTTGTTCCACCTTAACCTATAGGAACTCTACCTTGTCTAAGTTCCCTTGGTTCTCCTACCAACCTCACTATCTTGACAAATTTTGAACATCCAAACCAATCCCTGGTTCAACGCTTCATTCTCCTTTGGCCCTTAATCTGCCCTAAAGACCAAATAAACTCAACCTTTTTCTAGGTTCTTGCAGGGGTTAGAAAAGGTTACAAAGACTTCAAAATGGCTTTTCTAGGTTTCTTAGAAAACCACGAGTTTCTATCTTGCCATCGCTTTCACAAGATGCTCTCCTAGGGTTTGAAAAGCTAGTAGCCTTTGAGTCCCTATTAGGTCTCTAAACAGAAGTAAATTGCTTTTCCCTCCTAAACCAACCAAAGGACTTAGGTTCTTGACTTCGGTAATGTGTTTCCCCTATCTATTCCTTCAAATTTTCTGGGGTTTTAGTCTTGCTCAGGCCGTGTGCTATCCAAACACCAAATTGGTCAAGCAGTTAGGTTTCTAAACTGCTCAGAAATAGTTTTAGGACTGGTGAAAATTTCTCCTCCTAAATCGATTTCTGGGCTCTCTTCCTTATCACCATCCATGGCCAAGACCTTCCCCTAAATTCTCCAAAAATAATTTTTCAAAGAGCTCTTCTCCCCTGCAAGTTATTAACGCTATCCTGCAGCCTTTCCTAGCTGGGCTCTTCACTGGCTCGCCTAGGGCAAGGTGTTTCTCCTAGCTCTTGCAACCAAAGAAAACCTAACACCTACCATATTTACAAGCACAAAGCCTAGGAACATTTCCCAAAATTCCGTACAATTTGTACAGTGGGAAGGCACCCTAGGACTCCATTTTTAAAAACAGCCTGCTACATGACTGAAAATGACAGAAAAATAAAGTATTTACAATCTACAGATGGAAACAATCTACCAAAACAAAAGAATGGTAAACTAAGATTGTATATGACTACCACTACATTCTACCACAAAGAAACAGTAAGATTCAATCCATTTGAAGCTCAACAAGAATGCAAAGAATAGGAAAACTGTCTTTTTAACACTGTTTCACCAGCTTCACAAAATGCCACTTCAAAAATAAAACATCTAACCTCTTTCCAAAGTGGAGGAATGCCTTAAATAGGCTTCCAAAATAGTTTAGATGCTTGGTTTGGGCTTCTAAATGACCTAAAAACAACCGTTGTAAAACCCGCTGTGTTTTCAGACACCTTGCCAACACTAGACAACTTAACATAATAATGTTGTAAAGTTATTGAGCACTTGTCACCTTCTTTACAAATGTTCAAAAACACCCTAAGCACCTAAAATAATGGTCAACATGACCTTATGATAGCACACCAAAATTAAGAACTTCAAACAAAATAGTCCTTTCCCAGGTGCTCCTGCACCATTCTCTCCCTCTCAGCTCAAAAAGCTAAGGAACTTTAGGAGAGATTAGAGACATATCAATGCATTGGTTCTTAAAATCTACTTCTTCTACCCAGGTAGCTTCAGATTCATGCTTATCCTTCCATTTGACAAGATGCTCCATGTACACCTTGTGCCTTGTAGTCTTCTTCACTCTTGACTCCAAGATCTTCTCTGCTTGTAGCTTGTCTGGAGTTGGTATGGACATGTTGCTGATGTCTTTGAAGACCTCCTTACTGCCCTAATCTAGATCCTTGACTGTCCCTTTATACTTGATCAGATCAGCCACATTGAACACTGGAGAGATGCCCAAATCTGATGGTAACTCCACCTTGTATGCATTCTTGCCATATTTGGCCAATACCTTGCATGGACCCACTCTTTTCATCTGTAACTTGGTTGCCATTCCCTTCTGAAATATGGATTTGTTGAGGTGGACCATCACATAGTCCCCAACTACAAATTGTACATCCTTCCTTGACAAATCAACATTCTCCTTCAACTTTTGGGTTGTTGTTGTGACTGTGTTCTTGACCTACTCATGAATCTCTTTCATGGTCTGAGTGAAGTCGTCAGCATGTCCACTCCTATTCTCCATAGATCCAAGGTCTCTAAGTTCACAAATGCCTCGTGGGTGCATCCCATACACAACCTCAAAAGGACTTTGTCCTGTAGTTCTATTGACACTGTCATTATAGGCATATTTAGCTTGAGAAATTACCATATCCCAGGTCTGTCCATACTCTTTAGTTAAGCACCTTAAAAGATTACCCAACACTCTGTTAACCACCTCTGTTTGACCATCGGTCTGAGGATGGTAAGCTGATCCAAATGACAGATTTGTTCCCAATCTGCTCCATAGAGTCTTCCAAAAGTGACTCATGAACTTCACATCTCTGTCAGAAACAATACTTAGAGGTAGTCCATGGATCCTAACAACTTCCTTGAAGAAAAGATGAACTACGTAGCTGGCATCATGAGTAGTTTTGCAAGGTATGAAGTGACTCATCTTACTAAATCTGTCTACCACAACATAAATACTGTCAAAACCAGTCTTGGTCTTAGGAAGACCTACCACAAAATCCATGCTCACACACTCCCATGGTCTATTAGGAATGGGTAGGGGTTGATATAAACCAGCATTGCTAGCTCCTCCCTTAGCTTTCATGCATATAACACATTGTTCCACATATTTTCTAACATCTTTTACTAACTTAGGCTAGTAATAAAACCTTTGTACCAGCTTTAAAGTTTTATTGATACCAAAATTCCCACTAAGTCTGCCATTATGTTTTTCTTGAATTAGATTTTCCCTCATTGACCCTCTTGGAACACATAATTGATTACCCTTAAATAACAGTCCATTTTGCAGTGTATACTCGGCATATTGGCTATGAAAGTGATTTTCAAAATCATAACATACCTTATAAGCTTCTGAGAAGTCTTCATCTTCACCATAGAGGTCTTTGAAACTCTCTAATCCAATGCTCTTCAGCTGTATTTCCTGCACTGTCAGCATTCTTCTACTTAATGCATTTTCCACCTTGTTCATTTGCCCTTTCTTGTGCTTGTTAGTAAATATGAATGCTTGGATGTATTCCATCCATTTCAAATGCCTATTACTTAGTTTTTCTTGGGTGTTGATATAACTAAGTGCCTGGTTATCAGTAGAAACCACAAACTCTTTGGGTAACAAATAATGCCTCCACTTCCTTAGGGACTGCACTAAAGCATATAATTCTAGATCATAGGTAGAGTACTTTTTCTTGGCTTCATTGAGCTTTTCACTAAAGAAGGCTATAGGCCTACCTTCTTGACTAAGTACTCCTCCTACAGCTACTCCACTTGCATCACACTCAACTGTGAACAACTTGTCAAAACTAGGCAATAATAGAATAGGTTGGGTTGCCACTTCTTGTTTCAGTTTTTCAAACCCTTTATCAGCCTCTTGAGTCCACTTAAACTTTGTTTTCAAACCACCTTTGATAGTATCTAGGACTGGTGCACATATGCCACTGAAATTCCTTATGAATTTTCTATAGAATTGAGCTAAACCATGAAAACTTCTTACCTCTGTTGTTGTGGTTGGTGTGGGCTAGTTTAGGATGGCTTCCACCTTGCTTGGATCCATCTTCAACATCCCTTGAGATGCTACAAAACCCAAGTACACAAGTTTCTGCTTGAAGAACTCACACTTCTCAAGATTTATTTCCAACTTCTCTTCTTGCAACCTTTTAAGAACCATCTCCACATGCTTGAGGTGTTCTTTTGCTGTCTTATTGAAAATTAGTATGTCATCAAGGTATACTACCACAAAAATCCCTATGAAATCCTTAAGCACTTCATTCATTAGTCTCATGAACGTGCTAGGGGAATTTGAGAGGCCAAATGGCATCACTTTCCACTCATATAAGCCATCATTTGTCTTAAAAGCTGTCTTCCACTCATCTCCATCCTTAATCCTGATTTGATGATAGCCACTCTTGAGGTCCAACTTGGTGAAATACTGTGCTCCTCCAAGGCAATCCATTAAATCTTCAATTCTAGGAATTGGAAACCTATACCTAATTGTGATTCTATTTATTTCTCTATAATTAGTACAACGTCTCCACTTACCTCCTTTCTTTGTTGCTAATACCACTGGTACTGCACAAGGGCTGATGCTCTTTTGAATCAATCCTTGATCCAACAATTCTTGGACTTGCCTAGCCACCTCTTGGTTCTGCTCAGGTGTAAGCTTGTATGCTGCTTTGTTAGGTAATGAGGCTCCAGGTATGAAGTCAATTTGATGACTTATAGCTCTCCTTGGTGGTAAAGTTGCAGGTGTTCCATCACTAACTATGCTCTTGTACTTATCAAGCAACTTTTGGACTGCTTCTGGTAAGACTATCTTTTCATCCTTTTCTTCCTCTTTGGACCGCATCATGATCACATATCCTTCATTCCCTTGGTGTAGGTCCTTAAGGAACTCCTTACCACTGCTCAACATGATGTTAGGAACCTTTGACTGTCCTTCATCTTCCTCTGTCAATGACTGTAGTTTGAAGGTTCTTCCATCCTTCTTGAATGAGATGGTGTTCTCTTTCCCATCATAGATGGCACTTCTGTCATATTGCCATGGTCTGCCCAGTAGTAGATGGCATGCATCCATGGGTAATACATCACAAACCAACTTATCTTTGTAACCTCCAATTGAAAATTCCACTGTTACTTGCTCATTGACTAAAACACTCTGCCCTTTATTCAACCATGTGACCTTGTAGGGGTTAGTATGAGGTGACTTCTCCAATTTCAGCTTAGTTACTACCTCCTCTAAGATTATATTATCTATTGAACCTGAATCCACAATGACTTTGCATACTTTCCCAAGTATCTTGCACCTTACTCTAAAAAGAGCTCTTCTTTGCTTAGGTTCCTCTTTGACTGGCTACCTAATCAGAACTATGTTAAACATCAAATTTTCTCCTACCCCAGATTCTATGTGAATAATTTCAGATGCCTTAGGACTCATAGTGTCCTCTTGTGCATAGGCCACTCTCTTCTCATTGCTAGAAGAGGATGCTTTCCCTGGGAATCTATAAGCAGGGTGACCTAGTTGGTTGCAATGGTAACACTTCATATTTGCAAAATAAGAGTTGCTCCTGCCTGCTCCTCTTCCTCTATTAAATCCTCCTCTTGAGGATGCTTCACCTCCATGCTCGGTGAGCTTTGCCTCTCCTTGATTTCTTTGGTCACTGCCTCTTCTTTGGTAACCACCACGCTGTCCTCTTTGATCTCTGCCTTTGCCTCAGCCCTTAGAAAATTGATCATGATTCCTCTTGTTCCTTTCCTCAATCTTTATGGCCAACTGATAACATTGGTGGACTATCTTGGGACTTAATAAAGCCATCTCTTCCTGAATGTTCCACTTCAAGCCATTAAGGTACCTAGCCACCTTAAGACTCTCATCCTCTGTCACATTTGATCTCATACAAAGCTTTTGGAACTCTTCAATATAGGTGTTTACATCTTGGTCTTTCTACCTTAGACTTTTCCTTTTCTTGTGAAGTTGAATCTCATAATCATCTGGCATATAGCCTTCCTTTACCTTAGCAACCATTCCTTTCCAAGTTGATATGGGCTGTTTTCCTTCTTTCTCCCTTTCAGTTTGAATAAACTTCCACCATGTCAAAGCTGGTCCTCTCAATCTTGACTTAGCAACCTTCACCTTCTAAGCTTCATTAACTCCATCACACTCAAAATGATTCTCCATGCTTTCTATCCAGTCCATGACCAAATCAGGTTCCATTTTCCCACTAAATAATGGTACTCCCTCAAGTCCTTTTCCACTCAAGGCTTTCAATTCCTTCAAGAAAGGATCCTCCTCCAAAATAGGGTTAGGTTCAGGGACCTTGTCTTCCTTTGGAACCTCTTCTTCCTTTGGTACCTTTCCTTCCAACCTCACATTGTTCAATGCTTTCTCAAGTTGCTCTATTCTTTCTTTTAACGACTTGTTGTCTTCTTCTTGTTCTTCAACACTCTTGGCTAATTGTGCATTTGTAACCATGACGGGAGATTCACTTGACTCCACCTCTGAAATATATTCCTCTTTCCCAAATTTTTTGCTTGCTCTAATACCAATCTGATAGGGAGGCTGTAGGAATCAATCACACTATTTTGGAAGCTGTAAGAAGCAATCACAGATTCCTGCGCTAGGCCTTGTCATAGACTTCCTTGGTGAAATTTCTATTCCACCTTAACCTATAGGAACTCTACCTTTTCCAATTTCCCTTGGTTCTCCTGCCAACCTCACTATCTTGACAAATTTTGAGCATCCAAACCAATCCCTGGTTCAATGCTTCATTCTCCTTTGGCCCTTAATTTGCCCTAAAGACCAAATAAACTCAACCTTTTTCTAGGTTCTTGTATGGGTTAGAAAAGGTTACAAAGACTTCAAAATGGCTTGTCTAGGGTTCTTAGAAAACCACAAGTTTCTATCTTGCCATCGCTTTCACAAGATGCTCTCCTAGGGTTTGAAAAGCTAGTAGCCTTTAAGTCCCTATTAGGTCTTTGAACAGAAGTAAATTTCTTTTCCCTCCTAAACCTACCAAAGGACTTAGATTATTGACTTAGGTAATGTTTTTCCCCTATCTACTTCTTCAAGGTTTCTAGGGTTTTAGTCTTGCTCAGGCCGTGTGCTATCCAAACACCAAATTGGTCAAGCAGCTAGGTTTCTAAACTGCTCAGAAATAGTTTTCAGACTGGTGAAAAGTTATTCTCCTAAATGGATTGCTGGGCTCTCTTCCTTATCACCATACATGGCCAAGACCTTTCCCTAAATTCTCCAAAAATAATTTTTCAAAAATCTCTTCTCCCCTACAAGTTATTAATGCTGTCTTGTAGCCTTTCCTAGCCAGGCTCTTCACTGGCTCGCCTAGGGCAAGGCGTTTCTCCTAGCTCCTACAACCAAAGAAAACCTAACACATACCATATTTACAAGTACAGAGCCTAGGAAAATTTCCCAAAATTCTATACAATTTGTACAGTGGGAAGGCACCCTAGAACTCCATTTATAAAAATAGCCTGCTACAGGACTGAAAATGATAGAAAAACAAAGTATTTACAATCTACAGATGGAAACAATCTACCAAAGCAAAATAATGGTACACTAAGCTTGTATATGACTACCACTACATTCTACCACAAAGAAATAGTAAGATTCAATCCAGTTTTAACGTTGTTTCACCAGCTTCACAAAATGCCACTTCAAAAATAAAACATCTAACCTCTTTCCAAAGTCGAGGCATGCCTTAAATAGGCTTCCAAAACAGTTTATATGCTTGGGTCGGGCTTCTAAATGACCTAAAAACAACCTTTGTAAAACCCGCCGTGTTTTCAGACACCTTGCCAACACTAGACAACTTAACATAATAATGTTGTAAAGTTATTGAGCACTTGTCATCTTCTTTCCCAAAATTCAAAAAAAACCTAAGCACCTAAAATAATGGTCAACATGACCTAATGATAGCACAACAAAATTAAGAACTTCAAACAAAATAGTCCTTTCCCAGGTGCTCCTGCACCATAAGGCCTACATACCATGGGAATTTGATGATTTAGTCTTATCCATTTGTATACCGGCCTAAGTGAAAAACCGATTGGAGTCACCTTTGAATTGGTCTTAGGTAGGTCCCTCTAAAGGTAAATAAAAGAAAGCAAGCACATTTGTAGTTTGATTGATTTTTGTTTAGAAACAAA